>OZ020181.1:29511339-29834041 GCA_963971135.1 Stenus bimaculatus
AAATCAAGCAGCAGCATACGAAACTCCGCTCGCAGGTCGCAGTTATCATGGCCGGCAGACCTTCAACGCAATTCAATTAATCGAATTCATTCGGCGGCGCGGCGCGCTAAAAATTATAATAAATGGCTCACAATAATTCTGCTAAATAACATTTCATTTTACTATTCTCTCATTTTATGATATTTACAATGTCAATTAATAGCTAATTTCTAATAGGTATTTTGTCGCAAATTTACTAAAAATAAGCATAAAATAAAAGCATTTTTATATTTTTATACATATTTATTATTTATATATTTGATAAACAGAACTGATTAAAAATAGGTAGATTTTTGGTCAACATTTTATAAAATTTTTAGAATAAAATAAACCATAATTTGAGTTTATAACATTAAATAATTTAATAAATACATAAAATAAATTACTATTGCGTATTCATAACAAAAAATTACATAAACAATAAGTCCCAATAAATAGAAATAATAATAGATAAATTATTATTCGAAATTTGTAAAAAAGAGTCAAAAGGCAAAAGCCAACATTTATAAAAATGTCGCTTTAGTTCCAATAATCTATTAACAAATTAACAATTTTATGAATAAAAAAAAACTAAAATTTACCCTGATAAATCTTTAAAACATAATAAATATATTTACAGATATTTACAGGTATTTACAGATATTTACAGATATTTACAAGATATTATATAAATATTGACTCCCAACGAATAGGTAATAGTATGTTTGAAATTTATATAAACTAAAGAAATATACAACAAAATATTTATATTTCTCAAACCAAAATATTTCAAAACAAATGTTATAGTAGTTAATAACTTTTTAATATTTTTAAAACAAAAACTATTAAATTAATAATTTTAAAATACGGGAAACCAATGTTACAATTTTGAAATTTACAGAAAATAAACTTTCTGAAATTTTTAAGTCAAATCAAAATTTGGTTTTGAAATTTTTGAAACCAAAAATTATTACAACAAATAAAAATACCCTTTATACAAAAATAAAGATCAAATAGAAAATGAATGGAATAAGGTGACCCCAGATATATAAATGTAATAAATTAAAATTCGATATAACAAGACAATAATTCAAAAACTAATTAAAAATTACCCTTAAAAATCCCTATAACTCCCTAATATTTTACATACGACCCACCCTTTTCAATAACTGTTAGCAGACGACCTTCCATTGAGTTAACTAAATTTTGACAAATATCTGGGGTCACCTCATTCCATAAACCTTGTATATGATCTTTTAGGGCGTTGCGATTTTGCAGGTTAATATCATTCCTCCAGCGCTTTACAATAATTCCCCAGATGTTTTCGATGGGATTCAAGTCTGGGGACTTGGCAGGCCAAGGTATGCAATTTATGGTGCCAGCATGTTCTTCAAGGTATTCCCTAACAACGCGAGAGGTATGAACGGAAGAATTATCCTGGACCAATGTTATTGATCCTCCATTTGCCACTGCCAATGGTAAAATGTGATCATTCAATATTTCCACGAAATTCTCACCGTTCAGCCTCTCACTTACGGGAATAAAGTCCCCAACGCCATGTGATGAAAACCATCCCCAGTATGCCTGCGGGATTCTTCCACTTCGTTTATTTTTCACAACATACCGCTCATCAAATCGGGTACCAACAGGTCTAGTGACGTAACATTTTGAACTGCAGTCTGTACCAAAAACCTTTTCATCACAGAATACCACATTTTCCCAATTTTCATACAAGTCTCCCACTGCGAAATTGACTCTGGCTTCCAAATGTCTAGGCAAAAGAAAAATTATTGAAGCCGCTCTTCTCCTATTCAGACCTTCGGCTTTCAGACTTCTGGCTACTATCGAAGTGCTGGCTCGAATTTCAGTTTCGGCTAAGATGTCCGAATAGGTATGAAACGGATTGTTCCTAGCGTCTTCAACAATAGCAGCATCCTGTTCCGCAGTGGTCACTTTGGGTGTTGGGTGTGATGGTCTAACATTAACATTGCCCTCTTCTCTGAAGCGATTGATCCACTTATGGACGCTATTTTTCTAAATAAAAATATTTTATATCAATATCAAATATTTTTTTAAACTTCTTTAATCTTGTTATAATTAAGGTATGAGAGTTTAACATCAAATAAATACCGGATGTAAACGATACAAGGGTGACCTCTATAATTTCTTTATTTGTGAAAAAGAAAGTTTTAAAATTTGATTATGTTGTATGGTTCAAGAAAACACATTTTACGCACTATTTTTTTAATATCACTTCTGGTTTTATCGGAAATAATATCAATTTTGTTTTTAAAATAAAATTTGTGATATTTTTTAATTTAAAATTATTCAAATAGTTTTTGAGATATTAATTTTTAAACTTTTTTGAGGAGCATATTTCCAAATGCCCACTTGCCTGTTCTAGAAATTTATTTCTAGATTAAATTAGAAAAACAAGCCCTACATATGGGGTAACAAAATAATCGTTATACAAGCTACTTTTTGAAAAACAGAGCGGCCCGGCATCTTTGTACTTAAAAAAACAAAGTTCAAAAATTAATATCTCAAGAAGTATTTGAATAATTTTACAAATTACCATTTTATTTGGGTAGTTGTATTATTTAGAATGAGTATTAGTAGTTTTGTTCACCTTCGGATGACGGAAAAAATTGTTTTTAAATTGTCTAATTTTCAAACATTAAAAAAAATATGAAAAACATACCTATTTTCTAAAATTGTTTTAAACTATGATAAAAAAATGTGGTGTTGCATTTAAAAAAAACATAGTTATTTCCGGAAAAACAAACAAATTAGTACATAAAATGTGTTTTCTTGAACCATACAACATAGCTAAATTTCAAATTTTTATTTTCATAAATAAAGAAATTATTGAGGTGACCGGACTCTCGTTTACACCCGGTATATCCCCAATAATTTTTATGTTTGAAAATACCTAAATTTATTTTAATATTTGCAGACATTTTGTAAAATATTTGTTGACTAATGTCATATTATAATAATTTATAATAATTCCATCATCGTTTGATCGACGATGTTTCTAGTTCTAAGAGCTAATTAATTACATATAGTTCTTAGCTAACTAATTTTAAAATGTTATCTTTGTTAGAAACACTTATAGTTTCAGTTTTAATCGTTACTGGATATGTTAATTCATTGAAATGTTATTTCAAAAATGAACAATGACAAGATGGCGTCGCATGCAATATATTGCAAAAATTAAATACTTTGTATAAAATCTGTTCAATCACTCAAACTACTGAGTATATGAAGTAAGAGAACATTTTTTAAACAATAGATAAAATAATGCCAAAATTCTATTACCTATTCGTTGGGAGTCAATATTTATATAATATCTTGTAAATATCTGTAAGTATCTGTGAATACCTGTAAATATCTGTAAATATATTTATTATGTTTTTAAGATTAATCAGGGTAAATTTTAGTTTTTTTTTATTCATAAAATTGTTAATTTGTTAATAGATTATTGGAACTAAAGCGACATTTTTATAAATGTTGGCTTTTGCCTTTTGACTCTTTTTTACAAATTACGAATAATAATTTATCTATTATTATTTCTATTTATTGGGACTTATTGTTTATGTAATTTTTTGTTATGAATACGCAATAGTAATTTATTTTATGTATTTATTAAATTATTTAATGTTATAAACTCAAATTATGGTTTATTTTATTCAAAAAATTTTATAAAATGTTGACCAAAAATCTACCTATTTTTAATCAGTTCTGTTTATCAAATATATAAATAATAAATATGTATAAAAATATAAAAATGCTTTTATTTTATGCTTATTTTTAGTAAATTTGCGACAAAATACCTATTAGAAATTAGCTATTAATTGACATTGTAAATATCATAAAATGAGAGAATAGTAAAATGAAATGTTATTTAGCAGAATTATTGTGAGCCATTTATTATAATTTGTAGCGCGCCGCGCCGCCAAATGAATGCGATTAATTGAATTGCGTTGAAGGTCTGCCGGCCATGATAACTTCGAGCGGAGTTTCGTATGCTGCTGCTTGATTTTAAGAAATGAATTAGCTCCGGCTCTTACGCGGAGCACAGCAAGTCGCGTCGGCGCATTTTGCTTCGTATTTACTCGTGCCGTCTATTGTGTCCTATTTCTTCGAGCCAGAAACTGTACTGGATTTCGACCTTTACTGAATGAAATAGATTTACACTTTGTTAAGTTAAGTTCCATATGGTTCAATTCACACCAAAAACTCAAGGATTCTAATTCGCACTGAAGTAAAAAGCAATCATGATAGATATTAATAGAACGATAGATTTTCAAATCATCGGCGAAAAGTAAAACATTCGAAACAGTGAAAGAGGTTACGATATCGTTAATAAAGATGTTAAATAATAGAGGACCAAGGTGACTGCCTTGGGGAATACCGGATGTTACTTTTATTTCGTTTGAGAAAAAATTCCTAATTTTTATAATCTGCGTTCTATCAAGGAGGTAATCTTGAAGAAGTGAATATAGTGTACCATGGAAACCAATAGCATGCAGCTTCGAGGTTAGGATCGAATGGGGTACTTTATCGAACGCCTTGGAGAAGTCTGTATAGATTGCATCAACCTGACAGCCATTCTCCAAGGAGTCCGAAATATATTGCACGAACTGTATTAAATTAGTTTGAGTAGATTTACCTTGTTGGAAACCATGTTGCTGATCAACTAAAATGTTTCTGAATAACGGCGTTATTTTATCAACAATGATACTCTCAAAGATTTTTGGAATGGTACTTAATATACTAATCGGTCTATAGTTAGATACTTCAGCCGCGTTACCACTTTTCAGTATAGGTGTAACAAAACTACTCTTCCAAAGTGAAGGAAACACACCACTGTTTAATGAAGTTTTGAACAAAATAACTAGTGGAAGCGTCAAGGAATATGAACAGTTTCGCAATAAGTAAGGTGGAATGCCGTCAGGCCCGGACGAAAATTTAGGCTCGAGGTTACTAAGCTTATGAAGTACATCTTCAAAATTCAAGTTACACGAAGCTATATCAGTAGAATTCCCGTATGTAAAACTTGGAACGTTTTGAATTACAGTTTTTGAGTAAACAGAAGCAAAGTGAACTCCGAAAGTGTTAGCAATTGCCTGACCCCCAATTACGGGTGTATTGTTGTAAGACATTTCATTTGGGATAGAATTATCTTTTCGTTGTTGATTTACAAAGTTCCAAAAACCCTTTAAATTGTATTTAACTGATGACTCCGTAGATGAGATATAATCTTTGTAACATTTATCCGTTAGTAACTTACACTGAGAGCGCAATCGACTAAATTCTAAATAGTCATCGATAATCTTTGAGTTTTTATATTTGAAATGCGCGGTATTTTTAGATTTTATTGTTTGTTTTAGTTCCCAAGAAAACCAGATAGGAAATTTATCATAATTTACAACACGCTTACAGGGTATATACGCTTGCATGGCTGATGTAACAATACTATAGAATCTTTGTGTTGCCAGATTTATATCGATGGAACTCAAAATAAGCTCCCAGTTCAACCCTGAAAAATACTCATTCAAACTACCTAGGTCTGCTCTTTTGAAGTCGAATGAGTAGTACTCGCTTATTAAGGGTGAAAATGAAACATTGTTTTTAATTTCCAACAAAAGAGGTGGGTGATATACATCGGTTGGTAGCAGAGGATCAACACATGAGTTAATAGTAGCATATAAGTCATTCGTGAAGAATAAGTCTAACAGATTATTATTTACATTATATACAGAGTTAATTTGAAATAGATTCAAAAAAGCGAAAGAATCACTAATAATTTGACCATTCCCCGTTGATGGTAAAACACAATCACCCAGATCATCATTTGCCCATGTGTACTTCGGTAGGTTGTAATCCCCAAATAAGTAAACGTTGACACCAGGCCACAAGTCAAGAAGTTCTTCTATTGTTGAACACTGGTCTTCGTACAATCGCTATTGGGGGGTATATAAATGCCACCGAAGATAACAACAGAATTGTGAAATTTCACACGAACAAAAATTTGCTCCAAATGTGCGCTGTTTGACAATTCAATTCAAGTACACTGCAATTCTTTAACAACCGCTATTAGAACACCCCCGCCCCGTTTAAACGGCATTTCTAAGTGAATTTCATGAAAATAAAATTATTTATACAAATTTAAAATTTTTTTATATGAAAATAAAAAAGTTACAGCAGTTTTTGTGTGATTTTAAAGAAAAACGCATTATTTCCTAAAAATAACGTTTTTTTTCTGTAACTTTAGAACAAATCGTCCGAAAAATTTTAAAACGCAATTTTTATTTAGATTTCATGATAGCAAAATTATTTAAATTAAATTTAAATTTTTTTATGAAGAAATAAAAAAGTTACAGCAGTTTTTGTGTGATTTTAAAGAAAAACGCATTATTTTATAAAAATAACGTTTTTTTTTGTATAACTTCAGAATAAATAGTCCGAAAAATTTTAAAACGCAATTTCTAATTAGATTTCATGAAAGTAAAATTATTTAAACAAATATAAAATTTTTTTATAAGGAAATAAAAAAGTTACAGCAGTTTTTGTGTGATTTTAAAGAAAAACGCATTATTTTATAAAAATAACGTTTTTTTTTTGTATAACTTCAGAATAAATAGTCCGAAAAATTTTAAAACGCAATTTCTAATTATATTTCATGAAAGTAAAATTATTTAAACAAATTTAAAATTTTTTTATAAGGAAATAAAAAAGTTATAGCAGTTTTTGTGTGATTTTTAAGAAAAACGCATTATTTCCTAAAAATAACGTTTTTTTTTCTGTAACTTTAAAATAAATCGTCTGAAAAATTATAAAACGGCATTTATAATTAGATTTCATGAAAACAAATTTATTGATACAAAATTTTAATTTTTTTATGAAGAAATAAAAAAGCTACAGCAGTTTTTGTGTGATTTTTTAGAAAAATAATTTTTTTTAATTACTTTAGAATAAATCGTCCGAAAAATTATAAAACGCAATTTCTAATTAGATTTTATGAAAACAAAATTATTTATACAAATTTTTAATTTTTTTATGAAGAAATAAAAAAGTTACAGCAGTTTTTGTGTGATTTTTAAGAAAAACGCATTATTTCTTAAAAATAACGTTTTTTGTGTAACTTTAGAATAAATCATCCGAAAACTTTTAAAACGGCATTTCTAATAAGATTTCATGAAAACAAAATTATTTATACAAATTTAAAATTTTTTTATAAGGAAATAAAAAAGTTACAGCAGTTTTTGTATGATTTTGAAGAACAACGTTTTTTTTGTATAACTTTAGAATAAATCGTCCGAAAAAATTTAAAACGGCATTTCTAATTAGATTTCATGAAAATAAAATTATTTATACAAATTTAAAATTTTTTTATAAGGAAATAAAAAAGTTACAGCAGTTTTTGTGTGATTTTGAAGAACAACGTTTTTTTTGTATAACTTTAGAATAAATCGTCCGAAAAAATTTAAAACGGCATTTCTAATTAGATTTCATGAAAATAAAATTATTTATACAAATTTAAAATTTTTTTATAAGGAAATAAAAAAGTTACAGCAGTTTTTGTGTGATTTTTAAGAAAAACGCTTTATTTCCTAAAAATAACGTTTTTTTTCTGTAACTTTAGAATTAATCGTCCGAAAAATTTTAAAACGCAATTTTTAATTAGATTTCATGATAGCAAAATTATTTAAATTAAATTTAAATTTTTTTATGAAGAAATAAAAAAGTTACAGCAGTTTTTGTGTGATTTTTAAGAAAAACGCATTATTTCCTAAAAATAACGTTTTTTTTCCTGTAACTTTAGAATAAATCGTCCAAAAAATTTTAAAACGCAATTTCTAATTAGATTTCATGAAAGTAAAATTATTTAAACAAATTTAAAAATTTTTTATAAGGAAATAAAAAAGTTACAGCAGTTTTTGTGTGATTTTTAAGAAAAACGCATTATTTCCTAAAAATAACGTTTTTTTTTTCTGTAACTTTAAAATAAATCGTCCGAAAAATTATAAAACGGCGTTTCTAATTAGATTTCATGAAAACAAAATTATTTAAACAAAATTTAACTTTTGCTATAAAGAAATAAAAAAGTTTTAGCAGTTCTGGTGAGATTTTTAAAAATTTTTTATGAAGAAATCAGTTTTTGTTTGATTTTTAAGAAAAACGCATTATTTCCTAAAAATAACGTTTTTTTTTCTGTAACTTTAAAATAAATCGTCTGAAAAATTATAAAACGGCATTTATAATTAGATTTCATGAAAACAAATTTATTGATACAAAATTTTAATTTTTTTATGAAGAAATAAAAAAGCTACAGCAGTTTTTGTGTGATTTTTTAGAAAAATAATTTTTTTTAATTACTTTAGAATAAATCGTCCGAAAAATTATAAAATGCAATTTCTAATTAGATTTCATGAAAACAAAATTATTTATACAAATTTTTAATTGTTTTATGAAGAAATAAAAAAGTTACAGCAGTTTTTGTGTGATTTTCAAGAACAACGTTTTTTTTTGTATAACTTTAGAATAAATCGTCCGAAAAAATTTAAAACGGCATTTCTAATTAGATTTCATGAAAATAAAATTATTTATACAAATTTAAAATTTTTTTATAAGGAAATAAAAAAGTTACAGCAGTTTTTGTGTGATTTTAAAGAACAACGTTTTTTTTGTATAACTTTAGAATAAATCGTCCGAAAAAAATTAAAACGGCATTTCTAATTAGATTTCATGAAAATAAAATTATTTATACAAATTTAAAATTTTTTTATAAGGAAATAAAAAAGTTACAGCAGTTTTTTTGTGATTTTTAAGAAAAACGCATTATTTCCTAAAAATAAAGTTTTTTTTCTTTAACTTTAAAATAAATCGTTCGAAAAATTTTAAAACGGCATTTCTAATTAGATTTCATGAAAACAAAATTATTTAAACTAAATTTAAATTTTTTTATGAAGAAATAGAAAAGTTACAGCAGTTTTTGTGTGATTTTTAAGAAAAACGCATTATTTCATAAAAATAACGTTTTTTTTTTGTATAACTTTAGAAAAAATCGTCCGAAAAAATTTAAAACGGCATTTCTATTTAGATTTCATGAAAATAAAATTATTTATACAAATTTAAATTTTTTTTATAAGGAAATAAAAAAGTTACAGCAGTTTTTGTGTGATTTTTTAGAAAAAAGCATTATTTCCTAAAAATAACGTTTTTTTTTTGTATAACTTTGGAATAAATCGTCCGAAAAAATTTAAAACGGCATTTCTAATTAGATTTCATGAAAATAAAATTATTTATACAAATTTAAATTTTTTTTATAAGGAAATAAAAAAGCTACAGCAGTTTTTGTGTTATTTTTTAGAAAAACAATTTTTGTTAATAATTTTAGAATAAATCGTCCGAAAAATTTTAAAATGGCATTTCTAATTAAATTTCATGAAAATAAATTATTAATAAAAAATTTTAATTATTTTCTGAAGCGATAAAGAAGTTACAGCAGTTTTTGGGTGATTTTTTAGAAAAACGCATTATTTCCTAAAAATAACGTTTTTTTTCTGTATCTTTAGAATAAGTCGTCCGAAAAATTTTAAAACGCAATTTCTAATTAGATTTCATGAAAACAAAATTATATATACAAAATTCAAATTTTTTTATGAAGAAATTAAAAAGTTACAGCAGTTTTTGTGTGATTTTTTAGAAAAATGTTTTTTTTTAATAACTATAGAATAAATCGTACGAAAAATTTTATAACGGCATTTCTAACTAGATTTTATAAAAACAAAATTATTTAATCAAAATTTAAATTATTTATAAAGAAATAAAAAAGATACAGCAGTTTTTGAGTGATTTTTAAGAAAAACGTTTTATTTTGTATAACTTAAAAATAAATCGTCCGAAAAATTTTAAAACAGCATTTCTAATTAGATTTCATGAAAACAAAATTATTTATACAAAGCTTAATTTTTTTTTATGAAGAAATAAAAAAGTTACAGCAGTTTTTGTGTGATTTTTATGTAAAACGAAGTATATCTTAAAAATAACGATTTTTTTTGTATAACTTTTGAATAAATCGTCCAAAAAATTTTAAAACAGCATTTGTAATTATATTTTATGAAAACAAAATTATATAAACAAAATTTTTTTATGAAGAATTAAAAAAGTTAAAGCAGTTTTTGTGTGATTTTTAAGAAAAACGTTTTTTTGTATACCTTTACAATAAATCGTCCGAAGAATTTTAAAACGGCATTTCAAATTAGATATCATGAAAACAAAATTATTTAAACAAAATCAAAATTTTGTTATGATGAAATAAAAAAGTTACAGCAGTTTTTGTGTGATTTTTATGTAAAACGAATTATATCTTAAAAATAACGTTTTTTTTTGTATAACTTTTGAATAAATCGTCCAAAAAATTTTAAAACAGCATTTGTAATTAGATTTCATGAAAACAAAATTATTTAAACAACATTTTTTTATAAAGAATTAAAAAAGTTAAAGCAGTTTTTGTGTGATTTTTAAGAAAAACGTTTTTTTGTATACCTTTAGAATAAATCGTCCGAAGAATTTTAAAACGGCATTTATAATTAGATATCATGAAAACAAAATTATTTAAACAAAATCTAAATTTTGTTATGAAGAAATAAAAAAGTAACAGCAGTATTTGTGTGATTTTTAAGAAAAACGTTTTTTTTTGTATAACTTTAGAATAAATCGTCCAAAAAATTTTAAAATGGCATATTTAATTAGAATTCATGAAAACAAAATTAATTATACAAATTTTAAATTCTTTTATGAAGAAATAAAAAAGTTAAAGCAGTTTTTGTGTGATTTTTAAGAAAAACGATTTTTTTTGTATAACTTTAGAATAAATCGTCCGAAAAATTTTGAAACGGCATTTCCAATTAGATTTCACGAAAATAAAATTATATATATAAAATTTACATTTTTTTATGAAGAAATAAAAAAGTTACAGCAGTTTTTGTGTGATTTTGAAGAAAAACGCAATATTTCATAAAAATAACGTTTTTTTTTGTATAACTTTAGATTAATTAGTCTGAAAAAATTTAAAACGCAATTTTTAATTAGATTTCATGAAAGCAAAATTATTCAAACAAAATTTAAATTTTTTTATGAAGAATTAAAAAAGTTAAAGCTGTTTTTGTGTGATTTTTAAGAAAAACGTTTTTTTTTGTATAACTTTAGAATAAAACTACCTTAAAATTTTAAAACGGCATTTCTAATTAGATTTCAAGAAAATAAATATATACATATAAAATTTACATTTTTTTATGAAGAAATAAAAAAGTACAGCAGTTTTTGTGTGATTTTTAAGAAAAACGTTTTTTTGTTTACCATTAGAATAAATCGTCCGAAGAATTTTAAAACGGCATTTCTAATTAAATATCATGAAAACAAAATTATTTAAACAAAATCTAAATTTTGTTATGAAGAAATAAAAAAGTTACAGCAGTTTTTGTGTGATTTTTAAGAAAACCGATTTTTTTGTACAACTTTAGAATAAATCGTCCGAAAAAAGTTAAATTGGCATTTCTAAAACGATTTCTTGAAAGAAAATTATTTATACAAAATTTTAATTTTTTTATGAACCAATAAAGAAGTTAGAGCAGTTTTTGTGTGATTTATAAGAAAAACGAATTATTTTTTAAAAATAACGTTTTTTCTTGTATAACTTTAGAATAAATCGCCCGAAAAATTTTTGAATGTCATTTTTAATTAGATTTCATGAAAACAAAATTTTAAAATTTTTTATAAAGAAATAAAAAAGTTACAGCAGTTTTTGTGTGATTTTTAAGAAAAACGAATTATTTTATAAAAATAACGTTTTTTTTGTATAACTTTAGAATAAATCGTCCGAAAAATTTTAAAGTGCAATTTCTAATTATATTTCATGAAAGCAAAATTATTTAAACAAAATTTAAATTTTTTTATGAAGAAATAAAAAAGTTACAGCAGTTTTTGAGTGATTTTTAAGAAAAGCGTTTTTTTGTATACCTTTAGAATAAATCGTCCGAAAAATTTTAAAACGGCATTTCTAATTAGATATCATGAAAACAAAATTACTTAAACAAAATTTAAATTTTCTTATGAAGAAATAAAAAAGTTACAGCAGTTTTTGTGTGATTTTTAAGAAAAACGTTTTTTTTTTGTACAACTTTAGAATAAATCGTCCGAAAATTTTTAAAACGGCATTTCTAAATAGATTTAATGAAAACAAAATTATTTTAACAAAATTTAAATTTTGTTATGAAGAAATAAAAAAGTGACAGCAGTTTTTGTGCGATTTTTAAAAAAACGTTTTTTTTTGTATAACTTTAGATTAAATCGTCCGAAATATTTTAAAATGGCATTTCTAATTAGATTTCATGAAAACAAAATTATTTTGTTGGAAAGGAGCCGGTGATCAACCACTACTTTCGTCAGTGAAACAGGATAAACAAATGCACATTAACTTAAGATGATAATATTTGACTAAAATATACGATATACGTATAGATGGCGCATGTATGTACTTTTGCAATAATTCATATGCTTGGCTTAGTGGTTGCCAACTTCGTTTATTTATTACACTACTTTTGGCTAGATGGAGCTGACATTTTCCAATATCTAACCATTGCAAATAATTCTACATCCTCGTTCGAGAATTTGGACGGACGTGTGCTTGCATTTTTGTATCTCTTTCTAACAGCAAGAAAATTCATATCATCTCTTTCTACGCTATCGCGCATACAGACGACACCTGCACCTACAGAATCAACAAAGAATATTGGACGTTGCAAGTTGCAAGTTGCAAACGAAATCATTCATTGGTTTTCATTCACTAAAGCGTTTCGAATTTGTAGCAATGAGCAATGATCATTTCTTATTGAGTGTTTCTAAATTATTATAATATAATATAGAATACCACGGAGTTTATTTATTTAGGCCGTAATTGTTTAAATAAATAAATTACTAAAACGGTAATGAAGACCCTCGAGATTATTTTTGATGACAATTTCCTTTAAAAAAGTTGTTCATACACGCATTTCGCTTGCTCTGCTGGAAAAACCAGCTCGCGCTTGATAACCAATTTAATAATTATTATTTTTCATTATACAGCGTGCGTCTCGATTTATGAGACGATTCACGGCGTTTCAATTTTGCGCATACGCCTCTTTCGTAAAAATTATAATTTATTGTCCCACCAAGTTGCTTACAAAAACCCAATCCACCAATCACGAGGCATTGCGCTCACAATTCAATTGTATCAAATGCAAATTTAAAAAATGCAAATACGATTGGTGTTTACGCGACGCCGTGATAAGATGAATAAGCGCCGCGCGCCGGCTCCAAGCGCATGAGAATCTCACTGTCTCATTTGCTTGACGCATCAATGTATTTAAACTGGCTAAAAAGCTAAGATACGTACTGCTAATTTTCACATCAAAGATCTGTGTTTTTCGTCCGATTTAAAAAAAAAAAATGCTTTGTAAAGGAGAATGTTCATTTTAACACCCTTTCTAATTTTATATATTTAGGAGTACACTAACACCTTTAAAAAAATTCCCAAAACGTTTAATTTATTGTAGTGTTTTACCGATTGTTGAGTCGCCGGCATCAATTTAAAAAAATTGTAGCGCCCTTGGGGGTTTAAAAGGAAGCAACGAAATTTGGCATTGTTAATTCGTACATCCTAAAGGTTAACCTGACAAATTTTCAAGTCTCCAGGGCTACGGAAAGATCCACGGCACCTGGATAAAAAAGATGTACTTTAAAATCGTCTTTAAAAATGTGTCATATTTTAAAGCGTTTTGTTAAAATTAACCCCTAATATTGCAACTCGATTTACGACAAAAACTCATTTTGATGTCTCCTTTCGTTTTTGAGATATGACTTAAAAATCCTCCGTTTTTACAAAATTATTAATATCTCTAAAAGTATCTGATTTCAAAAACCGATCGCCGAGACAAATTTCAAAGTCCTGATCTTAAAAAATTCTTAAATAATTCGATTGATTTTAATATCAACCCCGCAAATAAAAGAAAATTATGTTGGGAAGTTAAAACTTCACAAAAACATTTCGGAATTCATTACTTTCTTGTATCTAATCCCTTCCAAAGTGGTCAAACTAAAGAGAATTAAATAGTACTTATGACAAAAATAAATTTTAAAAACTTTTGTGTACTAATTTTTTTAAAGATTGATTATTAAGCAAAATATGAATTTTCAAAAATACACATTAACACAATCGCCAAATTTAGTTGAAGGTACCTACATTATCTACAATTTTTTTTAATTTTTAAGTTGCAACAATCCTTATCTTTCATTTGCTAGGTCAATCTTAAAATCATTCGAAACTTCTAAAGATTCTTTTAAGGCAGGGGTAATTTTTTTTCAAAAATAGGTTTTTAATTTTTTCGAATGATTACTGATGCAAACTATTGCAAGAGGGCGTATTTTATACTTTGTTAAAACTGGTTAGTTGCATTTTTTTGTACTAATCCGGTCAGTAATTCACAATATTCAACCGAAAATTACTTTTTATTCCGTCCTGGTACAGATAATACTTTTGGAGCTAAGAGCAAATAATTATTTTGTGAAAATTAAAAAATTGTTTTTTTTGTAGATGAGTACAGCCTACTTTCTACGATATTCTTCTCATCACTTCTTTTTGAGATACACTGTAAATATTTTCAATTAACAATTTTTAAAATACAGGATATCCTCTTAACCAAATGATCAAATGACCGAGATCTGATGAGACAACGTTGGGAAATCAATTTTTTTATTTAAAATTACCTACAATATTTACCCGTCATAATTTTCAATTTAAAAAAATAAATTGTGAATAATAGGATTAAAATTTAATTTATTACTTCACGACTAAAGAGAACCCAAACTTTTAAGAACCACTAGCGGGTTTTCATAATTCATATCAAAAAAAGTTGAATACCAGACTTTGTCTCTTCATATCTTAATTGGTCAAGAGGACCTTTTAACTATTTTTCTGAGGATCTTCCTGAAGGCGGAGGGGTCTCCAACAACGTACTACGCTCTTGTGCCATTTTCGAAACATCCTGAATATGTTTGCAAAATTATAAAATCTTAAGATTATGTTAGGGTAACCTAGGTTTTTTTTTAATTTCGGGATCCCGACAAAATCGCCCAATTTTTAATTTTCATCAATAATTTGCCCTCCCCAAGATGAAATCCTAGACACGCCCTTACTTTTTGCTATGTTAGCGATTGTTGAGTCGACGCTGACGGGGTCAATTTTAAAAAATGCATCAGCGCCGTTAACGTTTAAAAGGGAAACTACGAAATTAGGCACTGGCGCCTGGATACAAAGGATTTATCGCTTAATTTTTTAAAGGGTATTTCCAATTTTTACCTATAAGAGCTGTTTTTTTCGTCCGATTAAAAAACAAATTTCGTTTGAATAGAAAATGTTCATCTTGACACCCTTACTAATTTTTCTAGTACGCTAACAGTTAAAAATTCTGTAGGCAGCTTCAAATAAAAAAATAGTAAAATCGGGATTTATAGGAAAGTCACGATATTTAGTACAAGCTATTCGTAAAAGCATTTTGATAAAATTAACCTCCAATATTGGATTTGACTATGACGTATTGAACCTTCCAGGAAACGTTTTAAGGTCTTCTCTACGAGAAAAAAACAGAATCATTTTGAAATCTCTTTTCGTTTATGAGTTATGACTGAAAACACTCCGTTCTTAGAAAATTAATATCTCTAAAAGTATTATTTCTACTAGAACGTACGATAGCCCAAACGTCATAATTTTTTCTACATAATTGCCTTAAAAATAATTTTTGGTAATATATTGCGCCTTCCTAGTTTGTATTGGGTATAAATATTTTAGCAAAATTTTGTGATTTTTTTCTTACAAATTTAATTCACCAGTTTTACTTATTTTTTTAGAAATTATGGCTTCCTTTTAAAATTACGTAGAGAGAAAATTGTAATAATTTACAAATATTCAATAAGAAATGGTCATTGGTCATTGCCCCAATTCGAAACTCTTTTATTCCGATATAATTTTATCGCTACTGTTTTGAATCAGTGGATGAAAATATGAAAAGCATTGAATGATTCGTTTACAACTTGCAACGCCCAAAATCCTTTGTTGGTTCTTTGGGTGCAGGTGTGGTCTATTCGAGCGATAGCGCAGATAGAGATAACATGAAATCTTGGTTTTAGAAAGAGATACAAAAAAGAAAACACACGTCCGTCTAAATTCTCGCGGCGGTATAAATTTTGGCTTGGCTATGCAAACAGATATACACAAAAAATAAAAAGGCGCCATCTATCTTACAAGTGCCACACTTTTACAATAAATTTCTTGCCTACAAATGGACGAGAAATCAAATCGACATTTCAATGTAAGTTAATTCAATAAATATCGATTCTACATTACTTTTAACAATTTATTTGGGGTACTTATATTAAAATGTAAGTTATGATAGGTATTTTTTTATTTTTTAAGTATATTTTATTAAAAAAATGGATAGTATTAAATCTGTAATAAAATAAAATTGATCAGATTTTAGGAGAAAAATACATAACCATCACAATGTATAAAGCCTATACAAGCATCAGAAACTATTTTATATACAAAATTTACCAGTATTTCTTCTATAACATGCTTATAAAGTGAAGTTATTTTATGTAACATGATTTATGGTGCTGCCCCCTGGCGATTCGCTTGGCAAATTTTATCCTCTTAAAGGCATTTATTAATGAACAACAAAATGAACAAAGAGATTAAATAATTAACAACTAAACTTATGCAGCGTGTACAAAATGAACCGTTCACGAGCGTAGCTTTAACACGACTGAACTTGTCTGCAGCTCGAGTAAACAAAATACAATAGGTTCCGCTAAGCGCACAAAAGACCTTAAAACATCTGTGGTTCAATAGAGTCACTCACACTACGACTAAACTAAACGCGCACCAACACCTCCACTTGAATCTATTGGACGGACTCCCATCAGTTCGATACATCGTTGATGCTTTGGTCCAGACAGTGGTTTGGTAAGGACATCTGCGACCATATCTTCAGTAGGAACATGCTTAACAGCAAATATACCATCCCTAATGGATTCTCGAATGAAGTGATGCCTGATGTCGATATGCTTACTTCTAGCATGAAAAACGGGATTTTCAGCTAACTTCAACGCTCCCATATTGTCATTATACAAGGTCAAAGTTGAAACATCGAACAAAATCAATTCTTTCATAAATCCACGTATAGGCTTTTGACTTCGCTTAAATGTAATACCATAATTCATTGTACCCTTTAGGTATTGCAGCACTCGCTTGGCAGCAATCCAATGAGATCGATTGTAACAGCTATTAAATTGAGCCAACAAACTAACTGCGTGACTGATATCCGGCCTGGTACTAACGGCCAAATATGTTAATGCACCAATAAGTTCCCTATAAGGTAAATTGGAAACATTTTCTTCGGTGGTACCTTTTCTGAGCTTAGAACAAACATCTAGAGGGGTAACAACTGGTTTGCAATCCTCCATTTCAAACTTGTGAAATAACTCGCAAATATAACCATACTGATTCATACTGATTTGATCATTACTTCTGTTAAATTCAATGCCAAAGCAAAAACGCAGTTCACCAAGATCCTTCACACTAAATTCTGAGGATAAACTGATTACATATTTCGTTTATCAAGTCTTGATCTAAGGACGCGATAATTATATCGTCTACGTAAGTAATAATCAATGTTGAGTTGTCATTATTCATCAATCGATATACACAAGGATCACCATTGCATGCGGTAGCTCCTAAGTTAGTAAGGATTTTATCGAGCTTCGTATGCCAACTTCTTCCAGCTTGACGCAAACCATACAGAGATTTATTGAGATGACATACCTTATCTCCAGACTTCAAGGATTCGAGCATATTCGTTGCTCTGGTTAAAATATCAGGATCAATATCGGGAGATTCAACCATATATCGGAAAATTTCCTGTAACTGTCTAGGAGGTTCCATGAAAATCTGTTCCTTCAGTTCCCCATTCAGATATACCGTAGCAACAACCAATTGACGTATTTTCCAGTTGAAATGTGTCGCCAAAGAAATCAAGAGTCGAATGGAGCTTATCCGACCAACTGGGGCAAAAGTCTGATCAAAATGGATCCCAGGACGTTGAGAAAATCCTTGGGCCACCAGTCGCGCCTTTCTTCGCTCGAGTGTCCCATCTGAACGAAACTTATTCCTCAATACCATTCGGCTTCCGATCACATCCTTGTCTTTAAGGCGATCCACCAAATTCCATGTATCATTGTTAATGATCGATCTTAATTCAGATACCATTGCTAACATCCACTCATTCTTTTCATTTCCTAGCAACGCCTCCTTCATAGGAACTTCAGACAATAGAACCTGGTTATCTTCAACCATCCTGTATTCTTTCCTTGGTCTTCCAAGTCTCCCAGTCCTAATTATTCTTGGTCTTCCTCGTCTAATTCCAAAAATTTGCGTTTTCTTGAGGAACAATTTCTTCATATTCAATTCCTTCATCCTCAACATCTTCATGTTCAATTTCCTCATTTTCAACTTCTTCGTCTTCGTTGATATGGATTTCAGAATATCGAGGATTATCGAGAGGTTCTGAACTTTCCTCCACTTCAATTGTATCGGGAAATTTCGTTGGATTATTACAAAATTCCTGATTACGGGTTTCTAACGGATTCAAAAATCTGACGTCACGTGATAATTCGATTCGCTTGGAGTCAGGAAACCAAATTCTGTAACCTTTCGACAGAGTAGAAACACCCACGAATCTTCCAGCTCTTCCACGGGGTTCGAACTTTCCTTTGTTCGGACGTTTGTCGAGGCAAATAACATGACATCCAAACTCTCTTAATTCAGACACATTTGGAATATTTCCAGTCCAAGCCTCGTATGGAGTTTTACCGTCTAGATAACTTGATGGGCATCAATTTCTAACAAAACATGCGTGACTTATGGCTTCAGCCCACATAAATTCAGGTAAGTTAGAGTCTATAAGCATGCACCTCGTGGTATCCAATAGAGTTCGGTTTTTCCGCTCTGCAACGCCATTTTATTGCGGAGTGTATGGAATGCTTAATCTTCTACAAATTCCTCGTTCTTTGAGATATTCATCGAATTCTTTATTAACGTACTCGGTTCCGTTATCGGATTGTAACGACTTTATTATACCACCCTTTTGATTTTCAACAATTGAGCTAAATTTTTTGAATTTTTCAAAAGTCTCGTTTTTCGTTCTTAGGAAATATACTTCCGTCCAACGTGTAGCGTCATCAGTGAACGTTGTAAAATATTTAGATCTGCCTATGGATTCTGTTCTGATAGGTCCACAGACATCTGAATGTATAATATCAAAAATTTTACTTATCTTATGAGACTTCTTAGGGAATTGACTATTGGTGATTTTTCCTAGGTCACAAACAATGCATTCGAAGGATTCATCTAACGATTTTTCTTGGATTCCGGAGATTGCACCTGTCGCATGAGCGTCTTTTAGATCCCTGACGTTCAGATGGCCTAAAATTCGATGCCACTTCTCGGCTTCACTCAGTTCACTCACGGCGCCGGCAAATTCTTTAGATTCATCTTTCGATTCACTGACAACATTGTACAAGTTATTTTCACGTTTCGCTACTAATTTCACGTTTCCGTTAAAATCGAGAACGATAGCATAGTCCTTTTTGAATAGTTCTTCGAATCCACTATCCGTAATTTTCGAAACAGATAATAAGTTTGTACGTACATCCGGCACAAAAAGAGTGTTTTTGAGCGATATTTGTTTTTCATCCCCGTTCACATTCGTATTCAGAGTAACCGTTCCTTTAGATTTAACTTCCGTCCTTGTATTGTTCGCCAAATTTAACTTTTCTTCCGAAAAACTCACCATTTTAGAAAATTGTTCGATATCGCGGCAAAGATGAGAGGTTGCGCCACTATCGATACACCACACGAACTTGTTATCCATAATTCCGGCACCGAAACTTATGTTTTCGGCACACTTTACAGATTGAGGTTCCTTGTTCGCCTTTTTTCTACAGTCTTTCGCTTTATGTTCCACTTTTCTACATTTATGACAACGATACTTGAACGTTTCATTATTTCCTGAACCAGAACTTTCTGCGTTAGTTTTCTCGTTCGTGCTTTTCTGAGAAAATTTCAGTTTTCTAAAGTTTTTGCTCATGAACATGGCATTTGAGCTTTCACTTTCACGTGGAGCTTTTCTAGCGTCGTACTCTTCCACAATTTTAACGCGCAATATTTCAGGACTAGGTAGCGTATCTCGAGATTCGATCGCGCACCTAAAATTTTCAAAACTCGGGGGCAAGCTATAAAGAAGCATGATTGCCAATAAATCAGGGTTAATTTCTACTTCCATTTCACTTAGCTTGTCGACTGCGTCGAAAAATTTGTTTAAGTGTTCGCGCACGTCACTGTTTTCAACCATGCGCTGCAACGTTAATTGCTTGAGTAAGTTAGCTTTTCGTGCAGGTCCTTTTGATTAGTAAATGCTTTCGAGCTTTATCCAAACCTCTCTTGAAGTATTGCAGCCCTTGACCTGTTTCGGCTCGCTTGGGTTAATCGATAAAATAATATCTGACTTAGCTTTACTGTCGTTTTTCTTCCAGGTGTTCACCGCAGCTGTATTCGCTTCAGATAGCGCTGGGCATTCATATTCACCATTAACGTAACACCACGCGTCGTTCTTTATCAACACTGCTTCCACTTGAATCTTCCAAGTGTCGTAATTGTCCTTATTTAATGTTTCAATGCGTACTGAATTTGATACACTCATTTCTGATCGTTTTTATTTCAATGTACAACGACCGAGGGTAACTTTTCGTATTCACGCGCACTTTTATTCACTTTACTGTTTCGGTCTCTTTGCCCATAGCCTGTTGGAAAGGAGCCGGTGATCAACCACTACTTTCGTCAGTGAAACAGGATAAACAAATGCACATTAACTTAAAGGTATTTATTAATGAACAACAAAATGAACAAAGAGATTAAATAATTAACAACAACTAAACTTATGCAGCGTGTACAAAATGAACCGTTCACGAGCGAAGCTTTAACACGACTGAACTTGTCTGCAGCTCGAGTAAACAAAATACAATAGGTTTTGCAAAGCGCACAAAAGACCTTAAAACATCTGTGGTTCAATAGAGTCACTCACACTACGACGAAATTAAACGCGCACCAACATATTTATAAAAATTTTAAATTTTTTTATGAAGAAACAAAAAGTTACAGCAGTTTTTGTATGATTTTTAAGAAAAACGTTTTTTTGTATACCTTTAGAATAAATCGTCCAAAAAATTTTAAAACGGCATTTCTAATTAGATTTCATGAAAACAAAATTATTTAAACAAAATTCAAATTTTGTTATGAAGAAATAAAAAAGTTACAGCAGTTTTTGTGTGATTTTTAAGAAAAACGCATTATTTCATAAAAAAAACGTTGTTTTTTGTATAACTTTAGGATAAATCGTCCGAAAAATTTTAAAGCGAAATTTCTAAAATGATATTATGAAAGTAAGATTATTTAAACAAAATTTAAGTTTTTTTATGCAGAAATAAAAAAGATACAGCAGTTTTTGTGCGATTTTTAAGAAAAACGTTTTTTTTTTGTATAACTTTAGAATAAATCTTCCGAAAAATTTTAAAATGGTATTTCTAATTAGATTTCATGAAAACAAAATTATTAAAAACAAAATTTTATTTTTTTTTATGAAGAAATAAAAAAGTTACAGCAGTTTTTGTGTGACTTTTAAGAAAAACGCATTATTTCTTAAAAATAACGTTTTTTTGTATAACTTTAGATTAAATGGTCTGAAAAATTTTAAAATGGCATTTCTAATTAGATTTCATGAAGAAAAAATGATTTAAACAAAATTTAAATTTTTTTATGAACCAATAAAGAAGTTACAGCAGTTTTTGTGTGATTTTTAAGAATAACGCATTATTTTTTGAAAATAAGGTTTTTTCTTGTATAACTTTAGAATAAATCGTCCGAAAAATTCTAAAATGGCATATCTAATTAGATTTCATGAATAAAAAATTATTTATACAAATTTTAAATTTTTTTATGAAGAAATAAAAAAGTTACAGCAGTTTTTGTGTGATTTTTAAGAAAAACGATTTTTTTTTGTACAACTTTAGAATAAATCGTCCGAAAAATTTTAAAATGGCATTTCTAAATAGGTTTCATGAAAAAAAATTATTTATACAAGTTTTTAATTTTTATATGAACCAATAAAGAAGTTACAGCCGGTTTTGTGTGATTTTTAAGAATAACACATTAATTTTTAAAAATAACGATTTTTCTTGTATAACTTTAGAATAAATCATCCGAAAAATTTTAAAACGGCATTTGTAATTAGATTTCATGAAAACAAAATTATTTAAATAAAATTTAAATTATTTATGAAGAAATAAAAAAGTTACAGCAGTTTTTGTGTGATTTTTGAGAAAAACGT
Source organism: Stenus bimaculatus (assembly GCA_963971135.1). NCBI lineage: Eukaryota > Metazoa > Arthropoda > Insecta > Coleoptera > Staphylinidae > Stenus > Stenus bimaculatus. Next base: position 29,533,902 of record OZ020181.1, read on the forward strand.
TTTTTTTTGTATAACTTTAGAATAAATCGTCCGAAAATATTTAAAACGGCATTTCTAATAAGGTTTCATGAAAACAAAATTATTTAAGCAATATTTTAATTTTTTTATGAAGAAATAAAAAAGATACAGCAGTTTTTGTGTGATTTTTAAGAAAAACGTTTTTTTTTTGTATAACTTTAGAATAAATCGTCCGAAAAATTTTAAAACGGTATTTCTAATTAGATTTCATAAAAGCTAAATTATTTAAACAAAATATTAATTTTTTTATAAAGAATTAAAAAAGTAACAGCAGTTTTTATGTGATTTTTAAGAAAAACGTTTTTTTTGTACAAATTTAGAATAAATCGTTTGAAAAAATTTAAAATGGCATTTCTAAATAGATTTCATGAAATAGTTATTTATGCACCAAGGGAGCAAAGTGAGTAATTTAATCCTGAGTGTGGAAATTGTTGCCCGAGACGTAGTCGAGGGCAACAACCACACAAAGGATTAAATGCACTTTGCTCCAGCAGTGCATATTAAATTTTTTGCACTTCCAATTAATTATTTGAACAAACGTTTTCAATTTTGGGACAATGGATATTTCGAATGCAAATAACTACTGAGCCAGACATAAAACTGTCACCTTATTAAAAAAAATAATTGAACAAGTTGTAACTCCTTTATTTGGTCTAACAAATTGTATTGATTGTAATGTTAGAGTAAACGTACGTATTTATATTTAGTAATTTGTAAATGTACATATCTATTAATAAATTTGTGTTGTTTTCTCCAGTCTTGTATAATTTTGAAGCACATCGGAAACCTAAAATCAATTGATCGGTTAATTTATGATAAATTAAATATTATTAAAAATTTAAGTACCTATACCATGATTCGATACGGATCAGTCTGCATGAACTTCCGAGTGATGATGAAACATTCTATCGTTTATCTTCTAGAAACTTAAACAACTAACAAAAATCTTTTGAATTGTATAAATATAAGCATTTAGCATACTACATTAGATAAAACCATTAGATATCTTAATAAATAATGTGAGCACCATAAATTTAAAGTTATCTTAAAGTTTTTCCGTCGGAAGATTATTAGTTTTTCATTTTAAACACGAAAATACTTTTCGGTCGAGTTTAGCATTTTTTTGACAAGGAAGGGATAAGTTAAAAAGTCACCAATAAGAAATTAGGTGGGATAGCTTTAAGATAATAAGGGGGACGTGTTAAAGAAATTCATAACACAAAGACACATCACTCCTAATTATTAAAGAGAGGACAATAATGAGTCATAACCATTAATGTCACAATAAATTCCCTGTTAATGTGTTTTGGGCCTTTGAAAATCTTTCAACAAGTACTGTTAGATGAATCAAAATTGCTAACACAATGTTGTTAAAATTAGCCAGCTGCATGATACCCTTATCCGCAGATTGTTATCGTTAATTCTCAGATTGTAAATTTGGTAAATCACACTAATGTCACGAACCTCCGAAACTTATTATTTGATATCTAATTAAAGTTGGGAGGAGTTGATGAGATTAGGGAGGACTTTAGGTATCAAAAAGGGATTTTATTGTGACCGGAACAACAGATATACCAGTTGTGAAAGTTATAGTTACAGTCAACAGTTATAGTTAATCGCGAAAGCAGTTTTTAGAAGTTAACTGGTGGCGATTATTAAATGTTCAAGTTTCTAACAGTGATCCTGTTAGGTAAGTTTTTATAAAGATGTATTAATGTTGTAATGTTTGTATTTTTTTTATATTGTATATGTATTATGTTTAATAAATAGTTTTAGTTGAATTGTGTTTGCCTTTGAAAGAATGATTACCACTCACGGATCCACTATATATTTTCCATGTTGAGACCGTCACTTTCAGTCTAAATTATTCTTAAAATAATTTGACTCATGTTTAAAAAGTCTTCCTTTCGAGAACATCTAGCATGAGAGTGGCGGCGCTCACATTTGGTGTCAGGTGTGGGGTTAATTAAATTTTAAAGATAGAGTAATAGTGGGGGCAATTAAAAATTTGTGTAGTCAGTTAAAATGAAAATTAATAAGAAAATTTAAAGGTGAATTGAATAATGCGTAAATTGAGTGGAGTTATTAAAAAGGCAAACTTCAACGAACTATGTGCATGTATTAGTAATTAATTATAAGAATTGAGTACCATCATGACCAAAGATCTTGAATTCATAAGACACTATTGCCCAAATTATACAAAGGATTGGCCTATTATAGAATCACAGCAAGATAACGTAGTAAGCGAAAGCTTTGACACCGTATTATTTAAAATTAGCTCAGCGAAGGAAAATTATGTTGTTTACTTGTCACATACGTTAACAGTCATTTTTGTAGAAATCATTACCCTTAACTAACACTGAATTATCTCTCCTAACACCTCGTGCCTGCGACAGTGATCTTTGGTTTATTGCCATTGTATTGCCTCTCCAGGTTTCCTTTAGCGCCTGCGATAATAACCCTTTGGTTTATGGCCAATTGTGTTATCCCTCCAGGTCACCTAAACTCAATATTTACCTCCATCACTGTTAGTCGCTAATATATTATGACTGAATTAGAAATATTAAGGGAAATTTGTCCGCGATATACGAATGATTGGGTAATTATTGAAAGGTTAGTCACGGAACCAACACCACCTTGCGATCAAATATATTCCAGTTTTATTTTGGGAAAATCCTATTATTTCATTTATTTATCCGCGTGCTGTAAGAAAATATCCGTCGAAATTTATCCAGATTTAGGGGATATTGAAATTCTTACGGAGGAGTTTATGGAATTTTTAGAGGAAATAGAGAAGAATGGAACGCCCCTTTGAATTCTTGAGACATTATCTCCCAAGTTTCACCACTGCTTGGCCCATCGTTCGACTTGACGTAGCGTATTCAGATTCTGAATTGTATACAATCATTTGCCTTCAAGACGAACATCTCTTCGTATACTTGTCGACCGTAGAACTTATAATTTTCGTGGTAGTTAGATAGATTTTTTTTTCTGGTTAAATCGAATCATAGTCCTAAAAATAACAATTTTTTTTTAATAGAAAATCACCCAATGAGTACCGAACGTTATCTTAATTATTTATTAACGGTATTACCAAAAGGGGTAAGAAATCACAAGATTTACTTCGGAGCACCAGAGGATGGGTTGGTACACATGAATGCGTACGAATTTGAGGACAAAATTCTCACGGTATACGAAGGCTGGAAGGTGTTAGTGGTGGAGGTGACCCAAAACCTTCATTTGTCAGACTTCGACAGCGACTCTGATACCGACTCAGAGGTGGAGCTGGGCCAGATATGTTTTCCTCGGAAATAGTTTTTTTTTGTATTGATATTATCAAAATTAACAATAAATTGCCATTAATTTGAGATTTTCATCGATTTTTCTTTTCTCTCCTACCATTCAGGCATGAATGTATTGCACAACGTTGTGGTCAGTATTGAGTCATTGTATAACTTAGACGAATTTAATAGATTAATAAAGCTAGGTATTATTCCGAAAATTTTAGAAGTATTGCCCAAGGATACGAGGTATGAGTTACGCCTAGTTAGTTTCCCACCTGTAGATAGTATATACCACAACTCAATCTATTTCGATACGAAGTGGATCACGTTGTTTATAGGAAATGGCATGTACTTCAATTCGGGTGTATTGTAGGTGATTGGTGTGTGAGTTTTTATTTTAAAAAAAAAAAAAGAACCAAAATGCCTGACAACGACACATCTTTGGATGAGGGGGCAGGAACCTCACTATTGTCAAATCAACAACCAGTCCCAAATGCACACACCCACTTAGACATATTGGGGTCAGCTGACGCGGCAACCTTTAAATTAAGTACGTTTTCGATGATCCCAAATTATGACGGCACAACCAGTGTTGAAGAATATATCGATTTGGTCACTGAAACAGCCAAGTTGGTTAAATGGAACGATATAGACACTCTTACGTTAATGCGGTTGAAACTACGTGGCGAAGCGCGACAATTTTTAATTAGTGAACCCGAATTAAAGACAACTGTGGACTTAAACTTATTTTTAAAAGCCCTTAGGAAGAGATTCGTAAGAATTAAAACTCCAGGTGACGCGGACTTTAAATTACTAAACTGTAAACAAAGAAGCGGTGAAAGTGTCCGAGAATTTGCTTCGCGTATTAAAATACTTGGTATCGATACGCTAGTACCAACAGAGGATAAAGCGGAACAAGAGTTCATGAAAAAGCGCCTTGATGTGGACCTTAGACGACAATTTCTGTTAGGATTGAAAGGACCGGTGCAGCAAAGAACAATGTCTTCAAATCCTGTTTCATTCGCGAACGCAATCGAAACAGCAGAATCTGAAGAATTGATTGAAGCCATGACTAACAGAGAGTCAGGTAAACGAGGTAGTTTAGCACCCCTATATAACCACAGGAAGTCTCCGCAACCACCGAGGGAGCAACCGCCTCGTCAAGTTAGCTGGACAAATGGACCACCCCAATCCAATCCACAGCGTAGGTATGGAAACAATAAATACAATAACGACGGAGGAACGCGAACAGGTACCAGTAATAATAATTATCCTGGCACGCGTCAAAATGGTTCAGGTTCACAAGCATCCTTGAAAATTTTTTTCTACTGTAAGGAACAAGGACACATAAAGGCAGAATGCCGCAAATTAAAATGTTTTAATTGTGGACACAACGGGCATTATGCCAGTAATTGTTTAAACAACGGAGGCCGTTCAGCAGGGACCACTCGAACAGGCCAAGTTATGGGTATGGGTCCAGCACAACATGGGCACCAGGAACAAGGTGGACGTCAAAATCAAAGTGGATATCAAAATCCAGGCGGACACCAGCAGCAAGGATCACGCCAGAGTCAAGGCACAAGCCAAAATCAAGGGAGGCACCAGCAATTCAACCAGGGACGCAGCAAGTTATCAACACCTGCGATGAAGAAAGACTCATGGTCATCCCGACGATAGGTGATACGCGGGGAAATGAATTATTTGCCCCAATAAGAAATAAACTTTTACTAGTGATAGACGGAGTTATTAGGACAGTATTAATAGACTCAGGTGCGGTAGTATCGGTAATTAAATCCAATATTTTGGATAAAGACAACTATGAGTGTTTAAAACGAAGTAAATATAATGAACTTACCACAGCCAGTGGGCATAAATTATATTGTGCAGGACTAGCTAAAGTACATTTAAATTTTTTTAAAAATTTACAATTTGACTATGAGTTTATCTCAGTGGAGGGATTAAAGTTAAGTGTAGACGCGGTAATAGGAGTCGATTTTTTATGCAAATTAGGAGTAACCATCGATTGGGGAAAGGGTATATTAAGGTTAAAAGGAAAAACGTTATATATGAAGAGTGATGAAGAATTATTGGAGTACAGCGAAATTTTCATCTCTAGTACAACTTTCAGTATTGGCATCGATCATGAAGTGAGCAATCAGGTTTCTTCTTCGAGTGTAGCACCTGCATCAACAAGGCCAGTTGATTTGAATGGAGCTTGCGCCGAAGATGATAAGCAAGATTACTTACACCATTTTGATGAAGCCGAGAAGAAAGTTACATCTGAAGTTTTTACGAATCAAACTAGAGCAGAGAAAAGTAAAAGGAGAAGAGCAACTAAACAGAAGAAAAGTGCTGAAATTAGTGAAGCTAAACGTTTAAAAGGTGATGATTTTAGGTTAAACAAGGTAAATGAAGTAAAGAAAGAAATAGAGTTATGTGATGATGCACGTGAAGAAAGTAATGACGGTAACTTTCCGGAAGTCAAGTGGAGGATTAATGAAAGAAAGGTACATACCGTGCCTACAGAGGGAGCTAGTGGAAACGGTTTAATGAACGAAATTCGCCAACATCGAGAGGAACTTAGTCTGATCAACTCGGTTCATTTGATGGAGAAACTGTGTATACCACCAAGGTGTGAAGCAGTTACGATGGCAAGAGTTTCGTGGAAGCTGCCCCAAGCACCCTACGTAATTATTGATCCTAATCCAGAACTTCCAGTGTCAGTAATTGTAGCCAAGGCAATTTGTGAAAATAAGAAACAGGTACCTGTGAGAATAGTAAATGTATCAGATGAAGTTCAAAGCATAGAAAAAGATGTTCAATTAGGAGTAATTTGTGAAGTTGAAAGTGTGCACGAAGATAAGAAATTGAGTAATAGTGGTGTTATTAATAGTATAGAGAAGAAGAATATATCGAGAAATGAGAGAGAAGATATTAATGAAATTTTTAATCAGCTTGATGTATCAGAGATTAATGGTGAAAAGAAAGATATTTTGTATGATTTAGTTGCAGAGTTTACAGATATTTTTAGAGTTGATAATATACCCTTATCATGTACGAGTAAAGTTAAACACAGGATTATCACAGAGGAGAATTCGCATCCAATTGTAAAGAGACCGTATAAAATTCCTCATGCGAAACGTGAAAAATTAGATAGGGAAATTAGTAAGATGCTCGAAGAGGGAATTATAGTACAAAGTAAGTCACCTTGGAACGCGCCTATTGTTATTGTAGATAAGAAGACAAAAGAAGGAGATGAACCAGAAATTAGAGTATGCATAGATTATCGTGGGTTAAATGAAATTACGAAGCCAGATTTCTTTCCTTTACCACATTTAAGCGATACGATTGATCAGTTATCTGGTAGTAAATTATTTTCGGTAATGGACTTAGCGTCAGGATATTTTCAAGTAGAAATGCAACCTGAAGATAGAGAGAAAACTGCGTTTTCCACTCCAGATAAACATTTAGAGTTCGCACGGATGCCATTTGGACTTAGGAATGCGCCTAGTACGTGGCAAAGACTAATGTATGCAGTGTTATCGGGATTAACGGGAATAACTTGCTTAGTGTATTTAGATGACATTATAGTATTTTCTACGGACAATTTACGCGAACACATAAGTCGGTTGCGCGACGTATTTTTAAGATTACGGGAGAACAATTTAAAATTGAAACCCAGCAAGTGTTATTTTTTTAAACAAAAAGTGAAATACTTAGGACACATTATATCCGGTGAAGGTTGTCAGACTGACCCTGAAAAAACGGAGATTATTAAAAGTTATCCCAAACCAAGGACAATTAAAGAAATTAGAGCATTTTTAGGTTTAGTAGGTTTTTATAGAAAATTTATCCCGAAATTTTCGGATGTAGCGAAACCTTTAACGATGTTAACAAAGAAAGAAAGTAAATTAGTATGGAATGAGGAGCATGAAAATTCTTTTGAAAGTCTTAAGTTAGCTTTGATTTCTCCTCCTATTTTGAAATATCCAGATTTTAGTAGACCTTTTATTTTAGTTACTGATGCAAGTGGTGTCGCAATTAGCGCAATACTTTGTCAAAAGTATGGTAATTCCGAACATCCTATTTCATATGCAAGTAGAACCTTGAATGGTCCTGAATCACGTTATTCTACTATAGAACGTGAAGGGTTAGCAGTAGTTTGGGCTGTTAAATATTTTCGTTGTTATTTAGTAGGTTCTCATTTCACAGTTTATACTGACCATCGTAGTCTTAAATATTTGTTTTCATTAAAGGAGGTTAACAGTAGATTATCTAGATGGGCTATGGCATTAATGGAATATAATTTTAATATTGAATATAGGCCAGGGAAAATTATTTCAAATGCAGACGCACTAACTAGACTGCGCGAAGAGCCAGAAATTATTGAGATTTCAAATAGGTTAGGTAAAATTAAGGAACTTGATATAGCAGCAATTAGTTCAGATAACAAAGAGGAAGATGATGTAGATATCATAATTGATGGAATTTGGAATATTGAACAAATTAGGATAGCTCAAGAAAATGATCCACTAGTTTTAAAATATCTTGATGATAATGATTTCTTTTATAAACAGCACAATGGATTGGCATATAGAATAAGACAAGGAAATGAAAGAGAAGATCAGTTACTTACACCTAGCACACTGGTACCAACAATTTTACAATTGTACCATGATGCACCAATAAGTTGTCATCCGAGTCATGAAAAAATGCTTGAAATGATAAAAAGGCAATTTTTCTGGAAAAACATGTCCACGGAAATTAAAAGATATTGTAAGGAGTGTCATTCATGCAGCACTCATAAATCATCATATCAAAAGCCTGCTGAACAGCAAGAAATGAACGTACCACACGGAATTTGGGCACGAGTTTCAATGGATATTGTAGGTCCATTACATCAGACCAGAAATGGAAACAAGTATATTTTAACTGTTATTGATTATTTGTCTAGATATCCGGAGTGTATACCATTAGCTGATATTAAGGCGAGTACTGTTGCGAAAGCATTTGTTACAAACGTAATTACTCGTCATGGAGCACCAAGAACACTTTTAACTGATTGTGGATCACAATTTGTTTCAAAAATGTTTAAGGAAATGTGTAACTATTTAGGTATCCAGAAAATTCAAACGTCACCGTGGCATCCATGTTCTAACGGAGTAATCGAGAGGATGCACAGAACACTCAAAACAATGATATCGCATTATGTTAATAAGCAAAACGATAGTTGGGATGATATGATTCCATTTGTTTGTATGGCAATTAGAAATAATATAAATAAATCTACAGGTGAAACGCCATTTTTCCTAATGCATTTGAGAGATATGGAATTACCATTTCATTCCTTAATAAAACCAGTTGCGTTAAGGTATGATCTCGATGAAAACTATGTAACAGAAATGATAACACGAATGAGTATGGTGCATCAGAAAGCAAGTGAAGTAATTAATAGAAGTGCTGAATGCAGAAGAGCAAAGTCAAATAGGAAGGCTAAAACGAAGAGTTATAATATTGGAGAAAAGGTATATATGAGATGTCATAGTGTAAGTAAAGGTATTTCGTATAAGTTTCAACCAAAATGGTCAGGTCCATATAGAGTTCAGGAAATTAGAGGTCCAGTAAATTATTTGGTAAAAGATATTTTTGGAAAATCAAGTCATAGGGTGCACGTAGATCAACTGAAACCATATTATGGTCCAGAAAGCGATGAAGATGGTTATGAGGAAGAAAGTGAAGAAGAAGTTTCAACAAATTTAGTAAACACAGAAGCCACAAAGGATAACGTCCTTGTAGAAGAAGATGTTTGGGTGGAATCCGATGATGAACCACCTAGAACAGAGGAAGTTCAGCCCGCAGAAGTAATACAACCTGAGGCACCGCAAGCTGATAACTTAGAGGAAAGAGTTAATCAGGTAATTGCGAGGTATCAAACCCGCAGCCGTGGTCCAGTTGTAGATCAAGTTTGGGTACTTCCTAAGAAAATTTAATCTTAGTAGTTAAGTGAAAGGGACACATTGTTTTTTATATATATTATATAAGTGTGTGTTTGTAATTTTAGATTATGAGTATATTACAGATCAGTAGAATCGTTTGGTAATAGAGTAGTAGATATTAATTATTATTATCTTATAGAAAACCAAATTATGAAGATGACTTGGCTAATAATATTATTCACCAATATTCTGGAGACGAGAGGAGCCTTAATCGGTTATGATTGTGATACGCCAGCTACCAATGTGTCTAGCATATCACTAAGGGACGTAGCACCTTGCCCAAATTATGAGGAGGAATATTTCACGGAACTTCGATACGTGGAACTATTACAAAAACGAGACATCAGCCGACAACGTGCCTACACTTGCCTTATGGAAATTACCAGGATAATAACTAAATGCGATGGTTATTGCATGGATTCAACTTTTGGAGAAACCGTATGGAAAGTTCAAGAGGTAGACAGTTGTGATAAGTATGATTTAGCATATTCTGGTAGAGCAGTTTTACTCTTTCCAAGACAGCGTGCTAATTTTTCAGTAGAATATTTAGTTGTAGAGGAACGAGACAAAATTTTTGCTTTAAGTTTAATTAAAAGATCGCATCTTTGCGGTGAAACTGTTTATTTAACTGAACACCCGAAACTTGTTTTAGTCGTTAAAGATCAAGTAAGTCATGTAACTTTTTGGACAGGTAAAGGCAGAAATCCTGAAGCGGATCTTCTCCTTTATACGAATACTAAATTTTTATATGTAGAACAGTCGTTTAAAAGATCACTAGATAGAGTAAACACTGATGCGATGAGTCGTAGATGCGAACTTCGTAGACAATTGTTAAAGAATAGGTTACTTTTAGCTCAATTACTTCCAAATGCGGTAGCAGCATTAATTAAAAATCAGTTAGGTTACGTAGGAAAAGTATCAGGTGAAACCTTATATATTTTACAATGTATTGCAAAAATAGTAACGGTTAGAAGAGAAACTAGATGTTTTCACGAATTACCAGTAACAGTAGGAAATGTCTCCATGTTTATGTCACCAGTAACACGTATTTTGCAAAAGCACGCTCAAGAAGTCGATTGTAGTTTCATAATTCCACCTTTGTACTTTATCGAAAACCAATGGGTTGGATTTTCACCTCAACCAGTAACGGGTATGCAGCCTAAAGAATTACAGGTAGATATAGAATCAAAAATTCCGTTTAATGAAATTCAAAATACGGGGGTGGGCGGTTTATATTCCGAAGAAGAAATTTCAAGAGCAATTAAATCGGTCATGTTTAGTATCGAAAAGGAAGCCGTTTCCAACATTATAGTTAGAAAAGTAACAGGGTTAAGTGCAGATAATCAGGGTTATTCTACGGTTAACATGTTTTCTACGGAAGAGCTTGGAAAGTTGGCCAAGTCAACTTTAGAACATTTTTGGGGCATCTTTAATTTTATTTCGAATTTTTCAGCCGGTATATTAGGCTTATATGTCATATTTAGAGTAGTTAAAAGTTTAATAGAAATAATTATTAATGTAGTAGCGATACATAGAGAAGGATTAGGCGGTATAAGATTTTTAGGAGCGTTTTGGGACACGATCACTTATTATATCATTCATAGCGCGAATAAAAAGACTAATGATGTAGTCGAAAAAAATAAGCCTTCAGGAAGTCAGGGAGAAACCGAAAGGGTTGAAGAAAATATACCATGTACTTCACCTTATGTTTCCCTTCTGAAGGACGTTAAAAAACAAGAAGTAGAATTGCATGTAATTAATGTAGAAAAACCAGTCAATATGGCTAGTGCACATAGGATAAGCAGAGTAATGTTGTTATGCATGGAAAACGAAAGGAATTATGTTAATGGAAGTTTTATTGTTTTGCATGTTAGATAGTAGGTTTTGATTACAATCAGAAAGTATTAATATTTACTAATATATGTTATTTTTCCGTATGTTTAAGAGTCAATTATGACGAGTAACTCCCTGGAGGCACCAACCGTAATGGCCGTTGAGTACCTTTCGCCAAATCTTGGAGTCGTTGAAATCCAATGGGAACCAAAACGTCTGCAAGCAGAGCAAGAGTTCTTTATTACATGTAAAGAAAACAGCACTGATGAAGTGGAAGTGATCTCGAAATACACTAGAAGAACAGCATTGCTCCTGGTTTTGGAAAATGAAAAGCCTTACATCTTTTGTGTGAAAAAAGTCAACAAGCAAGGAAGACTTGAAGACACGTGCAAAGAACTTCAATGGGTTGCATATTTTACAGCAAAAATTAAAACCAATAAATCTTCGTGGATGATAACTATGAGTAAATGGGCTATTTCAATCAACTGGATAATGGCAATTGGTATCCTAATCATCATATTGATAATTATTCGAAAAACCTCAAATGTTGAAAGTATTACGGAGTTCGTCAGGATGGAGACCCCGGATGATGATCTGTCACTACTTTCAACGACCAATAACTCAGTAATTAACTACCAATGGATTTTCAATCAACGAACACAAGAGTTATCACCAATATATGACGAAATTAGACAACCCCCAAGACCAGTGTCAGTATCAAGTGGCGAGTCACATGCTGTTTTTCAATGGGAGCAGCTTCAGGATGCAGGAGATGAACTTAGCTCCCAGGCAGCCAAGGACCAAGGAAGTTAAAGAAGACGTACGGTGGTTGGTGTTTCCATGGATCAACACATGTTTATTTTTTTTAATGTTAATGCATGCTAATTGTAAGCTATTGTATTTTGTAAAGTCATGCATGTTAGTATTAAGTTGCGTTTATATTGTACATTAGTTATTTTACTGACAAAATCAAGTTATTTTTGTTTACATGATTTTGTTTAAGAGGATGGGATGTGATGTGAGCACCATAAATTTAAAGTTATCTTAAAGTTTTTCCGTCGGAAGATTATTAGTTTTTCATTTTAAACACGAAAATACTTTTCGGTCGAGTTTAGCATTTTTTTGACAAGGAAGGGATAAGTTAAAAAGTCACCAATAAGAAATTAGGTGGGATAGCTTTAAGATAATAAGGGGGACGTGTTAAAGAAATTCATAACACAAAGACACATCACTCCTAATTATTAAAGAGAGGACAATAATGAGTCATAACCATTAATGTCACAATAAATTCCCTGTTAATGTGTTTTGGGCCTTTGAAAATCTTTCAACAAGTACTGTTAGATGAATCAAAATTGCTAACACAATGTTTTTAAAATTAGCCAGCTGCATGATACCCTTATCCGCAGATTGTTATCGTTAATTCTCAGATTGTAAATTTGGTAAATCACACTAATGTCACGAACCTCCGAAACTTATTATTTGATATCTAATTAAAGTTGGGAGGAGTTGATGAGATTAGGGAGGACTTTAGGTATCAAAAAGGGATTTTATTGTGACCGGAACAACAGATATACCAGTTGTGAAAGTTATAGTTACAGTCAACAGTTATAGTTAATCGCGAAAGCAGTTTTTAGAAGTTAACTGGTGGCGATTATTAAATGTTCAAGTTTCTAACAGTGATCCTGTTAGGTAAGTTTTTATAAAGATGTATTAATGTTGTAATGTTTGTATTTTTTTTATATTGTATATGTATTATGTTTAATAAATAGTTTTAGTTGAATTGTGTTTGCCTTTGAAAGAATGATTACCACTCACGGATCCACTATATATTTTCCATGTTGAGACCGTCACTTTCAGTCTAAATTATTCTTAAAATAATTTGACTCATGTTTAAAAAGTCTTCCTTTCGAGAACATCTAGCATGAGAGTGGCGGCGCTCACAATAATACAAGACAATTTAGAGGTTAGAATTTCTTGTCAATAAAATTTTTTGAATTTAAGACAAAAAACTATAATAAATTCCTTTCCCAAATAAAAAAACCCTAAAAATTATTGTAGTAATATTAGAAATATACTTACGTATTAAATTATCAAATATAATTCAGAATTCATTTTTAAAAACTTGCGCGCCATCTGTGTTTGTAATATCTAACTACGAAATATTTTTAATACCAAGGGATTAAATGAACCGTTATGGGACTTTTAATCCCTAGAGATTAAATGAATACTTGGTAGTAAATGTGTTACTTTTACTTCTGCCTTTAAGAGAGTAAAATGGCTCATTATTGTTTGGAAGTGCAAAAAAAAATTATTTATACAAAACTTTAATTTTTTTATGAACCAATAAAGAAGTTAGAACAGTTTTTGTGTGATTTTTAGGAATAACGAATTATTTTTTAAAAATAACGTTTTTTCTTGTATAACTTTAGAATAAATCGTCCGAAAAATTTTAAAATGGCATTTCTAATTAGATTTCATGAAAGCAAAATTATTTATACAAATTTTAAATTTTTTTATGAAGAAATAAAAAAAGTTACAGCAGTTTTTGTGTGATTTTTAAGAAAAACGTTTTTTTTGTACAACTTTAGAATAAATCGTCCGAAAAAATTTAAAATTGCATTTCTAAATAGATTTCATGAAAAAAAATTATTTATACAAAATTTTAATTTTTGTATGAACCAATAAAGAAGTTACAGGTTTTTGTGTGATTTTTTAAGAATAAAGCATTATTTTTTTAAAATAACGTCTTTTCTTGTATAACTTTAGAATAAATCGTCCGAAAAATTTTAAAATGGCATTTCTAATTAGATTTTATGAAAACAAAATTATTTATACAAAATTTAAATTTTGTTATGAAGAAATAAAAAAGTTACAGCAGTTTTTGTGTGATTTTTAAGAAAAACGTTTTTTTGTAAACCTTTAGAATAAATCGTCCGAAAAATTTTAAAACGGCATTTGTAATTAGATTTCATGAAAACAAATTATTTAAACAAAATATAAATTTTGTTATGAAGAAATAAAAAAGTTACAGCAGTTTTTGTGCGATTTTTAAGAAAAACGTTTTTTTTTGTATAACTTTAGATTAAATCGTCCGAAAAATTTTAAAATGGCATTTCTAATTAGATTTCATGAAAACAAAATTATTTAAGCAATATTTTAATTTTTTTATGAAGAAATAAAAAAGATACAGCAGTTTTTGTGTGATTTTTAAGAAAAATGTTTTTTTTTTGTATAACTTTAGAATAAATCGTCCGAAAAATTCTCAAACGGCATTTCTTATTAGATTTCATGAAAACTAAATTATGTAAATAAAATTTAAATTATTTATGAAGAAATAAAAAAGTCACAGCAGTTTTTGTGTGATTTTTAAGAAAAACGTTTTTTTTGTATAACTTTAGAATAAATCGTCCGAAAAATTTTAGAACGGCATTTCTAATTAGATGTCATGAAAACAAAATTATTTAAACAAAATTTTAATTTTTTTATGAAGAAATAAAAAAGATACAGCAGTTTTTGTTTGATTTTTAAGAAAAACGCATTATTTCTTAAAAATAACGTCTTTTTTTGTATAACGTTAGAATAAATCGTCCGAAACATTTTAAAAATCACAATTTCTTATTAGATTTCATAAAAGCTAAATTATTTAAACAAAATATTAATTTTTTTATAAAGAATTAAAAAAGTAACAGCAGTTTTTATGTGATTTTTAAGAAAAACGTTTTTTTTGTACAAATTTAGAATAAATCGTTTGAAAAAATTTAAAATGGGATTTCTAAATAGATTTCATGAAAAAAAAATTATTTATACAAAACTTTAATTTTTTTATGAACCAATAAAGAAGTTAGAACAGTTTTTGTGTGATTTTTAGGAATAACGAATTATTTTTTAAAAATAACGTTTTTTCTTGTATAACTTTAGAATAAATCGTCCGAAAAATTTTAAAATGGCATTTCTAATTAGATTTCATGAAAGCAAAATTATTTATACAAATTTTAAATTTTTTTATGAAGAAATAAAAAAAGTTACAGCAGTTTTTGTGTGATTTTTAAGAAAAACGTTTTTTTTGTACAACTTTAGAATAAATCGTCCGAAAAAATTTAAAATTGCATTTCTAAATAGATTTCATGAAAAAAAATTATTTATACAAAATTTTAATTTTTGTATGAACCAATAAAGAAGTTACAGGTTTTTGTGTGATTTTTTAAGAATAAAGCATTATTTTTTTAAAATAACGTCTTTTCTTGTATAACTTTAGAATAAATCGTCCGAAAAATTTTAAAATGGCATTTCTAATTAGATTTTATGAAAACAAAATTATTTATACAAAATTTAAATTTTGTTATGAAGAAATAAAAAAGTTACAGCAGTTTTTGTGTGATTTTTAAGAAAAACGTTTTTTTGTAAACCTTTAGAATAAATCGTCCGAAAAATTTTAAAACGGCATTTGTAATTAGATTTCATGAAAACAAATTATTTAAACAAAATATAAATTTTGTTATGAAGAAATAAAAAAGTTACAGCAGTTTTTGTGTGATTTTTAAGAAAAACGTTTTTTTGTAAACCTTTAGAATAAATCGTCCGAAAAATTTTAAAACGGCATTTGTAATTAGATTTCATGAAAACAAATTATTTAAACAAAATTTAAATTTTGTTATGAAGAAATAAAAAAGTTACAGCAGTTTTTGTGCGATTTTTAAGAAAAACGTTTTTTTTTGTATAACTTTAGATCAAATCGTCCGAAAAATTTTAAAATGGCATTTCTAATTAGATTTCATGAAAACAAAATTATTTATACAAATTTTAAATTTTTTTATGATGAAACAAAAAGCTACAGCAGTTTTTGTGTGATTTTTAAGAAAAACGTTTTTTTGTATACCTTTGGAATAAATCGTCCAAAAAATTTTATAACGGCATTTCTATTTAGATTTCATGAAAACAAAATTATTTAAACAAAATTTAAATTTTGTTATGAAGAAATAAAAAAGTTACAGCAGTTTTTGTGTGATTTTTAAGAAAAACGAATTATTTCATAAAAAAAAACGTTGTTTTTTGTATAACTTTAGAATAAATAGTCCGAGAAATTTTCAAGCGAAAATTGTAATTAGATATCATGAAAGCAAAATTATTTAAACAAAATTTAAATTTTTGTATGAAAAAATAAAAAAGATACAGCAGTTTTTGTGCGATTTTTAATAAAAACGCATTATTTCTTATAAATAACGTTTTTTTTGTATAACTTTAGAATAAATCGTCCGAAAAAATTTAAAATGGCATTTCTTAATAGATTTTATGAAAAAAAATTATTTATACAAAATTTTAATTTTTTTATGAACCAATAAAGAAGTTACAGCAGTTTTTATGATTTTTAAGAATAACGCATTATTTTTTAAAAATAACGTCTTTTCTTGTATAACTTTAGAATAAATCGTCCGAAATTTTTTGAAATGGCATTTCTACTTAGATTTCATGAATACAAAATTATTTATACAAATTTTAAATTTTTTTATGAAGAAATAAAAAAGTTACAGCAGTTTTTGTGTGATTTTTAAGAAAAACGTTTTTTTTTGTACAACTTTAGAATAAATAGTCCGAAAAAATTTAAAATGGCATTTCTAAATAAATTTCATGAAAACAAATTATTTATACAAAATTTTAATTTTTTCATAAACCAATAAAGAAGTTACAGCAGTTTTTGTGTGATTTTTAAGAATAACGCATTATTTTTTAAAAATAACGATTTTTCTTGTATAACTAGAATAAATCATCCGAAAATTTTTAAAATGGCATTTCTAATTAGATTTCATAAAAGCAAAATTATTTATACAAATTTTAAATTTTTTTATGAAGAAATAAAAAAGTTACAGCAGTTTTTGTGTGATTTTTAAGAAAAACGTTTTTTTGTATACCTTTAGAACAAATCGTCCGACAAATTTTAATACGGCATTTCTAATTAGATTTCATAAAAAAAAATTATTTAAATAAAATTTAAATTTTGTTATGAAGAAATAAAAAAGTTACAGCAGTTTTTGTGCAATTTTTAAGAAAAAAGTTTTTTTTGTATAACTTTAAAATAAATCGTCCGAAAAATACTCAAACGGCATTTCTTATTAGATTTCATGAAAACTAAATTATGTAAATAAAATTTAAATTATTTATGAAGAAATAAAAAAGTCACAGCAGTTTTTGTGTGATTTTTAAGAAAAACGTTTTTTTTGTATAACTTTAGAATAAATCGTCCGAAAAATTTTAGAACGGCATTTCTAATTAGATGTCATGAAAACAAAATTATTTAAACAAAATTTTAATTTTTTTATGAAGAAATAAAAAAGATACAGCAGTTTTTGTTTGATTTTTAAGAAAAACGCATTATTTCTTAAAAATAACGTCTTTTTTTGTATAACGTTAGAATAAATCGTCCGAAATATTTTAAAAATCACAATGTCTTATTAGATTTCATGAAAGCTAAATTATTTAAACAAAATTTTAATTTTTTTATAAAGAATTAAAAAACTTACAGCAGTTTTTGTGTGATTTTTAATAAAAAATGGCGTACAAAATGCCTCCACGCGAAAGTGTTTCGGATGATTCTGTATGTAAAATCTGCTATGTGGCAGTTAAAAAATTCGTTATGTGTGGAAAGTGTGAAAATGAGTTTCACCCTAATTGTGTTATCAAAAAACCCAATATTTTCGTGAATAATAAGGGAATCCTTATCTGTTGTGCCAATGCGAATGAGGACATAACCTTAATCTCTGAGGAAAACTATGCTTTACACCAAGAAATTAATGAACTTAAAAAGAAATTAACCAAAATGGATAAGGTAAATACCTCTACTAAAATTACGCAAACTGTTGAAAACTTTATCAACACCCCAATTGATGAGAGCAGTAAGGATATTAACCAACTTCACATCATCAATGAACATAAGGATATTATTATAAAATCCCTACAAGATCAAATAAAATTAATGAATACACAATTTTACTCTATTAATAATCACTTATATAATCATCAATGCACTATGGATCAATTGAGGGTTAATGGTGCATCAGGTTCAATTACATCAAATGAAAGTATGCAGCCAAGTACACAACCGTATGATAGTGGTAGTAAAGTTTATAATTCACTTTCGCTCAATATAAAACCTGTTAAGCATAATCCAAAGAATTCAAATTCGATAAACAGTAAACATTAAGAAGCCTCATGATATCCAGAACAACAATATAAACAATAACAAAGATGTTATTACTACCAATACTACTAATGTCCGCCACTTCGATAAAGGGATTCATAACCCTAGCAATAATAGTAAACGTCTTACAATAGTTGGCACAAATAACAATAAGGAAATTCGAGCTGCTGTTAAACAAGGGCATTTGTATGTTTACAATTTAGATAAAAATACAACTGACCAGCAATTGAAGACATTCGTAAGTAAATCTGCACCGACAATGCCGTTCAAAATACAGAAAACTATATTGAAAAATCCACTTAGCTCTGCATTTCAAGTTTCGTACCCATTGGAGTTAATTGATAGTGTCTATGACCCAACTATTTGGCCTGCTGGGACATCTGTCCAAAGGATTGTATTTCCGAAGAATCAATCCAGGGTAAATTTTCGTCAACCGAACCCATCGGGCAGCAACACCTGAGTGCAGTAATTAGTGAGAAGTGCATAAGTTTTTCTATTTTAAGTCTTAATTTAAGAAGCAATAAAAATAAAATTAATTTTATTGAACTCTTATCGACAAATAGTAATATTTCTTTTCTATGTTTTAGTGAACATTGGTGCACCAATGAACAAGTTGAGTCCATACATATTAACGACTTTAAGTTAAATTCTAGTTTTTCTAGAAAAAGGCCTTACGGCGGTACAGCTATCTATTCAATTAACACACTTAAATATTCTAGACCACTGGATTATGTTGCTGACTTTTGCATGGAGAGTGTTTGAGTGTTGCGGTCTATCTTTTTATAAACATACCTGTATAATAAGTGTTTACAGACCACCCTCTAACAATGTGGAGAACTTTGTGGCATTTTTAAATTCAATAAATGACCTACTTGTTGTTCTGCGATTAAAATTTTCTTATATTTTCATTTGTGGTGATTTCAATATCAATGTAGATAAAAAAGCAAACTTTTATAAACAGTTTATTGATATTATGAATGCCAACAATCTAAAATCTATTATAGATGGTCCTACGAGAGTAACTCGCACTGTAACTTCTACAATTGATTACATCTTCTGTAATTGTACTGATACTGTTTTTGAAATGAATAATTTTAATCCTGGGATATCTGACCATAATGCTCAGTTCATTAAATGTAATGTTTTAATGGATGAAATTAACTCATGTAATCAAGTAGAACGATTGTATACATATCGTAACTATTCAAGTTTTGCAATTGATGAACTTATGTTTCTGATTAGGAAATTTTCTGGTATTGACTCTGCCCTTTATAACATTAATGAGTTGTTTGACGATTTCCTTGAGTACTTTATATGGTGTTATGATGCTGCATTTCCGGTAAAACAGACGTCTTTTAAAAGGACCAATTTTAACAAAAAAATTAGGTTCACTGTTCCTTTACAAAACGAATATGAAACTTATAAGCAATTATTGTACTATTATAGTCATAAAATTGATCATTTTGATATTAGTATTGATCAAAGTATAAAAAAACATATAAATGGGAAAATTATTCAAGAAAAAAAAGCTCATTTTGAAAATTACATAACATCAAGAAGTAACAAAACAAAGGCACTCTGGGATGTTGTCGGGCAACATAAACATAAAAGTAACGATGTTGAGAGTAGTATTGTTTTAAAATATGATAATTCTCTGATTAAAAAGTCATCGGAGGTTGTTAATATTTTTGCTAATCACTTTTTAAATTCTGTTAAAACTCTTACAGATTCTTTCATTAGTGTTACTTGTACATGTTTACCTAACCATTATAATTCCATGTATTTTGCACCTTTAAGTGTAAAAGAAGTTGAATCAATTATTAATGATCTGCCAAACTCTAAATCATCTGGTTATGACAACATACTCTCTTCTATTGTTAAACAATGCGCACCTGACATTACTGTTCTGTTTACCAAACTTTTAAACTTATTAGTTCAAGAGGAAAAGTTTCCAATTACCTTAAAATTAGCGCATGTAACTCCTGTATTTAAACGTGGTAAGCCTGATGATGTCAATAATTATCGGCCGATTTCAATCCTTAGTACTTTTTCAAAAATTATGGAAAGGGCTGTCTATTTGCGATTAATTGAATTCTTATCGAAATATAATATTATACGTAGTAACCAACCTGGTTTTAGAGTTGGTTTCTCCACAGAATCTGCCACGTTATCTGTTGTTCAAAAAATTAATGACGGTTTAGACAGGGGATTAGAGTTTTTTTTGGATATTCTATGATTTAACAAAGGCATTTGATCTTGTTAATATTGATTTTGTCAGAGTCAAATTGGAAAGGATGGGAATACGGGGTTCTATTCTTGAATAGCTTATTTCTTTTTTAGTCAACAGAAGATTTGTCAATAATCTCAAGAAAACAGTAATTATGTAATTTCTAAACATCTACAAGAAGATTGAAGTATCTTATTTTAATATCAACAACCAATTTATTAAGGTCTCCAACTCAACATCCTTCCTAGGCACTATTATAGACAAACATCTACTGTGGCATGATCATATTGAATCACTATGTAACAAACTGAACAAATCTTATTATCTGATGTCTTCTCTTAAATACAATTTAAATAGAAGTGGTCTTATTTCCTTATTTACTGTTTATTGCCACCTAAGCTATAATATTGTCGTCTGGGGCTCGTTTAGTGTCTCTACCAGAGTTTTCTTGATACAGAAGCGTTTTTTAAGATTAATATTTAACTTGCACTTTCGCGACTCTGGTAGACCATTCTTTATTGAACATAGAATATTGACATTGCCATATATATAGCTTTTCAAAATACTCTGTTGTATTCACAAGAATAAGAATGATTTTATGAGAGGAACTCAGGTACATGATCATTTCACGAGAAATGAATCAAGGCTAAGATCAACAAAACACAGTCACACCTTCTACGAGAAGTCGCCATATTTTAGTGGTATAGGATTGTATAATATCATTCCTCTTTGGGTGACAAGCCTTTCTCATATTAGATTCAACGCATTAATCAAAAATTTTTTACTTTATAATGGTTTTTACTCATTTGATAAGTTTTCTTCGACCGTTGTACTTTTGAGGCCGGGATGAGTTTGTGGACTCAATTTTGGTTTATTTTAGATGTTAAATTTAAATTAAACGTAATTGTACCCATTTCTGTAATTTTACTATGTGTTTACCTGATGACTTGTTTATGTTCTTGTGTGAATTGTACAAATGTATATTGATAAATAAATAAATAAAACGCATTATTTCATAAAAATAATTTTATTTTTGTATAACTTTAGAATAAATCGTCCCAAAATTTTTAAAATAGTATTTCTAATTAAATTTCATAAAAACAAAACTATTTATACAAAATTTAAATTTTTTTATAAAGAAATAAAAATGTTACAGCAGTTTTTGTGAGATTTTTAAGAAAAAGGCATTATTTCTTAAAAATAAAGTTTTTTTTTGAATAACTTTAGAATAAATCGTCCGAAAAATTCTAAAACGGCATTTTTAATTAGATTTTATGAAAACATAATTATTTAAACAAAATATAAATTTTTTTATAAAATAATAAAAAAGTTACAGCAGTTTTTGTGTGATTTTTAAGAAAAAACGCTTTTTTGTATAACTTTAGAATAAATCGTCCCAAAAATTTTAAAACGGCATTTCCAATTAGATTTCATGAAATCAAAATCACTTATATAAAATTTAAATTTTTATATGAATAAATAAAAAAGTTTTAACAATTTTTGTTTGATTTTTAAGAAAAACGCATTATTTCTTAAAAATAACGTTTTTTTTTGTATAACTTTGGAATAAATCGTCCGAAAAATTATAAAACGGCATTTCTAATTAGATTTCATGAAAACAAAATTATTTAATCAAAATTTAAATTATTTATGAAGAAATAAAAAAGTTACGGCAGTTTTTGTGCGATTCTTAAGAAAATCGTTTTTTTTTTGTATAACTTTAGAATAAATCTTTCGAAAAATTTTAAAACGGTATTTCTAATTAGATTTTATAAAAACAAAATTGATTAAACAAAATTTTAATTTTTTTATGAAGAAATAGAAAATTTACAGCAGTTTTTGTGTGATTTTTAAGAAAAACGTTTTTTTTGTACAACTTTAGAATAAATCGTCCGAAAAATTTTAAAATGGCATTTCTAAATAGATTTCATGAAAAAAAATTACATATACAAAATTTTAATTTCTTTATGAACCAATAAAGAAGCTACAGCAGTTTTTGTGTGATTTTTAAGAATAACGCATTATTTTTAAAAAATAACGTTTTTTTTTGTATAACTTTAGAATAAATCGTCCGAAAAATATTAAAATGGCATTTCTAATTAGATTTTATGAAAAAAAATTTTTTAAACAAAATTTAAATTTTTTTATGAAGAAATAAAAGAGTTACAGCAGTTTTTGTGTGATTTTTAAGAAAAACGTTTTTTTTGTACAAATTTAGAATAAATCGTTCGAACAATTTTAAAATGTCATTTCTAAATAGATTTCATGAAAAAAAATTATTTATACAAAATTTTAATTTTTTTATGAAGCAATAAAGTAGTTACAGCAGTTTTTGTGTGATTTTTAAGAAAAACGCATTATTTCTTAAAAATAACGTTTTTTTTTGTATAACTTTGGAATAAATCGTCCGAAAAATTTTAAAACGGCATTTCCAACTAGATTTCATGAAAGCAAAATTATTTAAACAAAATTTTAAATTTTTTATAAAGAATTAAAAAAGTTACAGCAGTTTTTGTGTGATTTTTATGACAAACGTTTTTTTGTATAACTCTAGAATAAAGCGTCCGAAAAATTTTAAAACAGCATTTCTAATTAGATTTTATGAAAAAAAAATTATTTAAATAAAATCTAAATTTTTTTATGAAGAAATAAAAAAGTAACAGCAGTTTTTGTGTGATTTTTAAGAAAAACGCATTATTTCTGAAAAATAACGATTTTTTTTGTTTAACTTTGAAATAACTCGTCCGAAAAATTTTAAAACGGCATTTCTAATTAGATTTCATGAAAACAAAATTATTTAAACAAAATTTAAATTATTTATGAAGAAATAAAAAAGTTACAGCAGTTTTTGTGTGATTTTTATGAAAAACGTTTTTTTGTATAACTCTAGAATAAAGCGTCCGAAAAATTTTAAAACGGCATTTCTAATTAGATTTCGTGATAACAAAATTATTTAAATAAAATTTAAATTTTTTTATGAAGAAAAAAGCTACAGCAGTTTTTGTGTGATTTTTCAGAAAAACGTGTTTTTTTTTAATAACTTTAGAATAAATTGTCCGAAAAATTTTATAACTGCATTTCTAACTGGATTCTATGAACACAAAATTATTTAAACAAAATATAAATTATTTATGAAGAAATAAAAAAGATACAGCAGTTTTTGTGTGATTTTTAAGAAAAACGCATTATTTCTTAAAAATAAAGATTTTTTTGTATAACATTGGAATAACTCGTCCAAAAAATTTTAAAACAGCATTTCTAATTAGATTTCATGAAAACAAAATTATTTAAACAAAATTTAAATTATTTATGAAGAAATAAAAAAGTTACAGCAGTTTTTGTGTGATTTTTATGAAAAACGTTTTTTTTTTGTATAACTCTAGAATAAATAGTCCGAATAATTTTAAAACGGCATTTCTAATTAAATTTCTTGAAAACAAAATTATTTAAATAAAATCAAAATTTTTGTATGAAGAAATAAAGAAGTTACAGCAGTGTTTGTGTGATTTTTAAGAAAAACGCATTATTTCTTAAAAATAACGATTTTTTTTGTATAACTTTGGAATAAATCGTCCGAAAAATTCTAAAACGGTATTTCTAATTAGATTTCATAAAAACAAAATTATTTAAACAAAATTTAAATTTTGTAATGAAGAAATAAAAAAGTTACAGCAGTTTTTGTGTGATTTTTATGAAAAACGTTTTTTTTGTATAACTTTAGAATAAATCGTCCGAATAATTTTAAAACGGCATTTCTAATTAGATTTCATGAAAACAAAATTATATAAATAAAATCTAAATTTTTGTATGAAGAAATAAAAAAGTTACAGCAGTGTTTGTGTGATTTTTAAGAAAAACGCATTATTTCTTAAAAATAACGTGTTTTTGTATAACTTTGGAATAAATCTTTCGAAAAATTTTAAAACGACATTTTAATTAGAATTCATGAAAAAAAAATATTTAAACAAAACTTAAATTTTTTATTAATAAATAAAAAACTTACAGCAGTTTTTGTGTGATTTTTAAGAAAACCGCATTATTTCTTAAAATCAACGATTTTTTTGTTTAACTTTGGAATAACTCGTCCGAAAAATTTTAAAACGGCATTTATAATTAGATTTCATAAAAACAAAATTATTTAAACAAAATTTAATTTATTTATGAAGAAATAAAAAAGTTTCAGCAGTTTTTGTGTGATTTTTATGAAAAACGTTTTTTTTTTGTATAACTCTAGAATAAATCGTCCCAAAAATTTTAAAACGGCATTTCTAATTAGATTTCATGAAAACAAAATTAATTAAATAAAATTTAAATTTTTTTATGAAGAAATAAAAAAGGTACAGCAGTTTTTGTGTGATTTTTAAGAAAAACGTTTATTTTTGTACAACTATAGAATAAATCGTTCGAAAAATTTTAAAATGGCATTTCTGAATATATTTCATGAAAAAAATTATTTTTACAAAATTTAAATTTTGTAATGAAGAAATAGTAGTAGTTGTAATAAACAGTATGTGGGAAAAAGTGGTAGATCTGTCTCAACTAGAATTCATGAACATCTACTTTCGTCAAAAAATGTTAATAATGATCATTCCGTCTTTGGTTTACATTTGAGATTAAAAAAACATAAATTTGATATTGATAAAAATTCGTCTATTTTGCATGTTCAAAATGTAGGTACGAGATTAGATGTTCTTGAAGAAATTGAAATATTCAAACATAACAAAAATGAAAACCTACTAAATTTACAATCTACTATCACACATTCTTCATTGTTTGAAATTCTTAAAGTTTGATTAAATCTGTTATAGCGCTCTATACAATTTTCCTAATTGTGGTACGTTTTCTTATATACAGTCCATGTTGCTTAAAGCCATTTTGCGTTGTAACCTAAGTCAATTGTAATATGGCCGTCCTCGAGTGGTGTTTGAAGACGCTAATTTCCCACAAGAATACGTTAGGCGTATTATAATTCATTGTTGGTTCATCTTACGAAAAAAGTCATGTTACATTGACCAAGAAATATTTAATTTGTAATGGTTATCGCCAATTTCGTTTGTGACGAACACGAGGTAATTTATAGGTTAACTTAAACATGCGTTAATTTTTTGAAATGTATTATTTTAGCTAAAAGGTGACTTGTCAAATCGTAGATGACGAAGAAAGTTTTAAAATAGAATAACAAATTAGGTTTTAATAACAAATTTAGGTTTTAAATTTAACACATTTTAATAAATTTACGCAGTTTATCTGTCTTGTAAAGACAGTTAACACCCGATGTGAGAACGATCATCAGACCTACTTCGCTTTTGAAGAACAAAAGGTTGGTTGGTTGGTTTTGTATTTAACAAGAACTATTTTCAACAATTTTCTTTTAGTTTATCGTCGTGATCTGATGATTGTTCCTTCTTGATCTATACTGAAACTGTAAATGTGGCTCTCCTACTTTTTCAAAATTTTTCTCTACGTTTTTGGCTTTAAATTCGAAAAAGAACCAATTTCAATAAAACAGCTGCTTCAGACCATCCTTTTGAAATTTCAGAATAACAAGATTTGTATAAAGAAGACGACTTGCATCTTGTATTTAGAGCAGCCGCAAACTGGCATAAGTTTTGATATCCTCCACCGAAGCTCATTATCACGACGACAGCGCTTTGATTAACCTTCCAGAGCTATCAGTTGGAATGGAAGCCGTAAAATTACACATTTTACAATGAAACTTTAAGGAGCTCGAAAATCCCGATATATTGACTTCATCAACTACTTCTACATCATTAAAAGAACAGCTGCACAAAGATTTGGGATTACAAAATATCTTCGAGTCATCAAGAAAATTTCCAATGTTAATTATACGCCTTCCTTCAATAGAAAATTTCTTTGTTCCTAAACAGCTTTCATCCTTGGAAGAACTAATATTAGTTTCTTCTGCATCATTATCAGACTGTTCGGGTTCCAAAATTTCGTTAGTAAATTGATGACCACTACTGCCAGCAACATCAATGATAACTTCAGAAACTTCAGCAGCTCGAGCTCCCTTTTACAAAAAAATAAGAAAATAATAGTTATTTTTGCACTTCCAAACAATAATGAGCCATTTTACTCTCTTAATGGCAGAAGTAAAAGTAACACATTTACTACCAAGTATTCATTTAATCTCTAGGGATGAAAAGTCCCATAACGGTTCATTTAATCCCTTGGTATTAAAAATATTTCGTAGTTAGATATTACAAACACAGATGGCGCGCAAGTTTTTAAAAATAATTGTTTCTGAATTCTGAATTATATTTGATAATTTAATACGTAAGTATATTTCTAATATTACTACAATAATTTTTAGGGTTTTTTTATTTGGGAAAGGAATTTATTATAGTTTTTTGTCTTAAATTCAAAAAATTTTATTGACAAGAAATTCTAACCTCTAAATTGTCTTGTATTTTTTATTAAGATATCTAATGGTTTTATCTAATGTAGTATGCTAAATGCTTATATTTATACAATTCAAAAGATTTTTGTTAGTTGTTTAAGTTTCTAGAAGATAAACGATAGAATGTTTCATCATCACTCGGAAGTTCATGCAGACTGATCCGTATCGAATCATGGTATAGATACTTAAATTTTTAATAATATTTAATTTATCATAAATTAACCGATCAATTGATTTTGGGTTGCCGATGTGCTTCAAAATTATACAAGACTGGAGAAAACAACACAAATTTATTAATAGATATGTACATTTACAAATTACTAAATATAAATATGTACGTTTACTCTAAAATTACAATCAATACAATTTGTTAGACCAAATAAAGGAGGTACAACTTGTTCAATTATTTTTTTTAATAAGGTGACGGTTTTATGTCTGTCTCAGTAGTTATTTGCATTCGAAATAACCATTGTCCCAAAATTGAAAACGTTTGTTCAAATAATTAATTCGAAGTGCAAAAAATTTAATATGCACTGCTGGAGCAAAATAACTATTATGCACCAAGGGAGCAAAGTGAGTAATTTAATCCTGAGTGCGGAAATTGTTGCCCGAGACGTAGTCGAGGGCAACAACCACACGAAGGATTAAATGCACTTTGCTCCAGCAGTGCATATTAAATTTTTTGCACTTCCAATTAATTATTTGAACAAACGTTTTGAATTTTGGGACAATGGTTATTTCGAATTCAAATGACTACTGAGCCAGACATAAAACTGTCACCTTATTAAAAAAAATAATTGAACAAGTTGTACCTCCTTTATTTGGTCTAACAAATTGTATTGATTGTAATGTTAGAGTAAACGTACATATTTATATTTAGTAATTTGTAAATGTACATATCTATTAATAAATTTGTGTTGTTTTCTCCAGTCTTGTATAATTTTGAAGCACATCGGAAACCTAAAATCAATTGATCGGTTAATTTATGATAAATTAAATATTATTAAAAATTTAAGTACCTATACCATGATTCGATACGGATCAGTCTGCATGAACTTCCGAGTGATAATAATAATAATAATATCTTTATTACCCAACAGCAACTAAGCCTTATACAAGGTAACATAAATAACATTAATAACACAAGCATAAGAAACACAATATCTAAAATAGAGACATAAGAATATAAATATAAAAATAAACAGATTTGAGTACAAAACATGAAAAAAAAAAACAATAAGGTAAATGTACACAAGTGAAACTAAATAAAAACATTAGCAAGTGAGTTTTTCATTGAAAGTAAACTACAATTAAAAATATTGATTTCTTCTTGCACTGTATGAAAATTATGATAAATTTGATGTAAAGGAGAATACATATTATGATTTGTACAAGGTGTATTATAATAAAAAGTGTAACTAGATCTACTAGCCAAACGAGGCACATTAAATTGTACAGAGGACAAAATTAGTGAATCGTCAATGAAGCCATTAATAATTTTATGAAGAAAACTAACAGATGCACATTTATGAAGATATTCAACAGTTTTAAAATTGAATTCATTTAATAACATATCATATGTAGTTGTATAGTCAGGATATATAGAGTGTTTACGATAATATAAAGCTCTTAAAAATTTTCTTTGTACCTTTTCGAGCATATTCTTGTACTTTTTATAGCAGGGCGACCAAACACATGAATAATACAATAATTTACTAATTATATAAGAGTTGTACAACAATACTAAAGTATCAGTACTAAGATCCTTACTATTACGAATAATAAAACCTAGACATTTAAAACAGATATTAACTAGCATTTGTATTTGAACATTGAAGTTTAACATATCATCAAAATAAATTCCTAGGTCTTTAATTTCACGCACCCTAGCTAGGTTTTCATTGTTAATCACATAATCAAATTGAATATTTTTTATTTTTCGCGTGTAGGACATGATACAACACTTTTTCACATTTAAATTTAAACCATTATTTGAACACCACACTAGAATTGAATTAAGGTCTTCTTGGAGGTAGGTGCAGTCCACAACAGTAGTTATAGTTCTGTATATCTTAACATCATCCGCGTACAATAAAATGCTACTTTTTACATGATTAGGCAGATCATTAATATACAACAAAAATAACAAGGGTCCCAGGTTGGAGCCTTGGGGAACCCCGCTAGTAGCTATATAAGAATTCGAAACACAGCCTTTGTATATCACAGATTGAACACGGTTAGACAAATACGATGCTAAAACAGTTATCACATTACCAGCGATATTAAACACGTTCAATTTTTTTAAAAGAATATCATGAGGCATACGATCGAAAGCCTTCGAAATGTCAGTATAAATGACGTCTACTTGCTTATTGTTATCCATATTTTCCGACACAAATTCAGTTAAGTTAAACAAATTAGTTAATGTGGAACGCTTACGCACAAAACCATGCTGATGGATGGAGATTTCAGGTTCGGTCTTCCTATAAATTTCTTCCGTTAAAAGAGTTTCAAACACTTTCGATAAATTACTCAAAATTGAGATAGGGCGGTAATTGGCGATGTCATGCTTATTCCCAGCTTTAAACACGGGGGTAATCCTAACGTTTTTCCATTTACTTGGAAAAATTCCAGACCTCAAAATCAAATTACATAAAAATAATATGGGCTTGGCCAATACAGGTGCACAATCCCTTAATATTAACGAGGGAATCATGTCAAGACCCATAATGAGTGTGTTTTTTAACTGTCGTAGATGTTTCCCAACCGCTTCCTCATTAAAAGATAGATCACCCAGGTTAGTTTTTTTGGAAGAAGTCAAATTTTCTGTTGTCTTAGAAGGAAGAAAGGCACTGCTAAAATGCGAAGCAAATGAGTTCACTATAAGGGTAGGTTCATCAACAGAAACACCGTCAAAAGACATAACTCCTGAGATACGTGAACAGTTCTTCATTGTAGAAACAAGAGACCAGAATTTACTCGGTTCATTATGAATTTCATTTTCAGCATCATGTACAAAATTTTCTTTAGCTACTCTTATGTCAGATTTTAATGACCTTCTGACTTATTTAAAGCGTTCCAGATCTTCATGCATTTTGGTTCGTTGATAACTTTTTCTGAGCTGATTTTTTAATTTAATTTTCTCTATTATGTCCCTATTAAACCACATAGGATAATGTTCTTTATTATTGACCGCACGATATTTCGGCACATGCATTTCAAATAAACCATATATAATATCTTAAAAAAAATCACAGGCCACATTAATATCTAGGTGTTCATAAAGATTATCCCAGTTAATTGCGCATATATCATGGTATAAATTTACAAAGTTAGCTTTCTTAAAGTTGAAACAATTTTCTGCGCTACCAATAAAATTGGATGTGACTTCTTCCGTAATTAACAGATCTGTACAAAGTGCAGGGTGGTAGCTATCTTCTTTAACCAAAAATTCATGTTCCTTCGTGACAGCACAAGTAAGATGCTTGGAGGAAATTACAAGATCAAGTATTCTATCAGTTGCATTATTTATCATGTTGTGTTGTTCAAGATCACAATAGCCAATGAAATCATGCAGACTCAATAACTTATCATCAAGTATGCCACTAGTTATACTATGCTTATAGTTTGGCAAGTTAAAGTCGCCGGCTATAAATAATAAGTTAGATGGGACATTATACAAAGACGATTCAATTGTTTCAAAAACAAGAGCATAAGATTCAACAGTTAAGCCTGGTGGAATGTAACAACATACTAAGTATAAAAAATTTGATTTAAGGGCAATTTTAACAACTACCACTTCGATATCTGGTAAAAGAGCAGGTAGCTTAAATTCTTCACATTTATAACAACTTTTGACAGCTATAAGGACACCTCCACATCTTTTATTCAATCTATCAGCCCGAAAAACCAGGTAATTGTTAGAAAATAGTTCACTACTAAATATGTCCTCTTGAAGCCAAGTCTCCGTAATACAGAAAATGTCATAACTATTAATAATATTGACATTAGTAAAAAATTCATGTGTTTTTGTCCGGAGACCTCTTACGTTTTGATAGTAAATATTTAAACTGGGAAACTTAGGATGCTGTTGGGTATTATTCAGTTTTTTCCTAATGTATTATTCAGTTTTACAATTTGTGGTATGTTGTTTTTATATTTTATGGTAAGATATTGTTCACCTTCAGATTTCCGACGATTGAGTTCATTCAGAATATTCCTTAATTCATCCCTTTGCGCAGGAGTACGATCAGGGCTAATTTTAATTTTGGAGTCTTTAGGTAATTTTTTTTTGTTACTAAGAATTTTCTTAACTACAATAGAATTTTGCGTAATAACTTTTATGGGTCTAGGATTTTCACCTCTTTTCCCAATTCGAAAATGAGAATTCACTACTGCCTCCTCATCCGACAGCTTATAAAGTGTAGGTAGTATAAGGTTAAGGTCATCATTTTTTTCAGTTTCGGGTTCTGAAGCGTTTGACTCATTCACATTATAAATTATTAAATTTGACTCTCTGAACTTCCTGTTTTCGAGTTCACCTAATATGGAAAAATCTCCATCATTACAATTGATTCTCGGTTGCTTCACATTATTAACTGTTTCCATAATTATTTTGTTCATATCATAAATCTTTGCTTCCAAATTTGTGGTTTTCTCATCAAGCGTGATCGTTTTTGCTTCTAACTTAGTGCATTTGCTATCCAAAGCCGATAACTTTTCACCAAAAGCCTCTACTGTTGAGTCAAGTTTTTCAGACAGCTGAGTAAAATATTTAGAAAACATTTTTTCAAAAATGGACTCAATGTCTTTTGTAGTGAATTTTGCAATATTGTCCGAAGAAACTTGCACATTGTTAAGGCAATCATGCTTACCCTTTCCAATGCCTATGCAACCAGGATAGCAGTATTTTCCACAATTCGGACAAGTGGTCAATCGTGCGACCTCCATTCCACAGCCTCCCACACATTTGGCTGATTGACTCATTCTAATAATAAGGGAAAAAAAACAGGGGAAAGGAATATTACACGGGGACACTCTTCACACCAACGGTGCCATTCGTGGTGACTAACAATAATTAACAAAACAGAGGGTAGGTTGGCAACCGGATTAGGAAAACAAAGTAAAACAAAGGTGAAAAAAAAAAGAGCAACTACGAAGATTCGAACCATGTAACAGTGGATTTGGAGTTCAGCGGTGCAAGCAACTGGACTGCGAAAGCTACGATTATCAATTTAGCTGAAGTAATATATTTTGTAGACTTGGCCCGCTTATTCAAATCACAATAATAATAGCTGGATCAATGTGTTAATATATTCGTCCTATTGTACTACACAAATTAAGAAAATAATAGTACTTAACAGCTAGTTTGTCGGCATCAGATGATATTAATCTGTTCACAAGATACTCCAGTATGTATTCGGCTAATTCTAGGAATTTAATTACACTTGCTTAACTATTTACACAGAAGAGCGATAAAAGTTCAACGACTTACGACGACTCGGTGACAGTTTTCTGATGATGAAACATTCTATCGTTTATCTTCTAGAAACTTAAACAACTAACAAAAATCTTTTGAATTGTATAAATATAAGCATTTAGCATACTACATTAGATAAAACCATTAGATATCTTAATAAATAATACAAGACAATTTAGAGGTTAGAATTTCTTGTCAATAAAATTTTTTGAATTTAAGACAAAAAACTATAATAAATTCCTTTCCCAAATAAAAAAACCCTAAAAATTATTGTAGTAATATTAGAAATATACTTACGTATTAAATTATCAAATATAATTCAGAATTCAGAAACAATTATTTTTAAAAACTTGCGCGCCATCTGTGTTTGTAATATCTAACTACGAAATATTTTTAATACCAAGGGATTAAATGAACCGGTATGGGACTTTTAATCCCTAGAGATTAAATGAATACTTGGTAGTAAATGTGTTACTTTTACTTCTGCCATTAAGAGAGTAAAATGGCTCATTATTGTTTGGAAGTGCAAAATAGTACATTATTCAACGAGCGAGTAAAGTGGCTATCTACTCGCGAGTAGAATACTATACTTTTTCTATGACTATTTGGTAAACGCAAAAATGCTTTTCTATAAAAATTAGGTTATTTGACGTAACAACCTCTACATTCATTAAATAATAAAAAAATTAATACGTTGACTGTATATTCAAAGGTCAACGGTTCAAACCCTGATCATTAATAATTTGATTTTTATAAGTTGTTTGAATTTGGTAACAGAGTTCCACGGGTAGCGCATGGAACTTTGTTTCCGGTAACCAAAACTCACAGGTGTGTGTAATAGCTATCATTGCTTATCTAGAAACGAGTTCATAATGTACCAATTATACAATAGTCATAGAAAAAATAAATTTTATTGAATTTTTAGTATTTAACTTTGGTTATATTATCCTTCAAATCAGTACTCCTACTAATTAAAAGACACATATTAATTACATGAACCTTTTAATTAAAAGTAAAATAAACTTCGAGTTCGAGGTGAATTCCGGGTGCAAAAGAAACATGTCAATAATTTCTTTATTGTGAAAATAAAAAAATGAAATTTGACTATGTCGAATGGTTCAAGAAAACACATTTTATGCATTATTTTTTTTAATGTCACTTCTGGTTTTACCCCACATAACATAAACTTTATTTTTTTAAATGCAAAACCTCAATTTTTGTTTAAAAAACAAGAAAATTTATTTATTATCATTATTAATATACAGGATGTCTCATTGAAAACTTCAAATGTCGATTATTTGATACCTAACTAATTTTTTTTCAAAAAAATAACCGAGCAGTCAATTTTTGTTTTGAGGGGGACACATTATAAGACCGATTTAAGCACTCTCACGTCGGTGCCCTTAACGAGGGGCGTTAACCTCTAACTTCTTAAAGGGGAAGTGGGGTTAAGTAATATATCATTTGATAGCTGCTTATAATTGGAATTCAACGGTAAAAATTAAAATTAAATTTATCGATTCGTTTTAAAGAAAAAAAAAGAAAAACTTATTGCTTGCATTTGATTTTAATAGATTATTTTTTATTTTATATATGAAAAATGGAACATGCAAATTGATTTGACCTTACATATAGGGTACCAAACTAATCGTTATAAAATCTACTTTTTACAAAACGAGTGACTCGGCATCTTTGTATTGGCAAAAATGTTCCTCAAAAAATTTCAAAAAATATTATCTCAAAAACTCTTTAATAATTTTACAAATTGCAATTTTATTTAGGTACTTTTATAAAAATTATAATTTAGAACAAGTTTTGGTAATTTTTATCAACTGCGGATGAAAACAATTTATTTTTAATTTTTTTTTAAATATCACAATCATACTCTTATATTATTATCTTTCGTTTGAGATTGAGTGATTTTGTTTATTTCGGGTTCGGTTATTGTTACGTCTAACTTTGATTTTATTATATCTATGACTGGTATTGCTATATTTATATCTTCGATTTTCGGTAGGCCAAAGATCACAAGGTCGTTATTTCTTGTACGTATTTCCAAGTATTTTGTTTTATTTCTCAGTTGAATATTTTTAGCCTCAAGTGCCTTCAGTTTATTATCAGTTTCAATACTTTTTCTCTCAATAGTTTCCTGCAGCTTATCAAGTCATCATTAGTTAAACCCTCAGAAGACCTAATTAGCTGTGAGTATAACATGTAATTAGGTTGTACCAATTTTTTAAAAGAATATGGGTAATAACACAGGTTAAAGGGGCAAAGACAAAGGAGACAAAAAAACCTTGACACGACTGGGCTGATAGCCGTGACTTAAAACATACAAAAGAGCCGCGGTAAAAGATTATTAAAGCATGGAAAAATGTGTACAAGGAGACCAAAATTATTAACTTACATAAAAACACAAAATATAGGGTTCAGGATTTGAACTCTAGACTTCTGTCATCGCAGTCCAGTGTCATAACAACTGCACCACGACACCGATGAAAGATGCACACACAATAAGCCTTTACCATTTAGAAATTAAGCAATTTACATATAAAAGTTCATGTTGTGTGATTTTAGGTTATGTTTATTATATTTAATAATTAATTTTCTTTAGATAAAATATCAAAGAAAAAAAGGCGATTTATTGCACTACCACTAATAATACACAAACATTTAAAATTTATTTATTATTATATGATAATATTTTTTTATTCCAAGAGATGGCATTTTAAAAACTAAAATTGACCTGTCCGGGCGATTTTCGCAAATCAATTAAATACGGCAGTTTTGAATTATGTTCCGAACTTTATCATCACCCTGTTTACATTTTCTGATTAAGCTCTAGTTTTTTGAATTATGTCTCGTAAGATTTTTAGTTTTATCATCCTGAATACTTTTTGGCACACCATTAATGTACTTAAGTAATGCATTTGTTTCACCAACCTCAGTTCTCTATTTAAGTTCACTTTTTGATCTCTCATATGATTGCGTTGTTGAATAGTATAGACGTTTGCGAATTTTTTCGGGAATAGACTAACAGGACTTTAAAATGGTTACCGGTATATCAGAGTTTTCGAAGACAGCTTTTAGTGATCGTGGTTTTTGGCTTTTTTGCCGATTCTGATTAGCTTATTAGGTTCATAGTTTAAAGATGCTGATTGAAAAATCTTATTTATGGCCATTTTATTATCATTAATTTTATCCTTTGTTGCCTCATTCGAAGATTCTGGAAGATTGTAAATAATGAGGTTATTTCCACGATTGAGACGCTCGGTGATTCCAGTCACTATAACGTTTTGATTTAGGGATTTATTCTCTTCCCTCATATTATTAAATTCAATTTTAAGTTTTTAATTTTCCGCTTCTAATAGAACCATTTTAGACTTAACATTATTTAATTTGTCTTTTATTGTCGTTAAGTGTTGTACGATATGAGCCTTGAAAGTATTCAATTGTGACTGAATTATTTTTGTTAAAGTCACTTCGGTAATTAAATGTGATTCGATTCCATGTTGCTGGGATATAGATGTATTATTAAGAGAATCGTCCGGCAAATCTTCATCGGTTGGTAGGCAGGTAGCACAGAGCCAATGGTCTCCGTCCGGTAAAGCTTCTTGGCTTATAGTAATCAAAGCCTTCTCTATCTACATTAACACAGTTAAAGTGATGCCATTTTTTGCACGAAAGGCCTTGACATTGTATAGCTGTTTGATTTTGGATTGCACGAGGACTGACAATATTCCTGCAAGTTCCGCATTTAATAACCATTGTTAAATTACGTGTTAAAATTAGATTAGAAAAATAAATACTGGATTTATTTAGATTAGAATTTAAATAAAATAGGTTATGATTAAGTAAATATATTAGTTTGATTTTTTGTAATGAAGATGAAAACTACATGGGACACAATTCTTCATGCTCACAGGGCCTATTGTGAGGACTCTTTGAAGAACGAGACAAACAAGGCCACGGATAAGGAAAATGGTGTTAAATATAAAGAATAATGATAGAATAAATATAAAAATTAACAAACTAAAAAAAAGTAAAGAAAAATTTCATGAAGATTTGAACAGCCAATGTAGAGATCACTAAAATTGCTGTATAATGGTGACAATTGCTAAGCACTTAGGACCAACAAGGTTCAGGTATGTATTTACATAGATATTGATACAATAAAAGTATCCTAGTATTAATTAATAAGTACGCATACAGCCCGAAGAAGAACGTAAATTTTTGAGGTTAGGCAAAACATTAAAAATTTAACGAATTAATATATACCAATTACCTATTATACAGTCAGAATTATATCATCATTCAAGGCCCAGTATGCATTTAAGAGAAATTTTTACATTCAAACCAATTTATAGTAAGATAAGTACATACTTAAACTAACAACGAGAAATAGTAAGTGACTTAGTAAGGTTAACGATCTTTCTACAATGTCGTTCTTCAACTCGTTGATGTTTTAGAACTTTTCTCCACTCTTTCTGAGTTACCTTTTATGGTTTAGATTTGTAGAGCATCAACTTTCAGTTTTTTGTAGCCAAACATTTACAATTTTTTGTTGTTGTTTTTTTAATAAATCTCGATCCTGCTATTTTGACCTTTTTGAACTCTCGCTATTACATATTTTTTGGCGTAGCCTGATTAACTGTATCCTCCGCTAGTTATGAATACTGCAGTGCCTTGTGTACTGGTTGCCTTTATAAAGTGGGTATCCAAGAGCTCCACTCGTTCTGCATCAGTTGTGGTATCACTGTTTTACGTTTTTTTTATATCCTATGCATTGATGAACGGATTCTCGATTAATATTTACAATTCTTGATCGTCATCAAAAGTATTTGTTGTTCCTGCAACACTCAATTCTATAATAGCCAATACCCTTACGGCAGAAAAGCTAAGTGAACTATATTCCGCTGGACTACGACGTGTCTTTCTCGCCTCGCTAATTTTTCTAGTAGACGCTTATTTTGTGATTTCTTGTCTAATTTATTTAATTTTAGTATATATTCTTTTTTTCCATTAGAATTAATTTTATTACATTTTTAAAGTTTGTGATATTTTTTATAAGCATACATCATGAGTAGGTATATTTTTGGGTTTTTGTATTAAGGGCAAATGCAATAAATTTTTTTGCAACCATTATTTTCTGATTCTCTTAACTTTTACAATTACTAAAAAAATCGTTTTTTTTATTTTTCCCTAAATCAGTGACGCCGATTGATGTATATTTCCCGCGCCGCACAGTGGGTAATTTTCACAATCTAGCTGCACTAAATTAATAACTTCAGTTTGAAGGGATGTATAAAAATTCGGAAAAACAGATCAATTTACTTTTCGAAAGGGGATCACAATCACGTAAAAATGTTTTCCTTAAATTAGAATTTAAATAGATTCCCTTTGCGTCAGCCGCCCCCAGTTTAAAATTTTAAATTGCACCCCCACCCTTGCGATACCTCATTTTAAAGGAAATTTAATGGAGTTTACAATGGAATGCTTAGATTTAATATTCGACCACCGCATGACAAGTTATAATAATAAATTTCATACGTCATTTTCTTTTCAAAACATTTAATTAACTAACAAAGATATCAAAAATTCTTAGAACCAATTTTCAGTATGGAATATTATATTATAAACAGGGTGGTCGAGCTAAAGTGAATAGTCGAAATATCTCCAAAAGTAAGAGATTGTACTTCGATAAATAGAATAATGTCATTAATAACAGGCGTAAACTTATACCAAAATAACAATACATAAAACAGCAGCACCAATTAATTTTGAATAACTAAACATTAAGAAAAAACGTAGTTACCAAACTATTCTAGGTTATGTACAATTGATTTTATTACCTTTCCAGAAAAGTAAAATACTTTCCAGTGATGATTCTTAATTAAAAGTTGTCTGATTATCTTTGTTAATTTTGATTACTACAATTAAGATTATTCGCTGATTACAATTTTTCTATAACGCTTCATAAGCAGGTAACTTGACAGTTTGGCACTTTTCTGACATTCTCCTGTTTAAAACTATAGAACTATGCTATAGAACTTGTTTATAAAGAACACTAATAATTTAGTAAATGATATAAAATTCTTTTTATTGTTGAGAAACTTAATTTACAACAATGGTAGTCTGCATACAAATATATTTGCACTGAAAATTGAGCAACCTTCAGTGTATTACAATTTACATAATTCTAGTTATTAATTAGATTACATTTTCAAAATGTGACAATATATTTTGCTTAGGCTCTGGGTAACTAATTTAAAATTCACAGTTTCATTTTTATTAATGTGGACACTAAGCATTCTTTTCCTATAATTATGTTCTATATCTAAAATCTTAAACTTATTAAAATCAAAATCGTGTTGTTTTTCGAAACTATGTTGACTAAGAGCAGTTTTTTCTTTTTTATTAATATTAGTTAATCTACAATCTCTTTCAGGTTTATTGTAAGGAGGGTACACTGAATATCCTAAGGATTTTATTTGGCTCTTAATCGATATGTACTGGTATTTGTACAACTTGTTATTAATTCATAAGAGCAAACGCCTCTTCTCGAGTAAGCTCTCGTTTTTTTGCTGAAAAAAGAATTCTGGCATGCTTAATTTTTGTGCCTCTCTTAGGCGAGGCATCTGCTAATTCCTTTATTTTTTTTGCTGCATCTCTTTTTCCTGACGATCTTACTGTATAAGCAGCAGCTATGACATTTTAAACTGAGGATTTTCGTTACTTTACTGTTCTGTACTCGTAAGGAGCAATCTTCAAAAGCCTTTTCCGGACGTCCAACAAAATATTTTTCAGAATTTTCGGCATTTTTTGGTGTCGTGGATGGTATCCAATTTAAAAATTCTTTGTTGTAATCTAAAAACCTTTTTTTATTCCTACAACTATCAATCCACTTCTTCTTAAATTTATTGCACAATCTACCGAAGAAAAGTTT
Organism: Stenus bimaculatus; assembly: GCA_963971135.1. Taxonomy (NCBI): domain Eukaryota; kingdom Metazoa; phylum Arthropoda; class Insecta; order Coleoptera; family Staphylinidae; genus Stenus; species Stenus bimaculatus. Next base: position 29,573,298 of record OZ020181.1, read on the forward strand.
TAGTACTCTTAATATATAATTATTACACTCTACCACGTTATAGAGATTCATTATGTGAGTAATAATCCTCTGAATGTAGTTTTCTTTCTTCGAAATGTGCCACCTATGACAAGGTGCAAAATAATAATCCTCTTTTAGAAACTAATTCTAATAGTTTTGGCAAATGGAACCATTTAGTTACCAGAAAACTTATTTGCCTGTATAAAGAAAATGAAAAACTTTTTAAATCGACAACGATAAAAAATGAGACCGTTTACAAAAAAATCAGTAACGAACTTGCTTTAGCTGGTTTTGCGTTTACTTCAGCACAGTGCAGAGATAAATTAAAATATTTCAAGATGAAGTATATGAAATATAAGGACATTCAAAAATTAAGTGGAGCAGCATCCACTAGTACTTTAGAATTTTTGGATGAATTCGAAGACATTTTTCTCGATAAACCAAATGTTCAACCAGTAGCTATAGTTTCATCAATTGAGCCAAATGATGTGGAGGTAGATGACAGTAAGTTTTTAATATTTATTTTAAATTATTTATTGTATTTCCATAGATAGTGATAAAACTAAGAATGAGGGAACACCTAAAAAAAGAAAACCCCTAAATGATGTGAAAGAAGGCACCAAGAGAGATTAGAAATTCAAAGAAGTGCCATTGCTACTTACAAATCTCTAATGAAAGAGTTGATAGAAAAGTTATAATTTATTTTATGTGTTTGATGTTTTTGTTAAACATAGGTAAAATAATGAGAACATTTAGAGTTATTTTTTATTTTTTAAATATTATTTATTTCAATGTATTGTGTTCTTTGAGAATTTCTTTGTTTTTGGATAGTTTTTTATTGTTGAATTTTTATATTTATATAATAAAGATTTTTCATGTAATTTCAATAATTTCACAATACTTTCTTACTTATACAACTTTATTGATTGAGCATATTATAAAGGTTGTCTCTAATATTAATTGCTTCACCTACAACTTCATCTATGTTGTGTATATTGTGTTGGATATAGTTTGCATAAACATTAGCTCTGCCTTCTTCAATAAATTCATTAAGATCCCTAGCATCTAAATCATTTAAACTAAATTATGAAGAACACTCGCGTCATTCCCTCACTACTATTCCGACACTACTTATGAAGTGATAACCCTAGCAAACCCTTTGGACCCCAATGCTAGGTACTATGAAAACATTACACCACCTATGACTGCATTTCTTCAAAATGCGATGAAACACCATTGGAGAAGAGGATATTGACTTTGATAAATTACTGAAATGTAATTTTGATCCTTCGGCTCTTGCTTGTTTGTTTAATGAAACAATAAATTTTGATTTTGACCTTAATTATTATTTAAGCTAATGCATGTTTATTTTTATTTTAGTTAACTTTTTTATTATGATGATCAATTTCTTGTACCTTGTAAATAATGACGATCAATTTCTTTGTATTTTGTATTTTATGACTATTTTAATATTTTCTCTATGTAATAAATATGAATAATTAAAACAAAATAGTGTGTTTGTTGAAATTGTTATAATTAAATCGATTTTGTCACACTTTTTTTAATGTACACGTGTTTAATTAAAAGATTTAACTCTACGTAAAATAATAAAAAATAATGAACGTTGGACAATTGAATTTTAAAATATGCTTTGGTAAATTATAAGGGTTTAAATTTTCAATACCTTCAGTTCGGCAACGCTTCTTTATTTTTCAAATTAAGCATTTTACAGAAAAGGGTTTCAAATAAATGTTGTACAATTCTTATTGACGAAATATTTATGAATGTTGCCATACTTAACTTTTTTTAAATAGCAAACGGCCAATTTTTATTGCATATTATTATAGCTTGCTATCAGAGATGTTACGCCTTTTTTAAAGAAATAAAAATAATCACCACAAAAGTAAATTTAAAAAAACCAACAATCAACCGACTTCGAAAGAAATGCTTTTCCTTACCTGGGCTGCCTAACTCAGTGAAGACGGGCAAGGTTCTATAACTAGAATTTGGGCGCCATGTGATTTAAAATTTATCACGTAAAATTGAACTTCAGAACCAGAACTTCACTCTTAAAGATGTTTAAGTCGAGGTTAAACAAAAAAATGAATAGTCTTGACCACAGGTAAAATAATTAAATGTTTTAAAAAGAAATACCCTGTATACAGTATAATATAAAAGGATCAATATTCGTTGGGTTGAGTGTATGCAAACTTTACTATAAAACAATAAATGAAATAAATTGCGACAATGAATCAAATCGTTGTACACAATAATAATTAAATAGTGAGGAATAATTTTGCTTTAAGAATCAAGAAAGCAAATAAATAATCTTAAATATAACCTATTTTAGGGTAAAATAAGCTTATATGGCCTTTTACAAAAATCATGCAAGTTAAATATACAAGATATGGGATTACTCAAAACCCCTTTGGGGTAAGTTACTCAATATACATTATTAAAAATTTTAAAATGGGTATAATACATATTTTTGTATCCTATATATTTTTCATTTCATTATTCTAAATTCTTTGAAAGTCGTTTTCCTAATTAGGATAATACTGTAACATAATATGTTGTCATTACATTACATTAAGAAGTCGCGAGAAAATTCCAGGTATTCTTAATCCTTTTACCTGCTTGCTCAGTTTCTTTGCAAATTAAATCTGTATCTCTTTGTCTGCTTAGTTTCAAATCGTTTAGAATACAAAAAGATTTTTTTCGAATTATTAATAATTAACGAATTACAAAACCCATACGAATTTTGGGAAACCAAATTTATTTCAATAAAGAACTGATAAACCCTATTTATGGCATGTAATTAAATTATTTTTAGATAAAAATAACTTTTTGCAATTTAATAATCTTTTATTAGAAATTTAGTCAATAAAAGATAAATTACCTAGCCACCTACTCATTACTAGGAATGGACATCAGCCTCCGATTCTACTGTTCTCAGATAGATGTGTGTGCTTAGTTAGCCCTTTTATTCTTATCTATTATTATGCATTGTTTTATAAAATTATAAATAGTCGCTTCTCTTAATTATGTTTAGATCTAGTTTTGCCTTTGTAAGAATAATTTCAATTTTGTATTCAATAAAATTTGTTTTTAAAAAATAAGTATTCCAAGCGAGTTATTTAAGTGGCGCAGTCGGTAGGATTCCCGAAAACCATCAATCAAGCGAATATTGGTCCGTTGGTTTTTTCGTTTCAACGATTGACGGGAAACCTTTCCAAAACTCCAAGAAGCGAATCCGAAACTCTCCAAACATCGAGAAATTTCCATTCGAAGATCTTCGAGGACACATGGAATTTTTAATTCTCTTGTGAGTACACACTGTTTTATTGAGGTACAAATTTTATAATCAATTGAATATTTTAAAATTGATAATATACTCAGACTTAGACTTGATTCTCAAATTTTATAATAATCAACTATATTAATTAATTTAATTATATTTAATAATCAAATTTTTGTTAAAATTTTATAAAATTCAAAATGGCTTTGAAACCAGAATACTTTAATATGATTCCTGAGTTTCATGGAGAAACGGAATTAGTTGGACGATTTTTAGCAATTTGTGAAAAATTAGTCACACAGTTTTATAATGTTGACGATGCAAATGATTTCCAGAACCAATATTTAATGAATAGCATTCTTGCAAAAGTCAAAGGGGAAGCAGCTGTAAATATTTCAACTAGTGTTATAAATTCATGGGATGATTTTAAATTAGCACTTTTACATTCCTATGGAGATAAGCGTGATCACTTCAGTCTAAATTTTGATATTACCAATTTAAAACAAAATTTTACCGAATCACCTTTCGAATTTTATTATAAAATACAAAAATTGTTAAATTTACAAATTTCTCATGTTATGCTTAACATTCCAAATGATGCTGAACGTGCGGGCTTGATAAAGTTTTTTCAAGGAAATGCACTACGCGTGCTTTTGCGTGGGCTGAAAGAGCCAGTTGGTTCTCATATGCGCGTTAAAAATCCAGGGGATTTAAATACGGCATTAAATATGTTAACCAACGATTTCCAAATAGAAATCAAAACTTCTGCATCACGACCAAATTATCAACCTCAAAATGTACAAAGACAGCTTCCATATAATAACAATAATAATTCAAAAAATTTCAATCGTAACGGAAATTTTAATAAAAAATTTAATAATAATAATTTGCAGAATAATCAAAGATATAATAATTCTAATCAAAATTTTAATGGACCAAGATTCCCACAAGCAGGTCCAAGCAATGCAAATAATAATAACTTTGGTGGACCAAGATATCCACATGGAGGTCCAAGCAATGCAAATAATAACAATAATCTCCCTAGGCCAACACCCATGTCCACTTCAACCGCTAACACTAGACCCCAACAGTTATATAATATTGATGAAAATTCCCAAGATAATTTTTTAGATCTAAATGCTCCAGAGATGGAGTAGAATTTATGAGCCTAATTAATAATTTAAGCACATTACCTTATATTATAGAACCTATATTTAACTTAAAAATTTTAATAGACACGGGTAGTTCTCGTTCGTTTGTAAATCCAGTAACAGCACATGCGTTCTTTGATAAAAATATTAGAAATGACCCTTTTTATGTTGCCAGCGCACATGGCAATACAAATGGGGAGCATAGTACTAGAATATCGTTAAAAAGTTTATTTAAAACTCAATTTGCAAATAAGCTTAAGTTCTTTTTGTTTGAATTTCACTCAAATTTTGATATTCTATTGGGTAATGATAATTTAAAAATACTTAAAGCATGTGTTGATTATAATAAAAATATTTTAAGCACTCCACATTGTGACGTAAACCTTAACTTTGGTAATGTTCAGAAGACGAGTACGAAAGGTACAGTACTACCCGCTAGATCTGAACAGGTAATTAAAGTAGATATTAAAAATATTAAAAGTGGAGATGTTATAATTCCAAATATAAAAGAAAATAATATTGAAATACCTGAATGTTTAACAAGGGTGAAAAATTATAAAGCATGCTGCACAATAATAAATCCCACAGATGAGGATGTTTCAATGCGTCTAAGGAAACCTTTAATTGTTGAATCGATCAATGAATATGACGACAACAAAGGTTATACCTTGCCTAATTTAAATTTTCTTATTGATCCACAATATAAATTTAATCCTTCTCAAATTCGTGCAGAGCACATGAATGAAGAGGAGAAAAGTAAAATCTTTAATTTAATTTCAGAATATGCTGATATTTTCCATGTTATTGGTAATGATTTAACTTTTACTAATCAAATTAAACACCGCATCATTACTGAAAATGAAATTCCGGTTTATACAAAAACATATCGATATCCAGAAATACATCGCGAAGAAGTTAATGACCAAATTCAGGAAATGCTTAAACAGAATATTATACGTCCATCGTACAGCCCTTGGTCGTCACCAATATGGGTGGTACCTAAGAAGTTAGATGCTTCTGGTAAGCGCAAATGGCGTGTTGTGGTTGATTACCGTAAGTTAAATGAAAAAACAATTGGAGATCGTTATCCTTTACCAAGTATTACTGATTTATTGGACAAGCTTGGGCGTTGTCAATATTTTACTACTTTAGACCTTGCCTCCGGGTTTCATCAAATTGAAATTGATCAAAACGATATTCATAAAACTGCTTTTAATACGCAGAATGGGCATTACGAATTTTTACGTATGCCATTTGGGCTCAAAAATGCTCCAGCTACGTTCCAAAGAGTAATGGATAACATCCTTCGCGGTATTCAAAATGAAAAATGCCTTGTTTACATGGACGACATTATTGTGTTTAGTACAAGTTTACAAGAACATATTCAAAATTTAAAAGAGGTATTTTTGAGATTACGTAAAGCGAATTTCAAAATTCAAATTGATAAATCGGAATTTCTACGAAAAGAAGTCGCATATTTAGGACATGTCGTAACCCCAGAGGGTGTTCGTCCAAATCCAGATAAAATATTAGCTATTCAAAATTTTCCTATTCCAAAGACAACGAAAGAGATTAAAGGATTCTTAGGTTTATTGGGATACTATCGAAAATTCATTAAAGATTTTGCTAATTTAACTAAGCCTCTTACTAAATGCTTAAAGAAAAATGCAGTAATAGATATCAATAACCAAGAATATAAAACTTGTTTTAATCTATGTAAAAATCTATTGACAAATGAACCTTTATTACAATACCCAGATTTTTCTAAACCCTTTATTTTAACAACTGACGCGAGTCAATTTGCTATTGGCGCTGTTCTATCGCAGGGTAAGGTAGGTGTAGATTTACCTATAGCCTATGCCAGTCGAACATTGAATACATCAGAAACAAATTACTCAACCATCGAAAAGGAACTCTTAGCAATTATTTGGGCAGTAAAATATTTTAGACCCTATTTATTTGGTAGGAAATTTCAAATTGTCACTGATCATAAGCCCCTTCAATGGCTTATGTCTGTCAAAGAACCAAATTCAAAATTAATTAGATGGCGTCTAAAACTTTCGGAGTATGATTATTCAATAGTTTATAAAAAAGGTATCCTAAATAAAAATGCAGATGCTCTTTCGCGTATTTAAATTAATGTAAATGATGATTTTAATGTTCCAATGGATTTTGATTTAAATGATAATGATATTATTGATATTGATGAATTTTTAACTAATTATCTTAAGAATCCAAATACTAGCGAGTCGCTAATAGTAGAGCTGGATGATGATGAAAATAATCCAAATGACGATGGAGTCACGGTTCATTCTAATATAGAAAATCCTAACATTGGTATTCCTATAATTGATAAACCTGTAAATTACGGTGATAACCAAATTATTCTATCCGAAGGTGAATTCTTCTCAAATGCACGTCTAAATTTAAGAAAAGTAATGTTATTTAATAATAAGAAAATAAGACTTTTTGTAAAGTTATCCAAGGAAAATTTTGAAAATGAAGAAATTACCTTTATTAAAGAATATATTACCCCAAAAGTAAAATATTATTTATATTTCGAGGACCCAATTTATGAGAAATTTAGTGTTGTCTTACAAAAGTATTTTAAGAATTCAGAAATTAATTTTGTTAAATGTACACAAAAATTAATAGATGTAGAAAATGATGATGACATTAATACACTTATTAAAAATTATCATGAAGGTATAACAAATCATAGAGGTCTGGATGAAACCGAAGCGGAATTAAAACGAAAATATTATTGGATAAATATGAGACGAATTATTCAAACTTATTTAAACGAGTGTGAAATATGTTTAACTAGTAAATATGATAGACATCCTCTAAAATTAAAGTATAATATTACACCCACTGCAACAAAACCTTTTGAAATAGTATTTATTGATAGCATAGCTCTAGAAGGGACTAAATTTTTAACAATAATTGATTCTTTTTCTAAGTACACGCAATTATATAGATTAAATTCTTATCAAGCTATTGAGATTGCGAATAATTTAATTAGGTATTTTACTCATCATGGTATCCCTGATCAAATTGTTGCAGATAATCATCTGGAATTTAAAAACTCAGTTGTAAAAGAATTATTGGAATTACATAAAGTCAAATTGCATTTTATTAGTTCACAGCATCCTGATTCAAATGGAATCATTGAACGCGTACACTCAACAATAATCGAACATGTTAGATTATTAAATAATCAAGAATTATTTAAAAAAGAAACTATCGAAATTAAAGTTAATTATGCAATTCTTGCATATAACAATTCCATTCATTCAGTAACGCAATTAAAACCTTCCGAAATTATTTCTGGTCATGCATCTGATCCATTTGAAATTGATCTTGAAGCTCATTTGGTAAATAATTATATTATTAATCATAAAGATAAATTAAAGTTAATGTATAATAAGGTCAATGAAAGAATTCAAAGTAAAAAAGAAACTGTTATAAATCAAAGAAATGAAACCAGAGAAAATTTACCTGAAATTCCTGAAAAGGTTTTTGTAAAAAATAAACAGAAACAATCGAAAACCAAAAATAAATTTAAGAAACAAAAATTAGAATCTATTAATCGTGAATTGAAAACTGGCCGAATTACTGCTAAACATCACAACACTGTTGAAAAAATTCATTTAGCCGATATCAAGAGACCCCGAATTAAACCTTCTCAAAATGTTCCTAAAACGACTGATTTTAAAAAATTAAAATGTACATACAAAATATTTGAGAAATGTTTCCGTAATTCAATTATTTTGTCAAATCCAAATATTATTGAATTACATGATAATTTATTCAACGCACCTTTAGAATTCTCATTAGCTCATTGTGTGAGTAAGGATTTGCACATGAGTGCTGGTATAGCTCTCGATTTTAAACAAAGATTCGGACAGGTAGACCTATTAAAGGCACAAGATCCTCAGTTACACTCTCTATGTTATGTTAATGATAATAATCGATGTATAATATATTTAATAACAAAAAATCAGTTCATTGATAAACCAACTTACGAAGATTTGTTTAAAACATTAATTTCTTTGAAACGATTTTGTCAAGAGAAAAACATAAATAAATTAGCAATTCCTAAGTTAGGATGTGGATTAGATAAACTTACTTTTAAGAAAGTTAAGGCAATGCTTAATTACATCTTTAATGACGAAAAAATTACTATACAAATTTATACTGGTATTCCTATTGCAGGACCCTCATGGGAACAATAACCCAGGGTATGGAAATAAAAAATAAAACAAGAAATTTAGGAATACTCCCAATTAATTTAGGCCCCGCAAACTTACAACGAACAGAACATACCTTAGTACACCATGTACATCTGGATCCATTGTATATGGAATATAATAAATTAAATAAGCAAAATGATTACTTAATAAGTTTAGTCGCAAACAACTCAAAATATACAAAGGGTTTTGAGAATTATATTAATATTTTAAACTATACACGTATCCTAATATCTGAAAAGATAAATAATATTTATTTGGGAGCAGACATTAGTAGAAGAACAAAACGAGGTGTGATAGATGGTCTTGGTTCAGTAATTAAAATGATAACCGGAAACTTAGATGCTTCCGACGGAAAAAGGTTCAATGCAATTCTGCAACATTTGGAAGAAAATGAGAATAATCTAATAAATCAGATTAACATGAGATATAGTGTTACTACAGAAGTTATTAAAAAATTCAATGCTACCCTGAAAACTATCGAACATAATGAAATAATTTTAAAATCTAAAATTATGCAAGTATCTGTTGTTCTGAAAGGACAATTAGAAAATCAAAATATTTTATTTGTAAAAGATTTATTTAACCAACTTATTATTTTATATAATTCCTTGCTGCGAATATTTGAAAATATTGAAACTTCGTTAACATTTTGTAAATTGGGAATAATGTCAAATATTATTGGTCCTGAAGATTTATTTGCTGAAATAAAAAGGGTATCAACTCATTATAAATTTCAATTACCATTTGATTTAAAACTGGAGAACATTATGGCTTTCGAATCAATAATTAAAGTAAATTGTAAAATTGAAACTTCAAGAATTACATACTTTCTTTCGTTTCCAATAAATTATGAAACCAAATTTGAACTATATTATTTACTTCCAATACCAACAAAGTACGAATCTGAGTATATAACTATTATCCCATATATTAGATATTTATTGAAATCAAAAAATGAAATTTTGCCTCTTGATCAGTTGTGTACAGCTGTTAACAATGAATTTCAATGTTCCTCAACTCTGCTCAATAACAACCTAGCAGAATTTGAAAAAGAAATTGTAAATAATGGAGATTCAAGAAAATGTCAGTACACCTCTCTTCATATTAAAGAAAATCACTTGGAATTGATTCCTATTATCAATCAATATTTAATTGTGTTTCCTACTGAAGACGTAATAAAAATTGAATGTCAAAACGAAGCTCAAACAAAACAACTTCATGGAATCTACTTAGTTAATCAAGGTACATGTCACTTGTACTTCCGGAAAAAATTAATTCAATCCAATGGTAGCAGCCGGGCTAGTCCACTAATTATCGACAGCAGCCCACTACAATTGACGAAATCGAATTTTACGAGATTGGCAATCAACCTGAAGAAATTAAACTTAGAAGAACTCTCTGCACTCCAACCTATTCCAGTTATCAGTGCATCATCAAATTTAACAGACTTAAATGTTTGGACTCTGACTTTATATTTAGTGGTATTCGGTATTGGACTTTATTTTATTATTTGATGGATACTGGAGAAGAAGAGGAAATTAAATCCACCACCAAAGATGGTTATTCCACTCCAGGAGATGGGACCTTCCAACTTTTGTCTTCCAGGAGAAGCCAAACTCTAAGGGGGGAGGAGTTACCTAGCCACCTACTCATTACTAGGAATGGACATCAGCCTCCGATTCTACTGTTCTCAGATAGATGTGTGTGCTTAGTTAGCCCTTTTATTCTTATCTATTATTATGCATTGTTTTATAAAATTATAAATAGTCGCTTCTCTTAATTATGTTTAGATCTAGTTTTGCCTTTGTAAGAATAATTTCAATTTTGTATTCAATAAAATTTGTTTTTAAAAAATAAGTATTCCAAGCGAGTTATTTAAGTTATATATATATTTACAAATACAAATCTAGTAATAATATAAATTTATGTACATAAAATATTAAGAATAAAAAATTATTTATTTTTATTAATCACTGTCATCCTCATCTTGTTCTTCTTCATCATCATCATCGCTATCACCTTGATCAAGTTTTACACCCTTCAGTAGTTTAATAGTATCACTGCTAAACTTGCTGACCGTTTACTCTTATAATCTTGATAATTCGAAATGACCGGGTCCGAAGAAATTAAAAATCTATTTATTATATCTCGATTAGTGTCATATCTGTATTATTATGTTTTGGTGAATTGTTATTATAATTATTCGCAACCACTCGTACAATTTGTGTGCAAAAAGGGTTGCCGACCAAATTTCCGAATAAAATATTTGCGTACATTTACAATAATAGTTTGTCAACCACTCGAACAAGCTTTGTGCAATACGGGTTGCTTGGGTATATTGTAATTATAAGGCAATAATCCTTAATTAGCAGTTAGTGTGCGGATAGTCCCTCATCTAAACTCTCCTTAACATCATAGACCTAGACGTGAAGGGTGTAATTATGGTAAATCAAACATGTAACAGATGTAAGAAAGGAGGTATCAAGTCGTGTATTGAGTGCACGGTTTGCTCTCTGTGAACCATGTCAGCTGTGCTAAACTATGGAAAACAGGAAAGTACATCACGGATGATGATTTTATTTGTTGCGATAAAGGTACAGATACTTTATTATAGGATAATGTCGCAATAACAATCAACAATAACACGGTGCAGGATCTTGTAAAGGTTGTAAAGGTTTTACAAACTTCTGTCTCTGCTCTTGCAAAAGGGATTGAACTGCAAAGTAAGGCATTACATGACTTGGTGGAGAAAATGATAAATGATAAATTAGAACTTCTTAGTAGTAAAATTGAATCATCGTTTACCATACCTATTACAAATAAAATTGTATGACATCAACTATCTCAAGTGCTCAAACATTGATCTCATAAAGCTATTGAATCCGTCAATCAAAATACCCCTCTCCGACAACAACAATGTAAAAAATTCAGGTCCCGCAAATTCTTTACCATTGAATATTACCAACAAACCTAAGCCAATTAAACAAAACAAACCCATTAAATCTTCTACGATGCTAAATGAAAATGCACCTCTTCATAATAAAAACAGCCATAAACCTATCAATATTCCTATTGGCAGTTCTGTGAAAACACCAATAATTACCTCTGAGTCAAACATTGATGTTAACGTACTACGTCTACTACGTCAACTGTACTTCCCAAACCGATTGATGCTCGTAAACCTAAACCACCTTTCAATAAAATTGTAGGATCATGGAGTGGCTTGATAATTTCTACTGGAAACTCTATTAGAAGAAAATGGTTTCATATAAATAACGTGAAACCTGGAACTACTAAAGAATCAGTAGTAGTAGCTATGGGAGTTCTACACTTATTTTTTTTTTCTAAGTCCGTGACCTTGGGGGATAGTCGTCGAATTGTGCGAGTATGTATGGCCTTGAGTAGATAAGGTTGGGTGTGCGATGTCTGCTCGTGGATCTTGCGGTTTTGTCTGCAAACTGCCACGTGGTGTCCTTGGGTTGATAACAGTCTCATCTTGTGGTTTTTTAATTGTTTGTAGAGTAATAATAGTACGGCGCTGAAAGTTTTGATAAGAATTGTGGTAGGTCTGCATTATGCCCTTGTGCTGATAAGAGTCTTGTGGTTTCTTGAATTAGTAAATTTTAGTGTTATGATGAAGCATGCGGTTCCACTACACCTGCACCTTACCGTTTCCTACATGTTTTAACAAGATTTTTCATGAAATTGTTTTAATTTGTTGATAAGAGCGACTTATTTACATCGTATGAATCACCGTTGCTAATAATTAAGCGACTCGCGAAGACCAGCTGCATTTTGCGGTTTTTGCTAATTGCGGTGCGTCTAGACGTTTACTCATCAACGACTTAGGTGTTATATAAAAGAGAGAACAATATTTTCACAGCATCAGTCTGATTTATACATTCGACAGAATAACGTTAATAATTTACAATGGAGTCAGTTTTGCTCGCGACTACAGCCCAAAATTTGGCTAACATTAGCCAAAAATTGGTTGAAGCGGTTGATGATAATCCTATTAATCTTAAACGGATTGTGAAACACTGTTCCAAAAATATACGACTAATAAGGCGTGGGTTAAAAAAGTGATTGCCGTTGGTACAAAACAGGGTATGTTAGCATCCATCGCTAATATAATAAGTTGTCGAACGCTATTAAAAACAAAATTACATCGAGGCGCTGGCGTTAATGTTAGAGCGAGGAAGTCTGCTCTCATTAAGTGGGAAGAAATGGAATCTGCTTTTAATGCAAGGATGCGTACTGAGGTGATAGTAAATTTGGGGCACAAGGATCCCATCGTATTTATGGAAGATTGTGCGAAGATGTGTATGTTGAGATTTAAAAACGCTTTGAGAAAGGAATCCTTTTTTAAAGTGCACGCAGTATTTTGTGGAAAATTTATTAGGTTGAGTACCACCGGCGAAGAGATTAAAGACATCAAATAAATAAATTTCAAAAAGGCGGTCAGTGATAAGCAGGGATACCGACTTGGTCACATGGTATGCTGACAATATATTGTTGCCGATCATTATAAAAGATGTCTGATGGAGAGAATAGAATTTTCGCATGAACAAAATTCGATACGTTCCTTCGATCATCAGGTATATTCGGTGAGACAAAAGAAGATTTCCCTAAGCCCGTATGACGATAAAAGATATCTGCTACAACATTAGCACAACACACTTCCCTGGGGTCATTATAGTATTATGGAGCTAGATTATGATGTATTATAGTTTGAATAATATTATTTATAATATTTTTTATATGTAAGTAATAAAATAAACTTTTTAAAATTTTAAATGTTTTATTTCATTTATCCTCTACAGATTTTATAAGATAATTAATTTATTAAAAACATTATAAAACATTATTTTTATCAATCCAACTATTATGTGATTTATCAAGTTCCAACAATTTTACGTAGACTTTATTTCCTTTTCTTCGAAGAACTTTTTCCACAAGTGGGCATTATGATGTTTGACTTTTTGTAGTTCTTCAGAGTAAAATGCTCCCTGGATGGGTCGACCATTCATTTTTTCCAATAAGTATGTAACAGGGGTGGTAATTTTCACCTCTGCTATATGAAATAACTCAGTGGTCCAATTTGTAAAGTAACTTTTGTCAAAAATAGCTTTATGTTTACTTATTCTAACAATGTTGCCAACTTTAAATTTTCCTTGGTCAGCTATTTTTATATGAGACTAAACAGTATTTAATAGATATTGCTCTTTAAATTTAAAGGCTTTCTGCCGGTCATTAAAATTTCTTCCATCGCTTTTGTAACTTCTAGACCAGTTTTATCTTTTAGCGGCTTTGTCCATACATATTTGGAAAAGCAATCAATTACAACCAAAATGTATCCATGTCCTTTATTTTCTTTGACGTACTGTTGGAATTCTGCTAAATCTGCTTGCCAAAGATCATCCAATCCTTTTATTATTGTTCTGCGACGAAGAAATTTCTTTCGAGCTGGCTTGTGAAGTTCGTTTACTATGTCTTTTTTTACGTTTGTCATTTCTATCAAAGTGTTGGTGTGTGCTATGATAGTTTACCAAATAATGATGCAAATTTATCGAAATGCCAGTATTTATACAATTATAGAAGCCTCCCTGAGTTCTTCCTCGATACGCTGAATTTCATTGTTATGAGAGTTATTACCGGCCTGTTTCGAGGCAAGTAATAGACACAAGCGTTCTACCAGTTCATTTGGATCGTCCCAATAAACAAATTCCAATGAATTTTGTGTTAATTTCAAAAAACCTGTTTCAGTTCTATTTCTTATCGATCTGGTTAATGGACCGCTGTAAGTACGAAATGGGTTTGGAAGAGCTGGTTCAGCAAATATGGGTTTTATTATTTGCTGATATTTAAATGATTTAGATCCTTTTATCTGTTGAAGTGGATCGTTATCTCTTCTCAGCGCCGCGGTCCTTTGTAATAAATCTTTATATTGTGCTTTGTCATCATCATTAAATACTTCAGGATCTTTTTTAAATATAAATTCATAAAGTCCCCGAGTACCCTTATATTGTTTATTTTTGACAATCAGATCGGGTCCTTTCAACTGAACAACTGATTTACCAAGTTTCCACTGTTCGATATTAGGATTATATACTATGCCATAAGTAGTATCAAACCTATTTTCTTTATCTTTGAACAAACCTTCAATGTATTCTCTAGGAAGGGGATCATATTGCTCTAAATAGTTATCGTAAACTACTGGATCAATATCATCAATAAATGATTGATAATATGGTCTCTCTTCTATGAAAACATTATCGTCTTCATTTACATTTGAACCTTCTGCTTCATGTCCTTCATCAAGTTCCATCAAATTATTGTACGGGAGCTTTGTATTTATAAGCAGCCTTTCTTTTATAACTTGAAGTCCTTACTTTATTTTCTTCAACTTGCTGCTGACTAAGATTTTCCTCATTCGGTCCCTGTCGGTTCTTCTTTCGGTTCAGCTTTAAGAGAAAGTTTGTCTGACTGATGTAACATTTTTTTTAATGGCTCTAAAATTGGTTTATAAGATCGAGCCAGTTGCTCTTCTGCATCAGGTCGTCCTAATTTTAAGGCAAGATCTTTTTTTCTTATAATATTTTTAATGTCTATTATTTATCGCTTAACATCCGTACTCATCTTGTTTACACCGAGTAGGTTATTGTTCAAAGGATACGACTATACTAATCACTTAAGCTTATTTTATAGATTTTCGTTTGCAACAAAGGTCAGGAACAGCTTTCATCAAGTCAGGAACAGCTTTTATCAGGTCAGAAACAGCTTTCATCAGGTCAGGAACAGCTTTTATCAGGTCAGGAATAGCTTTCATCAGGTCAGGAACAGCTTTTATCAGGTCAGGAACAGCTTTTATCAGCTTATTAATTGTTTTATACGTTATGTTATGTTTTTAAAACAAAAAAATTGTCTAAATATTTCCTATATCTACCACCGTAAATGTCACTTTCTTTATCAATTACAAGAAATCCAAATTTTTCACACCAACATTGTGAGCATAATTGTTTAAATTGTTCAAACTTCATGTCACTACCAACATGATCATCATAAATATGCCTTAAGTTAGTATCGTCTTGTCTAAACAAAATTATAAAGTTGGTATTATCTCTTACAAGCTGTTTGGGGATGTAGCTATACGTTTGACAGAGGTAAAAGGAATCCACATCTTTGTGGCGTCCCATAGCAAAATATTCTCTAATCTTCGCCTGCTTATCACAAGCCACATCAAACGTTTAAATGTCATCGTACAGCGGAAGAGGCATCATCAACTCTATGATAAATAAATTACCTATAGAGTTGCACATTCCAGGTTATCAGTATTGTGGTCCTGGTACAAAACTAGAAAAACGTTTAGAGAGAGGAGATTTGGGGATTAATCCATTGGACGCGGCTTGCAAACAGCACGACATATCCTATTCGAGGAATAAAGATTTGAGTGAACGTCACAAAGCAGACAAGTAGTTGGAAATTGCGGCTTGGGACAGATTTAAATCAAGAGACGCAAAGATTTGTGAAAAGACAAACGCTTTAGCGATAGCTACAACAATGAAAATTAAGAGGAAATTGGGTATGGGTGTTAAACCGAAAACAACATTCCTTAGAAATGGGGTTTTTATAAAAGCAAAACAATCAATAAAAGGTCTACGAAACCTCAAAAATAACCCAAATAAAGTATTACATAAGGAGGGGGCCAATATTGCATTAGCCGCTGCTAAAGTTGCTGTTCGAGATGCTGGTGGTAAAAAAATGATTAAAACTCCGAGAGTTATACCCGTTCCTAAAACTGGTGGAATCTTACCACTTATACCCATATTTGCTGGACTTAGTGCATTGGGAGCGTTGACAGGTGGTGCTGCTGCTGTGACAAAAACGGTTTTGGATACTCAAAAAGCACAGAAAAATTTAGAAGAGGCACAGCGTCACAATCAGACAATGAAAGCGATTGCCTTGGGAAAAAGTGGAAAAGGTCTATTTCTAAAACCATACCGCCGTGGAATGGGCCTATTTCTGTCGAAAAACTCAAAAAACTATTAGAGTCGCTTCCCAGGCGAGCCCTTACCTCCGTCGACATTCTCAAATTTGCAGCCCACATCAAACATTTCAGAGGAGTATTTATGCGTGATACGCTACCAAGTAAACCTCTTAGAAATGAATGTGCTATTGTGAATTTAGATTCGGTCGAAGGACCTGGTACTCACTGGGTGGTGTACAGAAAATTTCAAAGCATTTTCATCAAACTTTACCTTCAACTATAAAAGACATCAGACGTTCGGTACTTGGAATTGTGGTCATCTGTGCCTGGAATTTCTGCTATAAATAGGAAGAGTTCGCACAACGGACGTCAGTCATGTCTAGGGTATTCAGCCTAAGAGGTACACCGAGTGTATTTTCGATTGATTATTTTCCGCCTTTGGAGCTTGATATTGGGTCTAGCAGCATTTCATTGCTATAATTCAATACCAAACATCGAAAGTGGACGAAACAACAAAGTTTATTTCACGCAGGGGTGTGTTAAAATTCCCACCGGTTGCTACGAAATCGAAGACATCGAAGAATTTCTAAAAAAATATTTTAAATCCTTAAAAGAGGAAGGCGGAGTGGGAAAACCCATTTCACTAAAAGCAAATCTTTCCACGGTAAAGTGCGAAATTTTAGCCAACTTTGAAATTGATTTTGGTCCAAAGGATAGTATAGGAGACTTTTTGGGTTTTTCGCCTAGAAAGCTCAGGCCCAACGTCCAACACTCCTCCGAAAAACTCGTAAAAATAACTAAAGTTGAGTGCATTCACGTGGATTGTAATCTCGTACAGGGGTCGTACATTAACGAAAAACCATCTCATTCTCTCGCAAACATTTTTTTAGACGTACCGCCAGGGTACGCTGTCACCTGGATCCCTCAAGAAATTTCTTATCTAGAACTAAATACTTATACAATTTCTAACCTAACAATCCGTCTGATCGATCAGGGCGGTGATCTGGTTAATTTTTCGAACGAAACAATTTTAATTAGATTGGAATTGAAGAAATGGGAACAAATTTCTATTCCAAAGCCTCCCTCCACCACACTCCTATAAATAGGATGTCGCCTAAGAGGAGGATCAACAGTAGTTGTAAAGGGGGTAACCTGTTAACACCTAGCGTACGGAGCAAACTTATTGCTTTAGGCTACAATGTCGTCTCCAAGAATGCTCGATCTTGTGGAAAGAGTTGATTATGATGAGAGAATTATCAAAAAGAGGTACATTATTATCTTCCGCGAGCGTCCAGCTTAGAAAACAATGACGAAATAATAATTTTAATTCAACCAGAGGACTTGTACACATGTCCGGATGAAAGTCGAATATACTTGATGGGTAGTGTGACTTCTAGTAAGGAGGATAGTAGTATAAGCTATGGGGGTTCTACCCCAAATCCGGATTCTAAGTCCGTGACCTTGTAGTAATTTTTCTAAGTCCGTGTCCTTTTGGTAAGTCGTCGAGTTGTGCTAGTGTGTCTTTGACCTTGAGTAGATAAAGCGCCATCTTGTGGTTTAATTATTTTTTGTAATAAACATTTCTTGTGGTTTAATTATTTTTTTTCCTTGAATATTTGTAAATTTGAATATTATTGTAATTTAGGGGAGCGTGTCCTTTTGGGAAGTCGTCGAGTTGTGCTAGTGTGTCTTTGACCTTGAGTAGATAAAGTGCCATCTTGTGGTTTAATTATTTTTGCAGTAAACATTTCTTGTGGTTTAATTATTTTTTCCTTGAATATTTGTAAATTTGAATATTATTGTAATTTAGGGGAGGATGTAAATCTGAAAATTATTGTAATTGTATTGATAATAATAAATAAAAGTTTTACAAATTAAAAGTAATTGGAGTTTAGAATAACTAGAATATTTAATAGGTGAGGACGTAAATCTGAAAATTATTGTAATTATTGATAAAAAAAAATAAAAGTAATAAGCATGCGATAGTGTTAACATATGTAAACATGAAAATTATTGTAATTTGTTGATAAAAATAAAAATATTAGTAATTAAACTAATTGGTTTTAGGTGATTTAATTAGTTTTTTTATAATTATTTGTTAGATTAGAGTAATTGTTGTAACGCCTATGGCGTAATAATGTATTGATAAGAATTAATTTTATGTACGTGTATTTTGTTGTTTACTTTGCTATGAATTTTAATTAATCCTTGACGAATATCGTGGTTTGATAAGAGTGAGACAGTAACTTCCTCACCACCTGCGTCTTTATGCAAAATTACACAATTTGCACAATATTATTTAAAAAAATGTTTTTTAATTTAAAAGATATGCAATATGAGCTATTTTTTTTGTATAAAAGAGCTCAAAAGTTAGGTAGATCTTCAGTTTATTTTGAAGAAAGCAGCAAAGAAAAAACTAAAAAATGGATTTAAATAAGTTCAATTCAGAGTATGGGTTGACGGTTAAGGTTGGAGAATTGGAGAAGAATAGAAAATAAGTAATAAAAAGCGTTACATTAAAAACGAACCAGTATGGGCCCAGCATTTTGATGGAGTTTGCTGAGGAGGAGCTAGTCCGGAAGGTTTGGCTCCCAAACAGATATTTGTCATTTTTCACTCCGGAGGTGCTCCAAGATTTCAATACAAATTACTCAAAAAAGGTTTACCTATTATTAAAAAAATTAGTGATCTCTAAAGAAGGAAAGCAGTACGCCGACCTAGAAATAGGTAACTTATAATTTTATAAACAAATGTTAAACATTAAAAATATATTTTAATATAAAAATTTTATATTAATATGAATATTTTTTATTTATTACCTACTCCCTTTCGCTAATTGAACAAGTATACAATGATATTTAAATAATTATTAAAAACAAAATATGTATCGGAAAACAAGGTTTTTTCTTTGCTCTAATTACATTATTTTAATTATGGATACAAAAAATTATCGAAAAACGCGTTTTTTTTTCGATAATTGTATTATTTTAATTATGGATACAAAAAATTATCATATTTTCGTAATAGTATGTGTTTGTGGTGAGATAATTTTTTATATAAATTAGAAGGAGAATAGTTTAGGTGTCAGTTCAGTTTTTGAAAAGCAACAAAAAAATAAAAATGGAAAGCAGAGTGGGAGAATTACAAATAAGAAGATTCATCGCGGAGAGAGAAGAAGAAATGATTTTGCGTGAAGGAGCAAGAAGAAATATTCCTGGTAAGTTAAAAAAAAAAACAAAAAAATGTTTTTGTTTAAATTAATTTATTATACATATTATAGTTGGAGAGTTAAGGGCAGTTAGATGTTCTTTTATGGGGAGGCCAATTATTTATTGCTTAGATAGTCTGGGCTTAATTAATTGGCATTTCGATAATGAGAACATTGCGCTGATTCCTATTAACCGAATCCGCCCTGTCAATCAGCCTGAAGTTCTCGTATATGAAAGACAGGTAGATCAGGAAATTGCAGAAGACGACTCCCTAGCCACATGCATAGTATGCCTAATATATGTATCAAAATATGGGCTAGGCTGCGGACATATGGTTTGCGGCATGTGCATCACAAGATTAAGAACTTGTGGTGTTTGCCGCTCCCCCATAACCCATTGGTTGCGTTTATATATGAATGGGCATGGGGTAGTCCCGAGGGAGCCGTCGACTGAAGTTCTGCAAGTAGCACCTGGCACTTCGACAGCGGATACCTGTGTAATGCAGGCTATGGGTGAAAATGTTAGGCTAGACAACATCGTAGCCAGATTACGCCTGCCCCCACAGACACAGGTACCACTGAGGAGACCATCGACTCCAGATGAAGATTTGCCACAGGTACCACTGAGGAGACCATGGTCTACAGATGAAGATTTGCCACTGACACAGGTATCACTGAGGAGACCATCGACTTCAGATGAAGATTTGCGGGGTAGAGGAAGAGCCAGGTTACCGGGAAGGGGAAGGGGGAGAGGAAGAGTTGTTATCGATGATAGCAATACGCCTGGGGTCGCAGCCGGAGGTCCATCGGCTCCAGTTGTAGATTTGCGGGGTAGAGGCAGAGCCCGGTTACCGTTAGGGGGGATGGCTCCACATGTTATCGATGATAGCAATACGGCTGCGACCCCAGCCGGAGGACCATCGGCTCCAGATGAAGATTTGCGGGGTAGAGCCAGGTTACCGTTAGGGGGAAGGGGAAGAGTTCCTCCACAGGTTGTTATCGATGATAGCAACGCGATTATAAATACAATAGGTTTGATTTATAATCAAAGACGGAGGACGTCTCCCGATTCTCTGAGAGCTCATCAAGAGGAGATGCTACCAATAAGCGACGATGACGCAGGATGATTGGTAAGTAGAAATTACTCTGATATAATTTTTTTATTAATAATGTTTAATTTTTTACAGAAAAAAAAATTTTTTTAAGTAAGTTTATTTATCATACGGCGGTTTCCTTTGGCTTACCGCCATTTTTATAAAAATAAGTTTATTTAAAAACATATCTGATAAGTATTAACTTTTACAGAAAAACAAAATAATCTCATGTGACGTAAATTTAGTTGGTGGGGGTCTTCCCTATATAATTAGCTGATTTGCATATTAAGCTTCATTGTCTTAAAAAATGTTTTTAATAACAGTGGTGATTTTAAGCTTAGTCAATGTTCATACAACAATTAATATAAAACCCTCGGGAAATGATACAAAATTTAGTGCCAATACAAATGATACTAATATTGATAGTTATCGTGATGTAGTTACGCAGAGGGAATACTACAAGGGAGCTCTACAAGTATGTAACGAGACACGAGAAGAACTAATTGAAGTGAACAAGGCGCTAAATCATGCAGTTACGTTGTGTCTTGATGAAATTTTAAGAACGGAAGACGATGAGAACGATATAAAATCTGTGGTACCGCTAATTAAAAGAGCACCATCATCACATTCAATAACAGCATATATTTTTAAAAACGTTCATCTTGAATTTCTATTAATTTTTCTTTTAATCTACGAATTTTGTTGATAATGCTTATTTTTTCCAACCTAAAGTTCGTTATCTTCACTACTATCGTCACTCAAACGAAGTCTCTGTAATTTTATTTCGATTTCGCGCAGGTTTGAAAATTTTCTAAATCTTTCCTCAAAATTAAATAATTTTAATTGCAATTCTCGAATATGCTGTTCTCTACAACTGTCCATCATACAATAAAATATAATTCATACATAAATTTTTATTTATGTCTTTCTCCCCACCACCACCACCGTCCCCAGTTTAATAAAAATGAACTAATAATAGAATATAAGAAAAAAAAATTTTTTATTCCCCCCACCACAACGTCTACAGTTTAATAAAAAACAGACCCACTGCTTAAATTTTATCAGTTTTTTTCTTAAATCATACGCGTCCTACAATGACTTCTGCATTATTTATTGTATTTGAAATTTATAACAAAGATACATGTCTATATGAGTGTATAACTGGTGACGCCTCATATAATAAATCACAAATTGTATTCAACGTGAGGGGGGTGAGCAATATTACTAGTGCGTATGATTTCACCCATATCACCATAACAGCCGGATGTACGTACAAAAATTATAATATTGAAGACGTGAAGTTGGAAGTATATGATAAGGAAGATAAATGTTTATTTTATAAATATTTTGGAAATGGTGTGGCTGATGAAAACGATGGTGAGATAGAAGTAAACATAAAAAAAGAAGAATTGGTATCAGATTTAAAAGACACGACATTTAAAATCTCAGGAAGAAACTCGTCGTTTCATGAGGTTGCGCAATATGAAGAAACAATAATAATAGGGGATGAATCATCCTCGGCTGATTTTATAAATTATATATCAATAATTAGAAACGAAATACTTAGTTATTTATTCGTAATTATGTAATTTTGCTCCCCACCAAATAATAAAAAAAGGGGGGTGGGATCACATATATATATGTAAACTAATGACGTGTTTAATTAGTTGAATGCAGATCTACGTGCAGTAGTCATGGCTTCTGAAATTTTAAATGATTATTTTATTCTCGAAAAGAAATACATGACCGAAAAGTTATTGGGAGAAACATCATACATATTAAATAAAGCCGGAACCAAAGTTATATCACTCGGTTTAAGCCAACTTAGAAATTTTGAATGCGTTGTAAGGCTAAGCGTTGGGAGAAATTTGAGGCATTTAGTGTGTATGCTGGAAGAAGATTTTATAGAACTTTATGCATTAAATAATGAAATTATGTGTGTCGATAGTGTACTGGAATTTGAAAATCATACGCTAAATATAACTTGCTTCAACAATATCAAGGCATATGTTATAAAGGAAGATGATCATGAGCAGACCGTCCTGATGTCTGAACAAACCTTCCAGAACCTCATCGCGCTTAGCCAAGTAATTATGGGAAAAATAAAATTACTTAAGCAGCTGAAATTTAAGGAATATTACGGCTCATTAATCACCGTCTACGCTCACGAATCTTCCGCGGAATCGGATGTGTATAATAATATAAAAACGGCCATAGTTTCGAGTGATCCTAATGAAATGGAGCTACTTATGATGGAGAGTCTACACTATAATAGAGACATAATTAGTCGTGATATAGGTTTATTAAGTAGAAATGTATAATGTTAAATAAAAGATATCTTATTTTAATAATCTTAATTTTTTTTATTAATATCCTTACAAAAAATATAAATTTAATTAACTAATACTAATTTGTTTAAATA
Organism: Stenus bimaculatus; assembly: GCA_963971135.1. Classification (NCBI taxonomy): domain Eukaryota; kingdom Metazoa; phylum Arthropoda; class Insecta; order Coleoptera; family Staphylinidae; genus Stenus; species Stenus bimaculatus. The sequence goes on from OZ020181.1 coordinate 29,596,714, forward strand.
AAATTTTATTTAATAGTTCCTGCAGTTGAGACAAAATGCTAACGTTTGGACAGTTTATTTGAAAAATTTTCAAGTCCATATCGGCGACACGCATCAAACTTCTGGAGAATTCATTAAACTCATAGAATTTTCTGTTCTTAAAAAAGTACAAATTTCCGTTGGTGTAACGCATTGCTCCATCAATTGCGGGTGGAATTAAAGGAAAATCTTGAGAAATTCTTCCATGACGAGTAATCCTTCTGCCGCACTCATCATAAACAGCATAAAATACTTCATCGTAGAAAATAAGCGTTTGTCCATGATAATTTTGAATGATCGCATGTATTTGAGTGGAACGTTTCATTCCTCCATAATAATCCGGTGGTTCGAGAGGACCCGCGCGTAGACTTAGAGAAAGAAAATCAATTACATAGATTTTATTTCTCAAAAGACAAACGATTTCATTATTCTCCTTCACATAAATTGCCTCCACTCGAAAATCTTTCGGTAAAAAGTTCAACCAATCACTAATTTTAAGCGGAACTTCATTTATATCCTCATTTTGCCCCTTAATCCAAACAAAATTCTCGTAGAAAATATACAAATCCGTATTCATCATCATAAACGTGCTAAGATTTTTATGCACTTGACATAAATTGGTTGTTTGCTCTACATCAAATTTCGACGAGGACGATGATGGTGGCGGCGGCGGCGGCGGTACATAAACATTCCTAAATTTAGGTGTGGTCGTGCGAACGATGCTTCGTATCGGATATAGTTGTTGGATTGCCAAAATATCGTCCGGTGATAAATCAAAAGTACTTAATTCCATATTGCCTGAGTAGAAAGGAAACATTATGGCTGATTTGACGCTTGAGTGATGAATTCCAAGTGCATGGCCGATTTCGTGTACCAAAACCAAAAATAAATTTATGTATTCCGGAGTGCTACTGGGATTCTCATTCAGCTCAGTCGACCAACGTTCTCCCGCGTCCAAATGTACTTCCAATTCAGTAGTAGTATTAGTTGGAAAGTAAGCATGTCCCAATGAATTACCTGGCCCATCGAACGGATAACCACAAGGTGAAGTATTACAACATCTTCGAAAGCTGTGTTTTGGCTTTCTAAATGTAATTAAAATATTCGGTTTGACATTGCTTATTACAAATTCTAAACCAGAATGTTTTTCCCATATTTTAAATGCTCGCTCAGCTACATCAAACATTGTCCGGTTTTTAGTATCAAAATACCATCTTAAACGTGTTATATTCCATTTGTTGTTGGTAATCGTAAATGAATGGACATTGTCTTGTAATCCACACCGCGGTGTTTGCATCAATTTAATGGTATCATTGTTTAATTTTCCATCCTCTTCTAGATGATAGTTCCTTTGAAATTGTCTTACAGCATCTTCAAAGACATTGTTCGTTCTAAATTCTCCCTCCTCTCCAATGATGTTAACATCAGTCATATTTAAGTATCCATATTCACTAAGAAAGCCTGAAGCTATTTCATATTTTTCCTCTTCATCTTCTACTTCTTCAATAGGCTGATGTTGTTGTGATAAGGATGATGTCATCACACAAACCAAAAAGTAGTAGTAAAGCAGCAACATCGTCGTATGTCTATGTCTATACATGACAAAGGTTGGACGTATAATGAGCGTTACGATTAAAGAATGCTGTTTTTATTAACCCAACTGTTTTCGCTCGGCGGAAATCCCAACCATTTGACGTAGACTTTGTTTCCTTTTCTTTTAATAATTTTTTCTACAAGATAAATGTTTTTCTGCTTAGTTTTTTGTAATTCTTCAGCATAAAATGCTCCCTTGATTGGACTACCATGATAATCTTCCAATAGATATGTTGTGGGGTTGGTAATATTAACCCGCGCGATTTTAAATAGTTCAGCGCTCCAATTGGGGGTGTACCCCTTTTCGAAAGTTGACTTCATTTTACTTATTCTAACAATATCTCCAACGCGGAACTTACGAGCGCCGGCCGTTTTGATATGAGAATATGTCGAGTTCAAAAGCCTTGCTTCATTATCTAAAGTTATGTCGCAAGGTCGCATTCCGGTGGTCGTGTGCCGACGCTTGTTGTACTCGTCGACGGTAGGTTGTAGTACGCTTATCCATTCATATTTTCCTATCAAACTGAAATGCCGATAAAGACTTCCTTTTAACGTTCGAATAAAGCGTTCAGCCATCGACGCCTTTTTAACCGTATAAGTTGAGTAATGATTTATTCCATGTTTTCTCATCAGAACATTAAATTTATCATTGTAATATTCCCTACCCTGATCAGTTTGCAAATTTTTGGGTAATTTATGTGGTGGCTCAATCCTTTTGAAAATTTTTTTGGTGGCATTGGTAACATCCTCTTTAGATTTGCTTTTTAACGGTTCCGCCCAGGCGTACTTTGAAAAACAATCAATCATTACCAATATGTAGTTATGAGCCTTATTGTTGTTACTATAAAGTTGAAAGTCGGCCAGATCGCTTTGCCACAAATCATCCAAACCTTTTAGGATTGTACGACGTCGATTATAATTTCGTCGCGCCGGTTTATGGAGTTCCCGGACTACTTGTTCCTTGGGCGTCTGCATCATGACTAAACCCATGTGCCTTACTACATTCTTCTTGTATATGATCAATTTTAGTGGAGTAAAAAGCAAAATTATCCTTCAGAGTTTTAGCGACATCGATTGCAAAATCAGAAATCTTAGAATCAATGTAATTCTTAATAGAAATTGTCCACTGATTTATATTTCCATCGATGTATGTCTTACTGGCACTATTTTTATCATCAACATATGTCCTACTGCTAACGGAAAGCTTATCTATTTTATCATCAACATAATCCTTACTGGCTAGCTTATCTACTTTTTCATCAACGTACGTCTTATTGCTAGTGGAGAGTTTATCAGCGTACTCCCTATTGCTGCTGGACACCTTATCGGCTTTATAATCAACGTAGGCCATATTGGAAGCGTCTAGACTATCTAAAGGACCGCCGACATTAGTAAGACGTTTTCTTACAATATCAAAGTTTTGACCATCTTCGGTCAATTCGAAACCGATGCCGGGAGGTCCTCGAGGACCCTTTCTAGCTCCTTGAGAACCACCAAACTGTCTAACTGGCATGTTTATTAATGAACTAATGCGATAAGATAGTGCCTTTTATACAATTATACCCCCATCCCGCAGTTCCTCTTCAATTGCTATTATCTCATTTTCGTGAGCATTGTTACCGGCATTTCTTGAAGCATGCAATAAACAAAGACGATCCACAAGTTCTTCGATATTATCCCAGTATTTGTACGTAGTTTGTGCTACTCTAAGTGGAAAATCATCTCTTCTCTTTCTTTTCTTCAATGGCGCTCCTCCTCCTGTCCCTTCTTTTATAGGAGTTTTTGGACTACTGCTGGCAGCGCTTTCTTTTATTTTAGATAATTTTGGAGTGCTGCCGACATCGCTTTCTTTTAACATTTTTCTTATTAATTTATATTTTTTAGAATTAACACCCTGTACTTGTTGGTCGGGATCATAATTTCTTCGAAACGCGTTCGTTTTTGATGCTATTTTCATGTAGGTTTTGGCTTCATCGTGCGAGTACTCTTTGGGCTTGCTTTTAAAGAGTAATTCATATAGTCCTTTAGTACCGAAGTAGGTTGAATTCTTTATTGATAGTTTATCGTCTGCTAAGAAATTTACTTGTGAGTCACCCACTGTCCAAACATTAGTGATCGGATTGTATTTTAAGCCAAATGTCTTATCATTTTCTTTGTTCTTATTAAAATACTCAAACATGTAGTGTTTTAAAAGCGGTGTGCTAGCCTCATCCCAGATTTTTTTAAATTCATCATCATCAACATCACCATCCTCCTCCTTCTTCTCCACATATTGCTCCTGCTCCTCATCAACATCTTCATCATCATCAGCATCATCATCATCATCATCATCATCATCATCATCATCCATTAGTTTCACTTTATCAATTTTTGGTGATGGCTTAGTAACTTGTTTGATAATGTTATTTAGTGGATCTGTGAGAGGTTTGTAAATTGTTTCAAGAGCACTATCCTGCATAGATTTATTTAATTTTAAAGCCAACAGCTTTTTTCTGATAACCTTTTGAATTTCACAAATTCTCTTTAAATACTCTTTAGCATGAGGCTTGTTCATCTTCTCTACCTCTCTACCTCTCTACCTCTCTACCTCTCTACCTCTCTACCTCTCTACCTCTCTACCTCTCTACCTCTCTACCTCTCTACCTCTCTACCTCTCTATCTCTCTATCTCTCTATCTCTCTACCACTCACGTGTGTTCTTCACACGTTACCGGTTCAAATATGAATGAGCCTAAGGTACAGAGGATATGTCTATATACTTGTCCAATCCTCTTCTATAGCGACCGTCGTTCACATCGCATTCTTTATTGATAGTTAAAAAACCATATTTACACTGCCAGCATTCTCTACAAATACGTCGGAGTTTATCAAAAGACATATCGGCACCCACGTGATTATTATGAATGCGTAATAAATTCGTATCATCCTGTGCAAAGATAATCAAAAGGTTAGCGTTATCCCTTATAAGCTGCTTGGGTATTTTTGTATAAGTTTGACACAAATAGAAAGAATCAACTTTACTATGTCTACCCATAGAAAAATAATCGCTAATAATATCTTGCTTCTCACGAGCAACATCATCAAATATAAAAATTGAATTTGGTAGGGCATCGTTTGGTACGATAATATCACCATTTTCACTGTACGGGAAATATTTCACATCTCTACAACCTCCCAATACCTCCTCCAACATTTTATATTTAGCCTGCTTAAGGGTTTTCGAGTAGACGTAAACGTTTTCAAATTGAAGACCATTTTCAGCATACAACAGACTCAGGATAACATTGGACTTGCCGCATGCAGATGGGCCGCATATTAAACATCTTATTGAATTGGGTAATAAGTCACTATGTCGATTAAATGATTTTTCATCGAAATTACTGCCTTTCAGATATTCATCGATATTTGCTATCGGTAAAGGAATTTCCTGTTGTATCTCCTTCATGACGTACACGAAGTCTTTTAAATCATTCCCGATCTGGTCGGCTTCTTATATATATAGGGGGGGAGCGCGCATAAAAATTTCACACAATGCCATTAGTCGTCGACAGTAAAGGTACTACAAGAGGTAGCGGTCTTCTCAATTCGATAATTAATAAATTACCTTTCGAGGCGCATCTACCGGGCGGATACAGATTTTGTGGACCGGGTACAAAGTTAGAGAAGAGATTAAAACGTGGTGACGTGGGTATTAATCCATTGGACGAGAGCTGTAAAGAGCATGATATTGCCTATTCAAAAAATAGTGATTTAAACGCGCGTCATATTGCCGATAAGATATTGGAGAAGAGAGCATTTGAAACGCTAAAATCTAAAGACGCCGGTATTGGAGAAAAACTTGCTGCTCTAAGTGTGGGAACAATTATGAAAGTGAAGCGTAAAACGGGCATGGGAAGTGGAAAGAAAACGACTCGTCGTCGTCGTCGCGGCGGCAGAAAAAAGAAATCTGCCTCCGTCAAAACAGTATCGATGAGGATGGGTGTCTTGGGAAAAGCTAAAGAAGCTTTAAGGAAGATGGGAGGAAGAAAGCTCCTAAAGAATACATCAAACATAAAAAATGTCGCACAATTGAGTTTAGCAGCTGCTCGAAAAGCTATTAAAGAAGCAGGAGGTCGTAAGCGGATCAGAGTTCCACGTGTTTTAGCCCTACCCAAATCTGGAGGCATCCTGCCCCTCATACCCATATTTGCTGGACTGAGTGCGTTGGGGGCGTTGACAGGTGGCGCTGCGGGCGTTGCGAAAACAGTGTTAGATGCTAAAAAAGCACAGAAAAATTTGGATGAAGCACATCGTCACAACCAGACAATGGAAGCGATTGCCTTGGGAAAAAGCGGAAAAGGTCTATTTCTAAAACCATACCGCCGTGGAATGGGTCTATTTCTGTCGAAAAACTCAAAAAACTATTAGAGTCGCTTCCCAGGCGAGCCCTTACCTCCGTCGACATTCTCAAATTTGCGACCCACATCAAACATTTCAGAGGAGTATTTATGCGTGATACGCTACCAAGTAAACCTCTTAGAAATGAATGTGCTATTGTGAATTTAGATTCGGTCGAAGGACCTGGTACTCACTGGGTGGCGTACAGAAAACAGGGCAATCAAGTAAAATATTTCGATAGTTTTGGTGATTTACATCCGCCGCTCGAAATTTTGAATTATTTCAAAGCATTTTCATCAAACTTTACCTTCAACTATAAAAGACATCAGACGTTCGGTACTTGGAATTGTGGCCATCTGTGCCTGGAATTTCTACTATAAATAGGAGGAGTTCGCACAACGGACGTCAGTCATGTCTAAGGTATTCAGCCTAAGAGGTACACAAAGTGTATTTTCGATTGATTATTTTCCGCCTTTGGAGCTTGATAAAGAGTCCACGTATCGTTTGGGTCTGGCAGCATTTCATTGCTATAATTCAATACCAAACATCGAAAGTGGGCGTAACAACAAGTTTTATTTCACGCAGAAGTGTGTTAAAATTCCCACCGGTTGCTACGAAATCGAAGACATCGAAGAATTTCTAAAAAAATATTTTAAATCCTTAAAAGAGGAAGGCGGAGTAGGAAAAACCATTTCACTAAAAGCAAATCTTTCCACGCTAAAGTGTGAAATTTTAGCCAACTTTGAAATTGATTTTGGTCCAAAGGATAGTATATGAGACTTTTTGGGTTTTTCGCCTAGAAAGCTCAGGCCCAACGTCCAACACTCCTCCGACAAACTCGTAAAAATAACTAAAGTTGAGTGCATTCACGTGGATTGTAATCTCGTACAGGGGTCGTACATTAACGAAAAACCATCTCACTCTCTCGCAGACATTTTTTTAGACGTACCGCCAGGGTACGCTGTCACCTGGATCCCTCAAGAAATTTCTTATCTAAAACTAAATACTTATACAATTTCTAACCTAACAATCCGACTGATCGATCAGGACGGTGATCTGGTTAATTTTTCGGGCGAAACAATTTTAATTAGATTGGAATTGAAGAAATGGGAATAAATTTCTATTCCGAACCCTCCCACCACCACACTCCTATAAATAGGATGTCGGCTAAGAGGAGGATCAACAGTAGTTGTAAAGGTGGTAACCTGTTAACACCTAGCGTACGGAGCAAACTTATTGCTTTAGGCTACAATGTCGTCTCCAAGAATGCTCGATCTTTTCGAAAGAGTTGATTATGATGAGAGAATTATCAAAAAAGAGGTACATTATTACCTTCCGCGAGCGTCCAGCTTAGAAAACAATGACGAAATAAGAATTTTAATTCAACAAGAGGACTTGTACACATGTCCGGCTGAAAGTCGAATATACTTGTCGGGTAGTGTGACTTCTAGTAAGGCGGATGATGAACTAAATTTTGTGCGCAACGCTTTCGCACATCTATTTGATGAAATTCGTTATGAAATAAATACGGTCGAAGTGGATCGTGTGAGAAATGTGGGCGTAACGACATCGCTTAAAGGATACATTTCTTTTGATGAATCGGAAATGACTGGATTGCGGCTGGCAGGATGGGACGAAACTGGTAAACATCAGACGTATGAAAATAAAAAATTCTATGCATCAATACCGCTCGGGTGTCTGTTGGGCTTCTTTGAAGATTACAAAAAAGTTTTGATCAACGTAAAGCAAGAGCTTATTAAACAACGCGCTAGATCTGATGTGAATGCCTATGTAGGCGCGAAAGATATGAAAATTAAGTTGGACAAATTACAATGGCACGTTCCACATATTTATCTAAATGATGAGCTAAAACTCAAAATGTTGAAACATTTGAATTCCAATACTCCTATCCTGTTACCGTTTCGTAAATGGGAATTATTTGAGATGCCATCCCTACGACCCGTCACTAGCGATGTGTGGTGTGTCAAGACGTCAACGGGTTTGGAGCGACCGCGTTACGTAATTGTGGCGTTCCATGATAATAAAAAGGATAAAGAAAATGCTGACATGTCCAAGTTTGATCATGTGAATATAAGAAACATAAAAATTTATCTAAACTCTGATCCGTATCCATATCATCAAATGAATTTGGATTTTGATGCAAACGAATATATAATAGCCTACACGAATTACATGGACTTTCAAAGGAGCTACTATCAGCGTACGAACGCGAACCCCTTATTGGACTATTCGTCATTCAAGTCGAACGCCATATTCGTCTTTGATGTTTCCAAACAAAATGAAACGATAAAATCGGCTCAAATTGATCTAAAGATTGAAATGGAGGCAACAAAAGCTTTTACCACCAAAATTTGTGCATATTGTTTGATCATACACGACAGCGTTTACCAATACCAGCCCCTAACGAATATAGTTCAGAAAATTGGATAAGCGCGGAGGTGGTGCACGCATGCGCTTTCTTTTACATAATGCGGTGTTAATGTAAAAGTTGCGTTATTTCGAAGGTAGGCTCGATGCAGTCAAGATGGGTGATCTACTATTTGAAAGCAGCAGAATTGGTGCAGCCGATGATCTACTACTACTACTAAAACGACGACGACAAGGAAAGAACATTGTATTTTTAGACATTCAATTTGCTGGAAAATGTCCGAAAGAAATGGCCATTACAGAAGATGGATGCGTCGTTATGACGTTTATATTTAAACCGACCGTCCCATTTAAAGAGCTTACAAGAAAGAAAAAGAAGACAGTTAAATGGTTGGAATATAATCATCATCGCATAGGATACAATTCCGGCAACATATCAGTACGATATTTTGAACATATTCTTAAATATTTTTTAATACCCACGTATCCGACGACTACCACCATCTACGTAAAGGGACATCAAAAAAAGAATATTTTGACCAACATACTGCCTCCAGAGTGTACGGTGATTAATTTAGAAGAAGATGCTGCCTGTCCTAATTTTACACAAAAATGGTCTTCGTGTTCATATCATAATCATGATTATAATGTTTGTGCTATATCAAATGTAATTACATTATATAATTATATAAAAAAATAAAAAACAATTAAAATAATTAATTTTATTTTATTTAATACCAAAAATACAAAAAATAACAAAAATATAAAAAAAAATTAATCCAGCTCCATAATACTGTAATGGCCCCAGGGAAGTGTGTTGTGCGAATGCGGTAGCAGATATCTTTTATCGTCATACGGGCTTAGGGAAATCTTCTTTTGTCTCACCGTATATACTTGATGATCGAACGAACGTATCGAATTTTGTTCATGCGAAAATTCTATTCGCTCCATCAGACATCTTTTATAGTCGTCAAAAGAGATCTTGTTTTTGACGACGTAGGATTTAACGCCCTTCGCCTTTTTTACGCACGGATTTTTATTTTCTGGCACATAATACGCATACATTTTTGCCCTCAACCCAATATATTCCGTCATCACCTTACCGACGTTCTCGTCCTTCATCAGACCCGGCACTTTTTTGTTCACACGAGGCATATCATAAATATTATCAGAAGGATAATCGGACGTATCAAAATAGTGGAGGTTTTCCTTCATGTCCGCATAGATGTCGGCTGTTTCAATTTTATAGAACAACGAATCCGTATCACCATAGAGCGCCATACATTTATCGCCGTACTTGGTCATCATATACCCATAGTGAAACTGATATAGTATGGTCTTTGAGATATCTAGTATACACAGGCCCACGTATATGGGTTTATTGAAGACCACCTCCGTTTTAAGCATTTCGACGAGAACCAAATCATCGGCTATTATACGGCTGCGATAAAAGTTCGGCGCTGACACGGCATTTTCCACTCCGTACCTTCCTTCCCATTTTCTTAGCACTTTTATTATCCTCCTATTGCGAACATTTTCCATCGTTTTTCCAAATACCGCGTTGTTCATCAACTTGAAATAATTTTTTCCGAAGTCGGTTGTTGCACTCTGACGCAACTGTGTGTTTAGGTCGATGTACTTTTTCAGCCATGCACTCTGTTCGAATTGGAGTACTCGATGAATGTTTGTTAGCACAAGCCCATTTTTTAAATATTGTTGTAGGTTCGTATAGTGGATGACGTACTTATTTTTGGGTAAGAGGGTTGCCAACATTTTTTTACATTTTCCGCCGGGTGGTAGTCCGAGTTCGGGTGCCATGGGAAGATCGGCTTGTACGTCGTGGATGTTTACGGGATACTCTAAATCCACTTCCAAAATGTATCCACGCGGACTGTCGGCCGGCACATTTAAAAAATAGTCCGCTTGAAAGCCTGCTGGTGATCTATCCATCCATTCTAAGCGTCCATAGGGCAAATGTTGACTCATCGCCCACGAGTACATCGCATTTATATCGTAGTATATGAGATACGATGATGGTTGTGATGGATCGTAATCTTCCAAGTATTTGTTGTTGGCCTTTGCGTATCGATGTGTGCATTGTGTTAGTCCTCCTCTAATTCCCTTCTCCAAAAACATTAAGATCTCTACGTCCTGTATCATATCGAGCTCCACCTTCGTACATTTTAACATTGCATCCCAACTCAGACCGGGCGCGGAAAAATAATGTGCTGGATCAAGATGGTGGTTGGTTAAGCTCTGATCACGAAAACATTCGAATATATCGGCCAACAGCAGCACGTCCGTTTTTAAATACAGATCCGAGTACTCGCCCAATGTTTGTACTTTGAATTCGCTCCAGATCTTTTGAGCATGTTCGTATTCGTCCACCGATAAATCGCTATCATAAATTTTACTATGAAAAGATGTTATGGGTGGAAGTGTTTCTTCCTCCAATCGCTCTAAACCATTAATGTAGTCATACGGAAATACTCCCTTTCTCGTTAGAAGGCTGAATTTTTCCGCGTCCAAGTACTTAAATTCTCTCCGGAGTATAGGTTTTTCTTTCAAATCTTTGGCTAATTTGTCCAATGAAGACGCCATAAATCGAAAAGAATCACAAAATTTGAATGTTATGCAATTCTCGTCATGTCCTACGCTTTTAATCATCACAATAAAGTTTTGTGTGTTGTGCGGTATTATGGATAATTTTCCTTGCCAATTCTGTCGGACTACGTCGTTCATTAAAAAGTGAGCATCATAACCGCTGAAATTGTGAAAAACTACGGAAATGATGCGACTATCTTGATAATTTAAATTGCATTCGTTATGGGCGGGACCACGATAACGTCCTGTGAAGTGACAATGATCTCGCACTCTAACAGCATCTTGTTGAAAAGGGTTTTCGCAGATATGGCATTCCTTAGCTTCAACGAACGCAATTTTTTGTTCATCCGTTAAATTATCCATGGGTATGGGACATTCATATACAGTCGTAACGTTCTCGGCAATATCGTAGAGCTCCGCACATAGCCATTCTCCGCAATTTGGTCCTCTATATTGTCAATAGTACGACAATGTATCATCGTAGGTACATTTTAAATAATATCCTACGCTAAAGGGCTCATGTTTTTGGTACTTTCGGCTATTTTCCCCACACCTTTCATCGCACTCCTTTAAAATACACTCAAAATCGGCATATATTATGAAAGGAACCTTTTCTTTATTTTTATAATTTACAAATTTCACCTTTCCATTGGGTATCAACTTAATTTTACATTCGTTCATTTGACCACATCTTTCTTCGTGCTCACTTAGCTGAATTTCGGTGGTGAAATAATGTAAACACCTATCACAAATGTGTTTCCTGCATTTATGTTTACTTAGTTGGGATGATACTAATCGTGACAGATTTTTTATCCACACATAATGATATTGGACGAGACCAACATCACCATCCTCCTGCAGATCCTCCTCTTCCATCGTCTTGTACTTGTCCGCCACCATTAATAAATTTACATGTGTATTTCTTTTTTCTTCGCTCAAGTAGGATGGTTCCACCGAATAGCCCTTCTTCTTTAGTTTTAATACATACACATTTATGGAAATATTATTATTTTTTTCGAATAAATTAATTTTTCCCCTTTGCATTGGGAACGTTATGCTCTCCAAATTTAATACTTCTCCATAATGAGGATACGAAGACGTTCTTTCCGCGTGGTTTCTGGCTGGATGAAGGGCTGATACCACTGCCCACGCAAAACATGCGTTATCCCTGTTTTCAATATTTATACATGCTTTCTTACGGTGTATTTGAGGCGGTAGGGGAACATATGATGCCGCCCTTAGAGGAGCATGTTTATTAATCTTTATGGTCAAACTTATAATTTCATCCAAAGCCCAGCCGCTTCCCCTCTCTTGAAACTCCTCCAATTCCGTAAGAATCGACGTCAATATATTGTCAACATACCATGTGACCAAGTCAGTATCCCTGCTTATCATTGACGGCATTTTTGAATTTATGTATTTAACGTCTTCAATCTCTTCACCCGCGTTACTCATCCTAATAAATTTGCCGCAAAATACTGCGTATACCTTCAAAAAGGGTTCCTTTTTCAAAGCGTTTTTTAATCTAAGCCCACACATCTTCCCACAATCTTCCATAAATACGATGGGATCCTTGTGTCCCAAATTTACTATGACTCCAGTACGCATCCTTGAATTAAAGGCAGATTCCATTTCTTGCCACTTAATGAGAGAAGACTTCCTCGCTCTAACATTACCGCCAGCACCTCGATGTAATTTTGTTTTTAATAGCGTGCGACAACTCACAATATTGGCGATGGATGCTAACAAAGCCTGTTTTGTACCAACAGCAATCACCTTTTTCAACCCACGCCTTATTAGTCGTATACTTTTGGAGCAGTGTTTTATAATCCTATTAATACTAATAGGATCATCACCATCAACTGTTTCGACCAATTTTCGGCTGAGGTTAGCCATATTTGGGGCAGTAGTCGCGATTAAAACTGGCTCCATTGCAATTAACGTTATTGTATTTGCGAATTTGAAAATCGAACTGATGCTGTAAACAAATTGTTCCCCCTTTTATATGACACCAAAGTCGCCGATGAGTAAACGTCTGGACGCACCGCAATTTGCAAAAACCGCAATATGTGTTGTTTATCGCGATGATTCAGCTAAATTCATGTATACGCTTGTTAGAACAATTAAAACTCACCTCTTATCATCAATTTTTTAGAAGCCAGTCTACATATTAAACCACAAAATGCCCTCACATAAAAAAAAATAAGTTAGAACAATTAAAACTCACCTCTTATCATCAATTATTTAGAAGTCAGTCTACATATTAAACCACAAAATGCACTCACATAAAAAAATAATTAGTTCTTATCAACAAAATTATAATAATTTTATGTTTCCACAATTACTCTAAACTAACAAATAAGTATAAAAAAACTAATTAAATCACCTAAAACCAATTAGTTTAATTACTAATATTTTTATTTTTATCAACAAATTACAATATTTTTCATGTTTACATATGTTAGCACGCTCAAACCACGATATTCGTCAAGGATTAATTAAAATTCATAGCAAAGTGTACAACAAAATACGCGTACATAAAATTAATTCTTATCAATACATTATATTAATTTTATACCATAGGCGCTACCACAATTACTCTAATCTAAGAAATAAGTATAAAAAAACTAATTAAATCACCTAAAACCAATTTGTTTAATTACTAATATTTTTATTTTTTATCAACAAATTACAATAATTTTCATGTTTACATATGTTAACACTATCGCATGCTTATTAATTTACTTAAATATTCTACGAAAAAAACAGCAAGGACGTGTGCATCTCTTAGCATCAATTATTCTAAACTCCAATTACTTTTAATTTGTAAAACTTTTATTTATTATTATCAATACAATTACAATAATTTTCAGATTTACATCCTCCCCTAAATTACAATAATATTCAAATTTACAAATATTCAAGGAAAAAAATAATTAAACCACAAGAAATGTTTATTACAAAAATAATTAAACCACAAGATGGCGCTTTATCTACTCAAGGTCAAAGACACACTAGCACAACTCGACGACTTACCAAAAGGACACGGACTTAGAAAAATTACTACAAGGTCACGGACTTAGAATCCGGATTTGGGGTAGAACCCCCATAGCTTATACTACTGAGGATGATGAACTAAATTTTGTACGCAACGCTTTCGCACATCTATTTGATGAAATTCGTTATGAAATAAATACGGTTGAAGTGGATCGTGTGAGAAATGTGGGCGTAACGACATCGCTTAAAGGACACATTTCTTTTGATGAATCGGAAATGACTGGATTGAGGCTGACAGGATGGGACGAAACTGGTAAACATCAGACGTATGAAAAAAAAATTCTATGCATCAATACCGCTCGGGTGTCTGTTGGGCTTCTTTGAAGATTACAAAAAAGTTTTGATCAACGTAAAGCAAGAGCAAGAGTTGCATTATTTCGAAGGTAGACTCGGTGCAGTCAAGATGGGTGATCTACTATTTGAAAGCAGAATTGGTGCAGCAGATGATCTACTACTAAAACGGCGACGACAAGGAAAGAACATTGTATTTTTACACATTCAATTTGCTGGAAAATGTTCGAAAGAAATGGCCATTAAAGAAGATGGGTGCGCCGTTATGACGTTTATATTTAAACCGACCGTCTCTTTTAAAGAGCTTACAAGAAAGGAAAAGAGGACAGTTAAATGGTTGGAATATAATCATCATCGCATAGGATACAATTCCGACAACATATCAGTACGATATTTTGAACATATTCTAAAATATTTTTTAATACCCACGCATCCGACGACTGCAACCATCTACGTAAAGGGACATCAAAAAAAGAATATTTTAACCAACATACTGCCTCCAGAGTGTACGGTGATTAACTTAGAAGAAGATGCTGCCTGTCCTAATTTTACACAAAAATGGTCTTCGAGTTCATATCATAATCATGATTATAATGGTTGTGCTATATCAAATGTAATTACATTATATAATTATATAATTATATAAAAAAAAAACAGTTAAAATAATTAATTTTATTTTATTTAATAACAAAAAATACCAAAAATACAAAAAATATTAAAATAACAAAAATATAAAAAAAAATAGTTCTGCGTAACTACATCACGATAACTATCAATATTATTATATTTTTTCGTATCATTTGCCGATTTTAAAGTATTGTCACTAAATTTTGTATCATTTCCCGAGGATTTTATATTAATAGTTGTATGAACATTTACTAAGCTTAAAATCAATACTGTTTTAAAAACATTTTAAGGTAATGAAGCTTAATATGCAAACCAGCTAATTATATAGGGAAGACCCCCACCAACTAAATTTACGTCACATGAGATTATTTTGTTTTTCTGTAAAAGTTAATAATTATCAAATATTTTTTTAAATAAACTTAATTTATAAAAATGGCGGTAAGCCAAAGGAAACCGCCGTATGATAAATAAACTTACAATATTAAAAAAAAAATTTCTGTAAAAAATTAAAAATTATTAATAAAAAAAAAATTATATAGGAGTAATTCCTACTTACCAATCATCCTGAGCCATCATCGCTTATCGGTAGCATCTCATTTTGATGAGCTCTCAGAGAATCGGAAGACGTCCTCCGTCTTTGATTATAAATCAAACCTATTGTATTTATAATCGTATTGCTATCATCGATAACAACAGGTGGAGGAACTATCTATCTATCCCTTCCTATCCCCCCTAACGCTAACCTGGCTCTTCCTCTACCCCACAAATCTTCACCAGGGAGAGTTATGCCAGCGCTCGCCCGAAGTCGTTCAGAAATCGCCAGGGCGCGCCCGGTGCGTCAGCCCCAAGTCGTTCAGATTTGCGACGGGCGACGCACCAAGTCACTCCGTCCTCAAGTTTCGAACATGCGCATTATAAGTATATAAGCCTTATTTACTTGTAACACCCTCAAGTCGCCGTGCTCTCGAGACGGCGAGAAGTCGTCCCGCATGCGCATTATCGATAAAATCTACCAAAAACCAAAACAAACTTTTGTTTATTGTTGATTTGGGTTAGGTTATTATTTTGATTTCATATTACATAGGTTCACGAAGGCATCAAACCTTCCTACAAAATATTTTTATCATATTAAATATAAATATCCTATCACGATTTCTATTCAAAAACGATTTGAGTTAAAAATGTTAGTGGCCAATTTAATTTCATTTAATTTATCTTTAAATGAGGATGATTACATTAATCGTACTATCAATCTCAATAATACTTTAATTACATTTATTTTAAGATCAATATAAATACAAATAAAATAATTTGGGATAGGAATCCAATTTATTTGCGTAAAATTGTATTAGATTAGAAGGTTTATTATTGTTTAATTATTCTGTCATTTGACGTTTCTGTTTTGTTGACACACCGTGGACGCCCAAAGCCGTTTATAAATACCAACGCTCGTGTGACACACTACGAGATGTAAATAAATGACGTCAGAGTGCGCGCCCGAAGCCCGGTGTGACAAACCTGAACGCCTCCCTGGAGTCGATGGTGTCTGCGGCTGCGACCCTAGCTCTCCCACTCCTTGTTAAGGCACCTTGTGATTCCTGTGGTGGCGACTGCGACCGAGAGGGTGATTGTGAGGGTGTCTGTAGCGATTCCTGCGGGGGTGACTGCGGTGATTCCTGTGGGGGCAGGTGTAATCTTGCTACGTTGTTGTCTAGCCTAATATTTTCACCCATAGCCTGCATTACACAGGTATCCGCTATCGAAGTGCCAGGTGTTACTTGCAACACTTCAGTTGACGGCTCCCTCTGGACCACCCCATGCCCATTCAGATATAACCGCATCCAATGAGTTATGGGGGAGCGGCAAACTCCACAAGTTCTTAACCTTGTGATGCACATGCCGCAAACCATATGTCCGCAGCCTAACCTATATTTTGATACATATAGTAGGCATGCTATACATGTGGATAGGGAGTCGCCTTCTACAATTTCCTCATCCACCTGTCTTTCATAGACGAGAATTTCAGGTTGATTGACCGGTCGCCTTCGGTTAATCGGAATTAGCGCAATGTTCTCGTTATCGAAATGCCAATTAATTACGACCAGACTATCCAAGCAATAAATGATTGGTCTCCCCATAAAAGAACATCTAACTGCCCTTAACTCTCCACCTATAATATGTATAATAAATTAATTTAAAAAACATTTTTTTTTGTTATTTAACTTACCAGGAATATTTCTTCTTGCTCCTTCACGCAAAATCAATTCTTCTTCTCTTTTCGCGATAAATCTCCTTATTTGCAAATCTCCCACTCTGCTTTCTATTTTTTTTTTGTTTGCTACTTTCAAAAACTGAACTGACACCTAAACTATTCTCCTTCTAATTTATATAAAAAATTATCTCACCACAAACACATACTATTACAAAAATATGATAATTTCCAATATCCATAATTAAAATAATACAATTATAGGAAAAAAAAACATGTTTTCCGATAATTTTTTGTATCCATAATTAAAATAATACAATTAGAGGAAAAAAAAACATGTTTTCCGATACATATTTTGTTTTTACTAATTATTTAAATATCATTGTATACTTGTTCAATTACCGATAGGGAGTAGGTAATAAATAAAAAATATTCATATTAATATAAATTTTTTTTATTAAATTATATTTTTAATATGTAACATTTTTTTATTAAATTATATTTTACCTATTTCTAGGTCTGGGTACTGCTTTCCATCTTTAGACACAACCAATTTTTTTAATAGAAGGTATACTTTTTAGAATAATTTATATTAAAGTCTTGGAGCATCTCCTGTGTGAAAAATGATAAATAACGATTAGGGAGCCAAACCTTCCGTACTGGTTACTCCTCAGCAAACTCCATCAAAATGCTTGGTCCGTACTGGTTGGTCTTTAATGTGACGCTTTTTATTTTATATTTCCTGTTCTTCTCTAATTCTCCAACCTTAACCGTCAAGCCATAATCACAATTAAACTTATTTAAATCCATAATGTCTTGTTCTTTGTTTTTTCTTTCTTTTTTGTTTTCTTCAAAATAAACTGAAGATCTACCTAACTTTTGAGCCCTTTTATACAAAAAAATTATCTCATATTACATATAATCTTTTAAATTAAAAAACATTTTTTTAAATAATATTGTGCAATTTTGCATAAAGACGCAGGTGGTGAGGAAGTTACTGTCTAACTCTTATCAAACCACAATATTCGTCAAGGATTAATTAAAATTCATAGCAAAGTAAACAACAAAATGCACGTACATAAAATTGGTTCTTATCAATGCATTATATTAATTTTATGTTACCATAGGCGTTACCACAATAACTCTAATCTAACAAATAAGTATAAAAAAACTAATTAAATCACCTAAAACCAATTAGTTTAGTTACTAATATTTTCATTTTTTATCAACAAATTACAATAATTTTCATGTTTACATATGTTAGCTCTATCGCATGCTTATTACTTTTATTTTTTTTATCAATAATTACAATAATTTTCAGATTTACATCCTCCCCTATTAAATATTCTAGGAAGAAACCGCAAGGACGTGTGCATCTCTTAGCATCAATTATTCTAAACACCAATTACTTTTAATTTGCAAAACTTTTATTTATTTATTATTATCAGTAATTACAATAATTTTCAGATTTACATCCTCCCCTATTAAATATTCTACGAAAAAAAAAACAGCAAGGAAGTGTGCATCTCTTAGCACCAATTATTCTAAACTCCAATTACTTTTAATTTGCAAATCTTTTATTTATTATTATCAATAATTACAATAATTTTCAGATTTACATCCTCCCCTAAATTACAATAATTTTCAAATTTACAAATATTAAAGGAAAAAATAAATAAACCACAAGAAATGTTTATTGAAAAAATAATTAAACCACAAGATGACACTTTATCTACTCAAGGTCACAGACCCACTAGCACAACTCGACGACTTCCCACAAGACCACGGACAAAAATTACTACAAGGTCACGGACTTAGAATCCGGATTTGGAGTAGAACCCCCCTAGTACTTACTACTAGAATCTATGATTACCTTCATTAAAAATTCCTTGAAAATATCAGGTGCTCTATGCTACTTACTTACTGACAATGAATTTTATAGTTCATTTAAAATTGGCATTCCAGTCCATCTCCCTGAAACATTCTTCGACTCTGAAAAATGGCCCGAGTCTGTAATTATCAAGGATTTTGAAATTCGTTCTTATAGGAGTAACCCTGCTAAGAAAATCAATAGTAATTTTTTTATAAATAACTTAGGTAGTATAAACTCTTCTCTGAGTGTATATTACCAAAATGTCCGTGGCTTGCGTACTAAGCTTCTACAATTGTGTCAATCTGTCCACCAAAACTTTAACGATGTAATTATTCTCTCCGAAACTTGGTTATCGGATGATATAAATAGTGCAGAAATTGGTCTCTCAAATTATGTTGTATATAGAAAAGACCGATCCGAAGCTACAAGTAGTAAAAGCAGACGTAGAGGTATGTTAATTGCTGTCAGAAACTCTTTAGACTCTCAACTGTTACTACTTGAAAATAACTCTGTTGAAGAATTGTGGGTTGTTATCAAGGGTTTTAATTATCCTCTAGTTTTTCCCACTTCCTACATTCCCCCTAATTCTTCAATTAATATTTATAAGGAACACTGTCACTCTATGGAGTTGGTTTCAGATCAATTTGAGTATTGCCCAGATACAATATTTACTATTGTTGGAGACTATAATTTGCACAAAATTCAATGGGACAAAGCTAATTTAAATTGTTCGTCATGCCTTGATATCACTTCGGATTATTTAGTTGAGTATGTTTGGTATCTTAATCTATTACAATCAAATTTTATCTATAAATCAAATAAAGTCCTATTGGACTTGGTACTTTCCAACATTGAATTACTTGTCATTGAATCGGACAATCAGCTAATCAAAGCTGAT
Organism: Stenus bimaculatus; assembly: GCA_963971135.1. Classification (NCBI taxonomy): domain Eukaryota; kingdom Metazoa; phylum Arthropoda; class Insecta; order Coleoptera; family Staphylinidae; genus Stenus; species Stenus bimaculatus. The sequence continues at coordinate 29,616,648 of OZ020181.1, forward strand.
TCTCACCATCCATGTATGTCCTTTTATGTTCCTTACAAGACACCTAGAGCGAATGTAATCAAACAAAATGAATATGTTTTTGACTTTAAATAATCAAATTTCGCGAAACTATCTTACGCCTTCGTAAATACTAATTGGGATACTCTCTTTGAATCTAAAAATGTTCATGAGCCTGTAACTGAATTTTACAACGTAATATGTAACTGCTTTCATCTCTATATTCCCACTAAAATTGTGGACGAAGTCAACGTAAAATTTCCACGGTGGTTTTCAAGGGAATAAAAAGGCCTTATCTTAGAAAAAAGACCTGCTCATGCAATCTATAAATCGAGTAACCTTGATATTGATTATGCTTCCGTCGATTCACTTCGTTCTGAGTGCAAAAAGTTAACTGAGCTGTGTTACAAGGAATATATTAAAGAAACAGAAATTTCAGTTGGTGACAACATAAAGCATTTTTGGAATTATGTAAATTCGAAACAGCCAGGTAATAATATTCCTTGCTCGATGCGGTATGGTAGTGAACATTTAATCAATCCCGTTGAAACTGCAAATCTCTTTGCCGATTACTTTGGATCAGTATACAATTGTTCACCTATAATTTAATGCTGGATGAAGTATTTCAAACTTGTAGTGAGTCACTTAGCAGGTTTGAAATTTCTATAACTTCTGTCCTAGAATTCTTAAACAAGCTGGACTTCCAAAAAAGTGGTGGGTCCGATCTTATTACGCCTTTAATTCTTAAAGAATGTGCCTTTTCCATTAGCAGACCTCAGTGGTTATTATTTAATAAATCTTTGAATCTTCATTATGGAAGAATGCTTATGTATCACCAATATTTAAATCAGGTAGTAGATTAGATGTCACCAATTACAGGCCCATTTCCATCAAAGTTATTTGAAAATTTCGTTAGTGATTATTTGAATCCAATTTAAAATTTTTTTATTATAGATGAGCAACACGGGTTCTATAAAGGACGGTCAACTTCTACTAACTTGTTGCTTTACACGAACTGCATCAACAAATGCGTGGAAAATGGTACCCAAGTTGACGCAGTTTATACTGACTTTAAGAAGGCATTTGATAAAGTGGATATTGTTCTTCTGCTTTTCAAGCTTGAAAAGGCTTATGGTTTCACAGGTACCTTTCATTATTGGATTTCTTCTTATCTGCAAGACAGAACTCAGATGGTGAAGATTAAAGGACATGTTTCGAAAGCAATAAGTGTAGGTTCTGGGGTCCCGCAAGGATCCTATCTAGAACCTCTTTTGTTTAACCTATTTATTAATGACGTTATCCGATGCTTTCATTTTTGCCCTTTATTACTGTTTGCAGATGATATGAAAATCTTTGCCCCAGTATCATGCCCTGGAGACTTACAGTGTATGCAGAAGGATTTAGACCGGTTTTGCGAATGTTGCAAGAGAAATGCTCTTATATTGAATATAGGCAAGTGCTTGGTAATAACTTTCCACAAGACGAGTTCTCCTTTTCTACAAGAATACAGCATTGCCGGAATAGCCCTAAAAAGAGTTTCTACTGTCATGGATTTGGGAGTCACATTGGAGCAGTCTCTATCTTTCGCTCCCCATATTTCGAACGTTGTAAATAAAAGTTTACAAATGCTGGGATTTATTAGAAGGCAAAGAGTTGACTTTACTTCTATAAGAGCATTTACCATTCTCTATATTAGTCTCGTCAGATCTCAGCTCGAATATGCAGTTATAATCTGGTGCCCTTAGCAATCTGAATAAATTAGCAAGTTAAAGCTCTGAGACTTGTAGCTTATAAACTGCGCATACCTCCAGCTGAAATAAGATACGAAGAGATCTATAGCATTGTGGGTATTCAACTCTTATCATTGAGGCGTAAATGCAGCGACGTGTTATTTATATACAGACTCCTAAATAATGAAATTGACTCTACATCGCTACTAGCTCTTGTAAATATCCACCTACCGTCAAGGAATCTTCGTGATAAGTACTTTTTTGAAGTGTCAGCATCGTACCAACTATGGTAGATACGGCGGAATTGATCGAATGCTGATGCATTGCAATGAACTAAGTGTCGACTTTTTCTGCACTTCATTTGTTGATGTTAGAAGAATCTGCCTTTCGATGTGAATTATATTATATTATAAGTTAAATAGTTTCAATTTTAGTCTATAGTTAATACTGATAATGCATTGCAGAATATTGTAAATTGGGTCAACCGTTTTGAATGAATGAATGAATGAATGTACACGTCCTTAATTACAAGATTTAACTCTCCGTGAAATAATAAAAAATAATGAGTGATGGACAATTCGGTAACGCTTCTTTATTTTTCAAATTAAGCATTTTACAGAAAAGGGTTTCAAATAAAAGTTGTACGATTCTTAGTGACAAAATATTTACGAATGTTGCCATACCTAACGTTTTTTAAATAGCAAACGGCCAATATTTATTGCGTATTATTATATTTTGGTATCAGAGATGTTGCGCCTTTTTTAAAGAAAAAAAATAAATCACCACAAAAGTTAATCTAAAAAAACAACCAACCAACCTACTTTGAGAGAAATGCGTTTCCTTACCTGCGCTGCCTAACTCAGTGAAGACGGGCAAGGTTCTATAACTAGAATTTGGGCGCCATGTAATTTAAAATTTACAAAGTAAGAATGAACTTCAGAACCGCAACTGCTCTCTTAGAGATGTCTAAATCGAGGTTAAACAAAAAAAACGAATAGTTTTGACTACAGGTAAAATAATTATATATTTTAAAAAGAAACACCCTGTATAAAGTATAATATAAAAGGATCAATATTCGTTAGGTTAAGTGTATGCAAACTTTACTATAAAACAATAAATAAATAAATTGCGAAAATAATTTAAATCGTCGTACAAAATAATAATTAAATAGCAAAGAATATTTTTGCTTGAAGAATCAAAACAGCAAATAAATAAGGATGTGGCTATTTGCACATACAGTATGTGCGAATAAATAGCTATTTGCACATTCACTATGTACGAATAAATGACTTTTTGCACATATAGTATGAACGAATAATTGACTATTTGCACATACAGTATGTGCAAACTGTCAATTTTGAAATCTTAAATGGAATATTCCAACCTTTTTTGAATAATTTGAATCTACATAATTTTCCGTATCCAAAAATAACCTAGAAGTCGTATTTTTCACTAGCTTAAGGTTTATAAAATTTTTGAAAAAATGTTTTAAGTAAATTTTAGGCTATAAAATTCAATTAACTGAGCACCCATGACTCTCAAGTTTATTTTATCTTTTATAGTATGTTGTTGTGTCATTTTCCTATGTCATTTAAATGTAACAGTTGTTTACGAATTGTTTGTTTTCAATTAATCGTAAAATTGAAAAAATAAAAAAAAATAAAAACATCGGGAACGTAATCCCCTCCAAATTTAATACTTCCCCATAATGAAGATACGAAGAGCTTTTTCGATGTTGTGCTTGGCAGGATAAAGGGCGGACACCACTGCCCACGCAAAACATGCGATATAAATATTTTTAATATTTACACATGCTTTCTTTATTAATTAGGTACATCGGAAATTATTCGCGGACGATAACGAAGGAGTCGCCATTTTAGGCTTGCAAACCTGCTGTTTTGTTTTAAATTAATTTTTTTTAAAAACACGATTAATCCCAATATTCTCACATTGCAATTTACCCCCATCTGAGGGGAGATCATAAGATTATTCTTTTTAAATTGTTTGCACTTCATCCCTTTTTATGGAATTAATTTCCAAATTAATTTTCAATATTTAATATCATCCCAAGGGACTAAAGAATTATTATTATTTACTCCGGCGCATGACGCGCTTATTTGTAAGTATACAAAGATCTTTGTTTACCTGTTGGAATATTTAAATTTGTAAAACATTTGCGTTGAATTTTACCAAATAAAAAACTATTAATTTATCATAAGTTCCATGTGCTTGAGCCTTGTTCTTGTGAATGATTTGGACATTACTCATTTTTTTAAATTATTATTCAAATTGTTTTGAATGTACATTATCTTCTCTTGTTTTTTTAAAATTGTAAATACATTACTTGTACATATGTTTTTGGTCTGATAATAAACTTAAGTTTGGGCAAAATTCCTAGAATATTATTTTCCACCTAACACTTACTTCACTACTACTTGAATTTGAATTTGGCATTCCCGATTTTGCCAATTTCCAAAATCTTAAATAGTGTAAATCGGATGGCGCTCAACATAATTTAAAAATCAATATCAAATTTTATTAACCTACACCAAAGCTGGCCGACGAACGGCTGCCGAACGCGTGAAAGTCCGAAAAGGCGTTACAACACTTTGTCCAGAAATTCGATATATGCTTGATACATGCTGTATAGTTAAACATTGAATATTGCATGTAAAACATTCACATAGTTATTATAAAACGCTCTATCTACAATGAATTTTACACATATTAATGGTTAATTTATTTAGCAATACACTTTACATTACCAAACGTCAAGATTCAGTTCAGTGTAACATTTTTTTTTTTGATTATCTAAGCGGAGGCCAATATACTCAATTTAATGTTAATAATGATAGTGAATCGGTAACATGTTCAACAAAACTTAAAAATCGTTTGGTAAACGATAATGATGGTGCTGATGATGAAACAGTTTCAAGACATTGGGTGAGATACACGTCAGAAAATCGTACGTATAGCGCAATTTTTAGTGTAAAATTTCCTATGGAATGCAATGGACCTGTACAAGAAGTTATTGTAGCTAACCACACTTGCAATTATATAATTTTAATATTGTTCTCACTTTAATTAATATTCTTTATTGTTATATTTACTGTAAAAACCATAAAATTGTATAAAAAATAAAATTTTAAATTATGTGTTTTAAATAAATGTTACATTTATCTTTCTGTTGTAAATAAAAAGTTTATATACAGGGTGTCCCAGCGCTGCGAGGAAGTAATATTACTCAAAAATGAAAAAAGATATCGACATGCGGTTTTCGATAGATTGTACAATTCTTTTAAGCGCACATTTTCAATATATTTTAATAATATACCGAGTGTCCATTTCAAGATGGCGGGCCAAAGTTATGTGTTTTTAAATGGAACACCCAGTATATTATGACATATCAAAAAATAATTACAATTGTATAAACTTTTATGGGTCTATCTTCACTCGTTTTGCTGATATTTGCCTTCTAAGCCAAAAAAGACCCATTTTTGAAAAATCACTGCTCTAAAACAGATAAATATTTTGTGTTGAAATTTTGTCAAAAATTTTTCAACATTGTCTAGTCTACAACTATCATGCCAAATTTAAGTTTGTGGTAATTTGTTATCAGGCTGCCTTATGAAACGCAAATTGAATAATTAAACGAAATTTTCAAATGGAACACCCTGTATATTTTAGCATCATTCGATGGCATTTTTTACAAGCTTTCTACTGATATAATGGTGGTATGGTCGCATGGCAATGGTTTAGGAGATATTAATATCCAAACTGAGAAACGGTGAAAAATAGACAAAATAGCGCTCTTGATGAATTTTGTTAAGGATTTTTTTTTAATTTGCCTAATATAGTTTCTGTCTTTCTCTATTTAGGTTTTTATAATGTTGTTTTATTACAATAGTAGTTTTTGTTGTTTTATAACAAAAATAAAATCGAAACTTGCAATTATCATGTTTTGTCTTTTAAGTCTCAGTATGCTTTGAAAATTTAACAACTGATGTTACCAAATAAACCCTTATTTTGTTGAATTTTGTTTTAATCCCTTTTTCTGTAATTTTGATAATAACTAAACCGAAATAGTGAACTCTTCTAAAGAAGAAATGGCAAATATGCTGGAAGCGCTTGGTGAAGCTGAAAGAAATCCGCTTCTAGCTATCAAAAGAGAGCGTAAAATCGAAATTCAACAAAATAGGGGTTTCGTTGGTAACATCAGTTGTTAAATTTTCAAAACATACTAAGATTTAGAAAAATTGATAATTGCAAGTTTCGATTTTATTTGTGCTGTAAAATAACAAAAACTGCTATTGTAATATAACATTATTAAAAAAGCAAAATAGAGAAAGACACAAATAAGTCAAAGACAAATTTAAAAAAATCCTCAAATAAATTCATCAAGAGAGCTATTTTGTCTATTTTTCACTGTTTCTCAGTTTGAATATTAATATCTCCTAAACCATTGATAAGCAACCATACAAACATTTTATCAATAGAAAGCTTGTAAAAAATGCAATCGATTGATATTAAATTATACAGGCTGTTCCATTTGAAAATTTCGATTAATTGTTCAATTTGCGTTTCATAAGACACCCTGATAAAAAATTATTACAAACTTAAATTTGACATAATAGTTGTACATTAGACGATGTTGAAAATTATTTGACAAAATTTAAACCCAAAATGTTCATCTGTTTTAGAGCAGTGATTTTTCAAAAATTGATCTTTTATTCGCTTAAATAGCTAATATCAGCAAAACGAGTGATGATAGACCATAAAAGTTTATACAAAGTATGATTATTTTTTGATAAGGAATCCAAAAATTTCATAATATACTGGGTGTTCCATTTAAAAAAACATAACTTTGGTCCGCCATTTTGGAATGGACACTCGGTATATTACTAAAATATTTTTAAAATATGCGCTTAAAGGTATTGTATATTCTGTTGAAAACCACATGTTGTTATCTTTTTTCATTTTAGAGTAATGCTACTTCCTCGCAGCGCTGGGACACCCTGGCTATATACCGGGTGGAAATGAAAACCGGGTCACCTCTATAACTTTTTTAATTATGAATAGAAAAATTTGAAATTTTGGCTATGTTCTATGGTTCAAAAAAACAAATTTTATGTGCATTTTTTATTTTCGAAATCACTTCCGGTTTCACCAAAAACACCATGAACTTTGTTTTTTTAAATATAACATCCCATATTTTTATTCATGACTTAAAATACTTTTAAAAAAGAAGTATTTTTGAGATATTAGTTTTTATTTTTTGCGAAAAAAAAAAAAGGTTTTCGAAGTCGGTGAAAATTACCAAAACTAATTCTAAATAATTCAAATACATAAATAAAATTGTAATTTGAAAAAAAAATTAAGTGGTCTTTGAACTATTAATTTTTAAACTTAGTTAATGAAGATTTTATCAAGTACCAAAATAATCGTTATAAAATCCTCTTTTTCAAAAGTCGAATGACCCGGCATCATTGCATTTAAAAAAGTGAGATATTTGATAAAATTTTCATTAACTAAGTTTAAAAATTAATAGTTCAAAAACCACTTAAATTTTTTTTCAAATAAAATAAAGTTCATGGTGTTTCCGGTGAAACCGGAAGTGATGTCAAAAAAGCACATAAAATTTGTTTTTTTAAACCATAAAACATAGAAAAATTTCAAATTTTTTTATTCATAAATAAAAAAGTTATCGAGGTGACCCGGTTTTCATTTCCACCCGGTATATACAGGGTGTTTCTAAATATATGCGAAGAAATTCTACAGGCGATTCCTTGACCTAAATTAAATTGATTTTAGTTAAAATAAAATTAAAAAGTAAAAAAAAACTTATTTAAATTAAAAAACGAAGCATTTTAGAGAAAATATTTATTCTCTGTTTTCGTCTTAAAATTGGTCAAATAGTCTCCTAGGAAGTTTCTGGCATTTATTTTTTAAAAAAAGCCACCCCTGTTTAAGGCAAAATTGGCATACAGCTTCGTACATGTTTTTAAATAACTTCTAAACCGTACCAGCTGTGAAAAAATTAAACAGATCAAAAATTTTCAGAAAAAAGCAAGGAATTAGAATATCTTATTTAAAATGTTAAGCGGGGTGGCATAAAAAATGTACTCTGTACCCCCAAAATACATCCCCCTGTATTTTATTTCGATATTTGATATTTTTATCTTGTTACGACTATAATAACTAGAGTGTGTTTCAAATTTGATCAAATTATCGTAAAAAATAAAGAAGTTATACTCAAAAAATAAAAAAAATATAGAAAGTTTGACACCCCATAACTAAAAAATAGAGCACTTTTGAGAAAATTTATATTCTTTACTTTTGTCTTAGAATTGGTCAAGGAATCGCCTGTAGAATTTCTTCACATATATTTAGAAACACCCTGTATATTTATGCTTTGTTTTATTGTTAACGCCTTTTCTTAATCAGGTAAAAAAAGTCTCTTACACAGGTGTCCCTTCGGAATTTGATTCACGACATGTTTTAACTTGTACTTTCTTGATTGCACGTGCAGAACACGTTCTTTTGTACTTGCACTGGTGTTCTTTGGTTTTTGGCACAGGTGTCTTTTCGTGTTTTAACTAATCCCTTAAAATATTTCTTATGGGTTAAATTATGTGGGTTTTTTTATTGGAACATTGAAAATAGGGGGTGTCGAGATCGGCCCATTTCATGCACAACAGAATATTGTCACATAGGTAAGATTTTTCCAAATTTATTATTTACAACTAATTAACATTTAAAAGCATTTTTTCCAAATTATCATTAAATAATAAACCTAATCTGATGATGTTTTTTAAATTCATATTTTTAGCTAAAAATTATAAAATCTACTTTTACTCCGAAATGAAGCACCGGAGCGACTTACAATAAGAGTACCTTTTCTGTAGAACGTTGTTCAAGGATTATTTTAGTACTTTTAAAATTATCGAAAACGATATGGTCAAATGTAACGCCCATGAAAATAATTTTAAAACTTTTATTGGTCGTAAATGTGTATCCTTATGTGTAAAAACTATCGCTAAAATTTCAAATTATTATCTCTTGTAATATTTATTTTATTTACAAAAAACTATTTTTTTTAATTTTTCAAGTGGAATAACTTTTTAAGGAAGCATTTCCGGCCAATACTTGTGTCCGATTTCGCTTCCCAAGGGAGCTACAGCCCTTTAACTATTGTGACTAAAAGTAGGTTTTTTGTCATTTATTAGAAAACGGTTTGTAATAAAGATTTGAAATTTGATGTGAAGACTAATACGTTTAAGATATAATTTCTCAATTTTTTTCAGATTTTTTGAAAGCTCTGAAAGGGTAGTTTTAAGGAGGGTTGGGGTTATAAACAGCGGTAACTTTTTTATGGTTAACATAAAATCATTTTTGTTTTTATACCAATATTCCTTATTCAATTCTAGACAAAAAAAAACTTCCTATGAACTATGTCCGATAAAGATGGTGATAAAAAATAGGTTTTAGCATTATCATTTAAAGGCGGCTTTGAAACAAAAGACGAATACTATTTAAAAAAATGACAAAAAACCTAGTTTTTGTCACAATAGTTAAAGGGCTGTAGCTCCCTTAGGAAGCGAAATCGGACACATGTTTATAGGAAGTTTTTTTTTTAAATTAGTTGTAGAATCGCCTCCTAAAGTTTGGCCGCTTAATTTCGGGACACCCTGTATATATATTAAATATGTATAATAACAGAGATCAACAAAATACAAGGGTAAATAATTATATTATTTTATAAAAATAAAAGGATATTATACAAGGTGTAACAAAACCAAGGTATAAAATCTCTATTTACCTAAATTAAAAAAAAGGGCATCTTTAATTTTTTAGGGTTATTTTTTATATTTTTGTATCGTCTTAAGTACAACATAGAGATTCAACTATTAATCGCTACATTACGACGCGACTACGATTGCGGTACGTACGCTCCGTTTTTTTATACTTTACGGACTCGCTCTGTCATTGCTGGACTTTTTTAAATTTTTTTCTGCTGAGGTAATTAAATTATCATATTACTTTGTTGCACGACATGTGTGAATTATGAGGCGTCAAGTTTTCTAGGAGATAAAAAAATAGGATATGACGTTACTATAGGTATATAATTATTTCTAGGCGCGCCAATAAAATTAGTAATTAATGTGCGCTTTTTCGTTTTTTTTTTTAATTTATATGTTGATACCATTTTTAATGGTTCCAAATAAATCAACACTTTACTAATAAAATTAACATCTTGCGTGCGCTTTTTTCATTCTTTTTTAAATTTATATGTTATTGCCATTTTTAAAGGTTCCAAATAAATCAACACTTTTAGTAAATAATTAACATCTTTTACAATTTTTTCAGGGAGATTAAGGTTTTTTAATTTATATGTTGATACACTTTACTGATAAAATTAGCATCTTGCGTGCGCTTTTTCATTTTTTTTTTAATTTATATGTTGTTACCATTTTTAAAGGTTCCCAAATTTTACTAATTAAATTAACATCTTTTACATTTTTTTCAAGGAGATTAAGGTTTTTTTTTGTTATTTTAAAAAACACAGTTTTTATAAAAATCTTTATTTTTTAATTATATAATATTTAGTTTGAAGTATTTTTTACTTTTGTTCTTCTACAATTATTTAAAAATTGATTACATTTACGACGTTTCCTTATACATTGATTTTCTCTCTCAAGACAATCTGTCATTCCTTCTTCGAAGTCATCATTTTCTTTAAATTCTTGAAGTACTTGAGCTGTTACATTTGATAATTTTTTATTACAGGTTGTTAAATCAGCATCTATCATACGTATATCAATACTTAACTCGTTTATATGTTTTTTTTGCTTCTGTGGAATGTATTCATTAATTAAATCATATGAAGCGAGAAGTTTTTCTTCTTTCATTCGTAGTGACCTATTTAATCCTTGTATTTGTGCATTTAATTCAATTTGTTCACGTATAAGTTGATTTTATTGTGTATTAGCTACATCTTGGCTTGAATTTTTAAAACAATTTTGACATAGTTCTAATGCATCCATCAATTTATCATGAGCGTCTAGTTCGTTTGTATACAAATCGTTGCAATTTTCCAAATTTAAATTATATTCTTTGTAAAGATTTAAACATGTATTATAAAGGGTATTTAATTCATTTTGTAAATTTTCAATTTGGTCTTTGTAAGATTCACATGATGATGATGATGATGATGGTGTTGAAGTTTCGTTAGTACTTTTTACATAGTTAAAATAACTTACAAAAAGTAATATTAGTAATATCGATGATACTTTATACATTTTTAGTGCACACAGTACAAAGGTTTACAATATACTAAAAGTAGTTACTTAAAAAAAATTACTTAAATATTCTTACAATATTTGTGAGGGGATTGTATTTAATTAAACGATCGTAAATAATGAGACAAAATGCTGTAGTATTGGAAGTCATATTCACTGATGTTTCGAATTCTAATCTAATATCTACGCTGCCTGATTTTAATGTTTCGTTTTGACGTGAACAATCAATTACACACATCGGAGTGGTAGTCTTAAAATTTGAAAAATTTATACATGATTCACCATCAATTTTGTTATAATAAGATTGTTGAAATTTACTATACATTTCATATAAAATAGAGTACTGATTTTAACCAAAATTTAAATTATCATATGATAAGTTTCAGAATTTAAATACAATTTCATATTAATTAAATTGCAATGATCAAATTACTCATATCTTTTTTAAGATTATTTTTTCGACCGGATTGGAAACAAACAATTACATAGCGAGGTTTTTCCATTTGACTTGTTGCTTTTACGTTATGTGTGTTTTGTAGTTTCTTGTAAAATTGGAAATTCATGTAACTCCCAAGTTCTAAATGCCGCTTCAAGATCTTTACCATTCTCGATGTATTTCATGAGTTGTAATTTTTCAACATCAGCTACTTGTACATGCGGTATTTTCCATAATATTTTTAAAAGTTGTATTGATGGTGTTTCAGTATTATCATCTTTCGTACTAATTGCTCCATTTAAATCTCCTGAACTTCGTATTAGAACCAATTCTTGACGTATATTTATAATAATTTTCTTAAAATCCTCACAAAATCCAAGTATAATTTTAAGTGGAATACAAACATTAAAATTACCAGCTGCATCAGTAATCTTCGGATTAGCATTATTATCCCAACCAGCATTATTAAGTTTGATACATTGATTATTTGTAAACGAATTGTAACCTTTGATTGTGGATGTGATACCAGGATTACGTACTCTATCAATTACCGATCCGCCGATTTCATACCTGATTTCATCAAATAAAAATAAAATACCATTATATATTAAAGGTAACGTAGCGCTAGCTTTTGAATCAGTTGAATTCAAAAGTTTACCCTCAATATAAAGTAAACTTTGAGAGGGTAAAGTGTAGTTATCTTGCGTTTGGATTGGAATACGAATTTGATCAGAATTATTTAATATTATATTTGCATAGGGTGGATGACTATGTAGTTCACAATTTGTTATTGAAATATCATTGTAGACACTTTCGTTAACATTCAATACGTTAAAATTCATTTTTTCTTTTTCTCTGAAGCACTTTAAATTCTAAGGCAATTAAAAATTGTTTATTTTGTGGTGTTAAGTCTTTCACGAACATTTGACGACTGTTACTATTTTGCACACTATGATTTATTTTATCTAAATTACTAGTACTTGTATTTATTCTTGGATTAACAAAAGAATATTGAAAAAACATTTTTTTCACATATTCAGCTCTTTCAAATGTAGTCCGACCGATACCATTTCATTTCATTTATTTATTATTAATCAAATACGTTAACTGGACGATCGGAAATATGTGTTTTATTTGGATGTAATATTTTTTTATCAAAACCAAACATTGAACCTATCGAATACTTTTAATTTCATAATTTCATAATTTAACGTATTTAAATTTGCTCTTAATACTAACGCAATAAGTTCTTTCTTCTGTAAATTAGCTTTGTTAGATCCTATTACCTTTACTGGTTTTGTTGTTTCTTGGAATATTAATGATTGTTGTTTTTGTTGTTATTGTTGTTTGGATTGGTTCTTTTAATGCTTTCTCTACTGCTTTATTATATTCTTCTATATTTTAAGATTAAGGAATTTTATTCGTTCATAGATATACGCCTCAATATTTTTAATTTCATAAGAACCTGTATCTATTATTATCTCATGTGATCCAATATGAAACTTATTATTTTGTTCATCGACGTACGTACGTTTTTTTCTGATCCAAAACTATTGATGGATAGTAGTCGGCAGTCAATCTTGACGATCTATCAAATAAATTAATACTATAAAAAGCCGCCATTGTATCTAAGCTGGTGAACGGGGTATGGTCAACTGAAGAAATCGTTATTGTTTAACTCGTATTTATTCAATAAAAATACACTTTTTACCACAATTTACTGTACTATATGTTTGATGTATTTTATGATTATAAATTATTTTAACATGATTCTCGCTAGCAAATTGAAAATATTTTTGAAGTTCAATTGGTGGTCGTAGATTTCCAAAACTATCAAAATATTCTATGGTGGTAATATTATTATTTTTAATTGTTTTATAAGCAACCCAATGTGTTCCAGGACCTTCAATACCATCAAAAATTGACTATTCCACATTCGTTCTTTCGAAGTTTTTTGGTAAATTATTTCGCATAAAAACTCCACGAAAATATGGTAATTTAAAAATTTTGGTTGAGTATATTATCAAATCTTCATTGCTAAGTGCACGATTATTAGGTATAATATTTAATTTTGGTTGTTGTTTTTCATGCCTAAAAAAAGACCCATTCCTTTTTTATAGGGTCCTAAATAAAGTCCCTTTCCCATACTGATAGCTTCCATCATTTTATTATGTCTTTCAGACTCCTTTAATTGTTCCTTTGCTGATCGTACATCATTAACAGCTTTTGCGATACCAGCTGCACCTCCACTAAGAACACCTAATGCACTTAAACCGGCAAAAATAGGAATTAAGGGTAAAATACCACCACGCTTTGGAATTTTTATCACTCTTGATCGTTTAATTCTTTGTTTTAGTTTTTTAGCCCTTTTCAGTGCGACTTGTACTGCCTCACTCAATGTGTTGGGTTTCATTTTTAAAACTTTCTCTTTAATTTTTGAGATTGCTTTCGATAAACACAACTTTTTTTTACTTGATTTTTTTAACTTTTGTCTTTGTTGATCTCTTGGTTTTTCTTTTTTTCTTTCTTTTTCTACCACCATCACCATCATTATTATATTTTGCCATAATGAAGTCTACACCTTACAAAGATTCTCTTGCTAATGATGCTAATATTTATTATACTTGATTTTTAAATTTGTTTAAGTTTCTTAGGAAAAATTTCATTATCAAAATCAGACATTTTTCGTTTTTGTGATTTTGATGTATTAAGAGGTTCATTAAAATCAAAAGTTTTAGTTTTTTTGTTTAAAATAAGATCATCTATTACATTTAAATTTTGCAATTTTCGTTTTCTTGAAGATACTGTTGTTTCTTTATTGTTATCATCAATATTATCATCACTATCAATTTCCATTGATATATTTTTGTTTGCTGTTTTTCTTTTAATTTCAATCATTTGTGGTGTATCCTTAGTAGTAGTATTATCTATTATTAATTTTTTCTTTTTAGTTTTTGGTTTCGTCTTTGATGATGATGATATTGCTTTATTTTCCTTTAGTAAATCTATACATTTTTCAACATTTTTTAATGTCATTTGATTTTATTTTCATTAATAAATGTTGATATTTTTTTTTAATTTTTGGTGATGATAAACCCATACCCAATTTCACTTTTGTCTTCATAGCACCAACTATACCTAATGCTGCCATTTTTTCACCGATACTAGCATCCTTTGAACGAATTCTTTTAAACGCTTTTGCAGCTAACACCTCATCTGGTTTATGTCTACTATATAAATCGACTTTAGTTTCTGAATAGGCTATAGGCTATATCATGTTCACGACCAGCGTCATCCAACGGATTAATCCCGGTATCAGCACGTGCTAATCGTTTCTTTAAATTAGTACCTGGTCCACAAAAACGATAGGTAGGTATATGAAGTTCAAACGGTAAGTTATTTATAACTTTATTTAAAAGACCTTTACCACTATAATTCTTCATACCTCCGTACTAGTACGGACGTCTACTACTACTAACGCTCAAACAGATTAAGTAAGACGTTAAAAATGAAATTAATTAAACAAAAGACAACACTTAAAATTGAAGATAAAAGTTTAAGTTTAAATAAGAAGAGTAATTTTAAAAAGCATGGAGAACTGTTTCCATCCACAATACGCTGTATTTTAGTAGGACCGTCAGAGTGTGGTAAAACTAACGTTATGATAAATCTGATTGAACACGAAAATGGATTGAAATTTGAAAATGTTTATATATATTCAAAATTGCTCAAACAAGATAAGTACAGATATCTAGAGGAACTGTTGAAGCCACTAAAAGGTATAGGTTATTATGCGTACGATACAGCAGGAGAAAACATAGAACACCCTTCAAAGGTCAAACCTAACTCTATCTTTATATTTGATGATGTTTCAACCGAAAAAAAAGCAGGTGCTTTAATTCAAGCATATTTCAGTATGGGAAGACACAGTCAAGTCGATTGTTTTTATCTTACCCAAACTCATACAAAAATTCCTAAACATTTGCTAAGAGATAATGCTAATGTATTAATTCTTTTTAAGCAAGATAATAAAAATTTAAGTCTCATTCATATAGATCATGTTAATGTTGATATGAATTTTGATAAATTTAAAAAAAATGTTTTTTATGTTGGGAAGGAGGAGGAAAACAAGATGATAATTCTTTTCAATTTTTATCAATATTTAAAAATTAAAAAGTAAACAATGGAAGATATAGAAAGGGTTTTGATTTATATATAAAGGATATAAAGGGTGATCAATAGAGCGCAGATACCTCATCAGGTACCTCATCAGATAGCATATATAAGTAACCTAATCTCCAACATCGCATCATATTAGAAAGATGAATGAACAAGAACTGAAAACACGGCTCATTAAAAAACGAAAAACTATACGAAATAAATAAAATCTTTTACGTTATGGTGAAATGGAACAGGAAACTATGTTTAATCCAATTACAAAACATTTGAAAAACATAGAAAATAAATTGAACGAAAAACCTACTGCTAGCAATAACACAAAAATAAAGGAGGAGGATATTAATGAAACTATGGTAACACTTAAAACTTTTTTAAAACGAAAAAAACTACTCCTAAAAAGAAAACCAGTAATTAAGAAACGATTAAGTTCTCTACCAACATTTTCTGAAATTGATAAAAACGATGATAATGATTTTGATGATATTGATGATGATGATGATTATGATAATGATGATGATCATATTGATGAACAAAGTCCTATTGCCTCACCATTTTCTTCAGAAATTTCTAATGACAGGATTCATAATAAAAATGTATTAGAAAAATCATATATTGATTATTTAGAACAATATGATGTACTACCTAGAAAATATCTTCATGATATTTATATAGATGAAAAAAATAAGGAATATGATCATAAATACGGTGTAAGACTTGATCCTCCTAGTGAAAAACTTTTTATTGGTGACTTAAGTTTAGATTTTGTTGGTAAAGACGTACTAATAAAAAATAAAAGATATAAAGGAACAAAAGGATTGTACGAGTTGTTAAAAAGAATCCAATGGATTACACAACGGATGATAGACAAAATTATTTACAAATGGTGAATAAAACAAATGCCTGCCGACGACATTATAATGCCAATCAACAAATAGATGGTAATAAAACGAAAAAATATATATATTATTGGACCCTCTATTAGTAGCAACAGTAGTAGTAATAGTAGTAGTGGAAAAGGTCTGTTTATGGAAGTTAATAATAATAAAATAGATTATATTTATTGGAATTCAATTAATGAATTGGTTGATAGATTAAGATTATTGTTAGCTTCAGAATCAGCTGGAAATAATGCACATAGGAATGAAATTAATTCCATTATTGAAGAATTAAAAGAAGCTAAAGTGATAGAATGAAATTTAAAAAAAACCTCGTATAAAGTGGAGAGAAAAGAAATTGTAAATGAAATTCATAAATTAGCAAGATTAAATTTTCCAAAGAGAATAGTATATTAAAGAACGAGTGTCATAAGGCGGGTTTTTTCTAACGAGTCGAAGTTTAAAACGCGAGCCGCGAAGCGGGGAGCGTTTTAATCGACGAGTTAGAAAAAAGCCTTATGACACGAGTTCTTTATACTATTTTTTCTATTTTTTCTATTTTGCACTTTTTATATCATTTTAAATCTAAAATCAACATCCAAAGCTTTAGGAAGTTTTGGGGTAGTTGGTAACACAGTTGGCAGCACTGACGTTTTATAAATGTCATTTAATTTAGTTTAAAACTTGCTCTGCACAATTTAAAATGAGTGATTTAGAAATAAAAGAAGATTTAATTACAAGTACCCCACCAGAAATTAGGGCAATTGCTGAAAATACAGTTGTTAATTTACTTCCAAGCAAGTCTCGACTAAAATATGAAAAGAAGTTTGAAAAATTTAATCAATGGTGCCATAAAAATAAAATAAACACAATTTCAGAAAACGTTTTACTTGCATATTTTGAAATACAGCGTAAGAAATATAAATCTTCTACATTATGGTCAACTTATTCGCAGTTGAGGTCCTGCTTGAGTATTCATAAGAATGTGGATATTTCAAAATTCTGTAAATTAAAGGCTTTATTAAAACGTACTTCTGACGGATATGTACCAAAAAAATCCAAAATTTTGCAAGAAGACGATATTATTAAATTTATAAAAGAAGCAGATGATAATGCAATAAAAGTAAGTCTAAATTTTAATTTGTATATCTTGTAAATATAAATAACAGTATTTATTTAAGGTTGTCTTGATAATCGGCTACAATGGTGCCTGTAGACGGGAGGAATTAACCAATATGTCTATACACGACATTGAATATAAACCGGAGTCTATTATCATTACGGTACCTAAAACAAAAAACAATGTACCGAGAATATTTGCGATATCAGATAAAGAAAGTATCGATTTAATCAAGAAATACGCTAACCTTCGCTCAGAGACAATTTCCACTAAACGATTTTTTTTAACATATCGTAATGTTCGCTGCATTAATAGCCCGATTGGTATCAATATCATGGGGAAAATATCTAAAGATATCGCAGCTTTTCTAAAATTGCCAAACCCAGAACTTTATACAGGGCATTGCTTTCGACGATCTAGTGTAACACACTTGGCGAATCGTGGCGGAGATTTATTAACTATAAAACGCCATGGATGATGGAAGTCTTCTGCAGTAGCGGAGGGATATATTGCTGATTCTTTAAAGAAACAAATTGAATTATCTCAAATTTTTGGAACTCAGAAAGGTAATAGCTCCAATGAATGTTGTGGTGTTTCTCAGAAAAATAATTTGAACCAAGATGTAGGCGATGTTGCTTCAAACAAAAATAACACTGTTGTTACGGAAGCCAATACTTTTCAACAAAATTTTGTGTCCACTCATAATTTACCAGGAGTTAACTCAAGTGCTCAAGATACTTCTAATGTAACTGTAAATATTTATAATTACAATAATTGTACAATTAATGGGCATACTATAAATTAAATTGTTTTTTGAGGTTAAGAGTTTATTGATTTTATTTTCTAGCATGTGTTGACATTTGCGTTCTACCAACTTCGAAAAAATAAAATTTACTACTCAGTACCGCACCGATAACAGTGCGGTACTGGCTAGTAACGCACTGCTGTCAGTTTGTTACTAGCGACTAGTAACGCACCAAAATAGAAAAAGTACATTTTAAAATCCTTAAACGATTTTTGGCAAGCGGATCTAGCTGATATGCAAAATTTCCAAGATGAAAATCCTGGTTATAAGTATATTTTAGTAGTAATAAATTGTTTTTCCAAATTTGTGTGGGCGTTACCATTAAAATCTAAATCTGGTCCTGAATTCAATAAGGTGTTTGAAAGTATTTTTAAGAAATTAAAAATAACACCACCATTAAATCCTCAAACGGATCATGGTACTGAATTTTATAATAAGTTTTTTACGAAAATGATGCAAAAATATAAAATTAATCATTATAGTAAGTTTAGTGAAAAAAAGCAGCAATTGTGGAAAGTGTAATTCGAACGCTCAAACATAAGATGTGGAAAGAATTTAATTTACAAGGTAGTTATAAGTGGTTAAAAATTTTACCAAAAATTGTAAATGATTATAATAATTCAAAACATAATACAATTGGAATGAAGCCTATAGAGGTCAATGAAAAAAATGAAAAACAAATTTTAAATACAGTGTACAGTCGAATCAAAACAGTTGATCCGACGTTAATAAAAAATTTAAAATTGGAGATAAAGTACGTATCTCCAAAGTCAGTGGAACATTTGCTAAAAAAATATATGCCTAATTGGTCTACAGAAATTTTTACAATAACCGAAATTCGATTAACAAATCCAATCACCTATCATTTAAAAGATTTAAATAATAATCACATTCACGGTTGTTTTTATAAAGAGCAATTACAAAAAGCGAAATATTCCAATGTATACCTAATTGAGCGCATTTTAAAACGTTCTAAAAATAAAATCTTTGTCAAATGGCTTGGTTTCGATGACACATTTAATAGTTGGGTAAAATTATGATTCTTTTCTCCACGTAAGGTTACTTTTTGCATATAAATAGAAGAAAAAATTGTAGTTAAATTCAGTAGCAGCCAGCAACCTCCCAAAAACCGTTCGGTTCCTGGTAAGAGAAGTTGCAATATACGACACTATAAGAAAACAAATTCATCATCGAATGGTGACCCAAAATGTACCCTACGACATGTTAAGCGAAAGCGGTAAGAATGAGATTTGTCAATCAATGAAGGTGCACGGTTTGGAATATGAAAATTGTAACATGCGATTAAGAGATGATGAATTCATCTCCATGGACAACTTGAGTGGATTTTTAAGAGAAGTAATTAAAGAAGAGGAAGCGCTCGTTGTTTGCTATGATTACATAGGGCAGCAGAAAATTAAAGAGTGTATAAAAAATCCTGTGGTGATCAATTTTGAAAATTTAACTGAAACTGTTCTGGATTTTGTCCATGAACGAGATTATTTTAAGCATGCATGCAAAGAGCACCATCGGCTAGGAAATCTTGAAGGAGGTTGTTGTGCAAGATTTCACGTGAACGTTGCTTATCTTTGGTTTACTGAAAAAATGTATGCTTATTAAAAAATGTTATTTACAATAATAATAAAAACAACAAAATAAATTGAAGAGTTTTTTATTTATTCCATTAATATAACGGATACATGTTTTTTTATACATTTGAAATTCAATAATAAAAGCAAAAAAAAATAAACAGTTTTTTATTTATTCCATAACTTAAAAGTATTTTTTTATGGATTTAAAAATAAATCTTGAGAGAAAATTTCAAGTTCATCACAATCTAAATCGTTCAGGTAAGATACAATATTTTATGTGGCCGCTTGTTGTTCCTTCAATTGTTGAGATGAAGAAGAACGGTGAGAAGGAGAGCGGGATCGTTCTCTTTTTTTCAGAATCTGATTTCTAACACCACCACCAGCACTTCTTTTTAATCGTTGTGATGGTGGTTGTTTTGATGGTGGTGGTGATGGCATTATTGGTAATGCAGAAGAAGTACTTGCTATTGCTTGTGATGGTGTTGATGGTGGTACTACTACTACTACAGGTTCTTCTTCTATTGCTAACGTATCGAACTTAAATTCCGTCAGCGCCATTTTATATAATGCAATGTCCTCTTGTTTTTGGGAACTCATCTTAGAGTATTTTATCGGGAGATTACCAAATTTTCGACGCAACGTTTCAATTTTGGGAGTATATAGCAAGTTTAACAAATCTTCGCCAACACCATTTATACTAAGTGACTTAACACCATATCTAAGTAATACAGAAAAAAAATCTAATTCAGAACAAATAAGTAAAAAAAGTAAAACAACTTACCGAAAAATCTCCTTACAAACAACATATAACATTCTTGGTGGTAATTTCTGTTGATCCAAAGACCGCAGAAAAATAGTACAAGGAACACCTGACATTTTTTTAACAAATCACAATTACAAAAGTACTAGAAACTTATTAGTATTGAAAGTACTAAGTAACTACGTTACTAAGTGTGTAAAAATGTATTTATAGTAACTAACTGGAAGATCCCACTAAATTTTTAAGTTCGTCATCTCCACTTAATTTCATCATCCCACTAAATTTTTAATTTCGTCATCTCCTTTGAATTTCACCATCTCCACATAAAATTTCATCATCTCCAAATAGAACCCTATAAAAGCAGAAAAAATTCAAAGAAAAAAGGTACAATCATGACGACATCTCAACAACATCCGAATTCAAAGAAAACAGTTACAAGCATGACGAAAGAGAATTTGATAAATGGCTTAAAAGTATTACCAAATTTATTAAGTTAACTGAAATTTGTATTCGAAAAAAATGTAAAATTGTAAATTTTTTAAAATTAGAATCAATTTTGGGTCTTTTAAATTATTACAGACAACAATTTCAAAAACATAAAACAGTAAAAAACGTGAAAACAAAATCATTTAGTTTGGAAAGATTTAGAATCGTGTTTTAAAAAACGTATTAAATCTGGTGCAATTATAAATATAGATTTTAAAGATCCGATTAAATTTTTGAATTGTGCATTTAAAAGTTTTGCCACTAAAATTAAAAAAGAACTAGAACGCTCCATGCTCAAAGCAAATTGTATTTTTTACGGAAATTTTGTTAAACCTTCTACATTGGAAACTGATTTAAAACCCCTACAAAAAATGAACTGATCGATAATGGTACAAATTTAAAAGAATGGTTTTCTGAAAATGTGATACAAAAAATTGAACAAAAACTTTCAGAATTCCAAGAAAGAGACGGTGGTTTTGCTCTTTATCAAATTTTACATTTAAAAGTAAATATTAATCGTTTTACACCTTTAACGATAGGTACGTACATTGAAACACCATCCTTTCTAAAAACAACACATTCTCTATTAAATATTAAAAATAATGATGACTATTGCTTTCTTTGGTGTATTGTGGCACATATCCTGCAGTTGCAAATAAAAATCCAAATCGAGTTACATCTTACCCTCATTTTTCAAGTATACTAAATTATAAAGAAATTTCATTTCCAATTCAATTAAAAGATATTTCAAAATTTGAAGCGTTAAATTTTTTATCGATTAATATTTTTATAATTGGTTCTAATAAGGAAATTTTACCATTAATAATTAGTAAACATAACTTTGAAAAAATTAACTTATTATTATTACTTAAAAACGATCAATATGATGATGATAATGATGATGAAGAACATGACAATGATTTTGTAAAACATCAATTTCTTAAATCAACTTTTAATCATCATTTTGTTTTAATTAAAAATTTAATTTAATTTAAAACTTGGATATGTGATCGACGTTAAAACAGATTTAAATCGTTTACAAATTTGCAACAGCATTTACTAAACTGTATTAATTTGAATACCACAAAAATAGTTATACCGAAAGAAACTAACAAAATTTTAAAATTTAAAAATTTTCGAAATAAAATTAAAGAACCTGTCGCTATTTATCTTGAAAGTATTTTAATTCCAAGTGAAGGTAATAATACATCACCTGAAGTGTTAACTGAAAAAATTCAACAACATGGAGCCTTCAGTGTAGCGTTTTATTTAAATTGCAGTTACGATAAAAATCTTTCAAACTTTCAATTATTTTCTGGACGAAATTGTATAGAATTATTTATTCAAAAATTAAATAATATCGCACAGGAAGTAGATCAAATGTTAAAAACTAACATACCTGTAGTATGAGTATAGAAAATGAACGTGAATTTCAAGATTCTAAAATTTGTCACATTTGTTTATTACCCTTTACTAATGATGAAAGTAATAGAAAAGTACGAGATCATTGTCATCTTACAGGAACTTATAGGGGAAGCGCTCATTCAAAATGTAACATTAATTTTAAAGATTCACATGTTATTCCCATAATATTTCATAACCTTTCCGGTTATGATAGTCATTTTTTAATTAAAGAACTTTCTAGAGGAATTAAGGGAAAAATTTCATTGTTACCATTAAATAAAGAAAGGTACATTTCATTTTCAATAGAAGTACAAGATACAAAAGTTCAATTTAGATTTTTAGATTCTTTTCGTTTTATGTCCTCAAGTTTAGAGAAACTCGCCTCGTATTTAACTGACGATCAAAAAATGATAACGTATAATTTTTACGGAACGGAACCTATAAAATTTAATTTAATGAAAAAGAAAGGTATTTTTCCGTATCAATATTTAGATAGTTGGGAAAAACTTCAAGAAACAAATTTACCGATGATTAAAGATTTTTATAGTCGATTAAACGATACAAATGTAACTGAATCAGAGTATCAACATGCTCTTAACGTTTGGAACGAATTTAAAATTAAAAATTTACAGGAATATGCAGAACTTTATCTAAAAACAGACGTACTACTTTTAGTTGATATTTTTGAAAATTTTAGAGAAGTCTGTCTTGCAACCTATCAATTAGATCCGTTACATTATTATACAGCACCAGGTCTTTCGTTCGATGCCATGCTAAAAGTTACCAAAGTAGTATTAGAACTTTTAACCGATGTGGATATGTTAATGTTTATAGAGCGCGGTATTCGAGGAGGTATTTTACAATGCTCAAATCGGTACGGAAAAGCGAACAATCCCTATATGGGTGATGATTTTAATCCTAATCAAGAAACATCATATCTAATGTACTTTGACATTAACAATTTGTATGGCATGGCAATGAGTCAAATGTTACCTACGAGTGAGTTTGAATGGGTAAACGATTTAAATTCAATAAATACTAATCAGAATGATGATGTAGGATATATTTTCGAGGTTGATATTGAGTATCCAAAAGAACTTTTTGAAACACATAAAGATCTACCTCTATGTCCTGAACATTTAGTACCGCCTACATCAAAAACCAAATACAAAAAGTTATTGACCACACTTTACGATAAAAAAAATTATATTATACATTATAAATGTTTAAAACAAGGTTTACGTTTAGGATTAAAAATTTAAAAAAATCATAGAGTTCTTAAATTTAAACAATCTGACTGGTTAAAAAGGTACATCGATTTAAACACCGAAAAAAGAATAAATAGTCGCAATGATTTTGAAATCAATTTTTTTAAACTAATTGTCAATTCAGTGTACGGAAAAACCATGGAAAATGTTAGAAAATATTGTGATATAAAATTAATTACAAAATGGTAAGGACGTTACGGAGCAAATTATTACATTTCACAACCAAATTTTAATAGTTGTACCATTATCGATACCGATATCATCATAATACAAATGAATCGTTTAAAAATTGAATTCAACAAACCAATTTATGTTGGCATGTGTGTTTTAGATATTTCTAAAACATTTCTCTACGATTTTCATTATAATCATATTCTTCCAAATTTTGGTTTAAATGCAACATTACTTTATGGAGATACAGATTCTCTCATTTATAAATTTGTCGAGCAAAACATTTACGAACATACAGGGTGGTGATAAAGTTTGGAACCAAGGTCATAACTTCCGTAAAAATTTTTTTTGTAAAAATCGCTCGGACAGGTCAATTTTTGTTTTAAAAATGCCATCTTTTGGAATGAAAAAAATATTCATGACGTCACTGATAACTTCACTATGACGTCATCATCAATTTTTTTAAATGGAAACCCCTACTTTTTTTTACACATTTTTCATAGACCTTTTTATCATATTAATGATCACATAAAAATATTTTAAAAAATTTCAACCATTTTTGAAAAAAAAAATAAATTTACTCAAAAAAAATATTGCTAGATTTGCTGGTAGACTAACACTGATCCCTCCAAATCCCAACATACCGAAATTATACGGACTACCGAAAATACATAAAATTAATTGGCCGATTAGACCAGTGGTGCCATTTATAAATACACCAACTTACTACTTAGCAAAGTTCTTGAACAACTTAATTAGAACGTTGACTGACTTCCAACCAAACTACTCCATAAAAAACTCTTTTGAGTTCTGTTCTAATTTACAGACAATAAATCATAATGGAGATATTACTATGGTTTCCTTCGATGTGAAAAACTTGTTCACCAGCATACCAAAAGATGAAACGATAAGGCTGGTTGACAACTTACTAAGTGTTAGCCAAGTAACGTTGCCTCTTCGAAATAGTGTCATAGAACTATTACAAATCATATTGGAGCAGGATTACTTCATTTTCGAAGACCAATTTTACTCGCAGGAAGATGGGCTTGCAATGGGAACCCACTATCACCACTGCTAAGCGAAATCTTCATGAACGATTTTGAAAATAAACTTCTTAACTCAGGATACACCTTAATTAACAACATAGCATTCTGGAACAGGTATGTAGATGATATTTTTGTCCTGTGGAGTGGCAACCCAGATGACATTCCTACATTCCTTGATTGGCTTAACACTCAACATCCAAAGTTAACTTTTACCCTGGAGAAAGAACAAGACAATAAAATCAACTATTTGGATTTGACAATCAACATTGATTATGATAACAACTTTTCATTTGACATATATCGAAAACCTACCTAAACGTCAAACTTAATCCATGCAACATAGTTCCACCACTTCTCACATAAAACATCAAGTTTTAACAGCTTCGTTTACAGAGCTCTCAAACTACCACTAAGCAAGTCAAGTCGAGAAAAAGAAGTCAGAACCATCAAATACCTGGCAGTCCGTAATGGTTATCCAGTAGAACTGATTGACAAACTACATAGGAAGTTTACGTATAAATTATGCAGAGACGAAGCCTTCTTAGAACCACCTGATACAGCAGACGCCCCTTTTTTCAGCTTGCCGTACCTGGGACCAATTTCTTGTAAAATTGCGAAGGTTTTTAGAAGCCACAATGCTCCAGTCAACATTGCTTTCAGAAGTTTACATAAGTTTCACGCATCTTTGATTAACAACAAACAGAAAGTCAAGAAATTGGATCAAAGTGGGATATACAAATTAAAATGTGATAATTGTTCATACTTCTATGTTGGTCAGACCTGTAGGAAACTAAGTACGAGGATCAACGAACACTTGAGAAACTATAATAAGAAATCCCACTTCGGACACCATTTGTCCTTTAATAACCACACGTTCACACCACGGAGGGCTGAGTTGCTGCACAAGTTCCCAACAAAAGGGTTGAAGATGGATCTACTAGAATTCCAGGAAATCCAGAGGCATGTCAACAACCAGAACAACTTCCGTCTTAATGCTCAAACTAACATTAATAAAGATTTTGTTCCACTACTAAAAGACATTAGTTGGGCGTGTAAAATATAGAAGTTAAGAAGTGTTCAATATTTTAATGAATTTTATTTTGTAATAGACATTTAACGTAGGCACGCACTCTGCCCAAATGACACAGAGGTCGCTCGCTCAACAACTTAACTGAGCCGTAATGGCGTACTGGCGTATGTGTGAGCCTGGTGTTCCGCTTTTATCAAGCGCATTTTTGATCTGGTTCGTTCATTTATCTAATTAGTGTAATTATTTCGACTAAATCCAAGCCTAACGTAGGATTAAAAGAGTTTTTAAGACTGGTAAGATTATAAATCCAAATTTAATTGTATATTTCCTACACGTAATTTTCTAGGTTAATAAGACGCCTCTAAGACAACTTGGTTTTATAATCTATTTTATTAGCCACTATATATGTGCACCCCCATAGGGTTATTATCCATACGATTTGTGAAAGTTCCCCCGACTGTGTTAATGTACTACGACTATTGTAAAAGAATTTTAATTTTTAATTTGATGTCTGATTGTTCATCTTGTATTTCAAAACTGACAAGTAAGTTTAACCAGTATGTTTAAGTGGTGATATATCTACTTACTTTCAGTTGATCCTTGAAGATGGCCACTGGCCGAAACATGTAGATCTGTTACAACGATTATTTATATGCAATAATGAAGCACCCCTTTTGACTGGAAGATTGAATTTTTATTATTTATTTTTGAATTAAAAAAAAAACATAAAATTTTATGTTTATTAGTATTCCCAAGATGTGCAATCACTGTACCAGTAGAAACACCACAACCATCACCATCACCACAACAACAAGAACAACAGGTGGTGCCTACATAAGTACCTGAAAAAAAATGACCTATAATAGGTTTGTTAACGAAAAAAAAATAAAAGCAAAAAAAGTAAACAGTTTTTTATTTTTCCCATTAATTACAAACTTTCCTTAAGTTACTCAGTAACGAGATATCTACTGCCTACACACACACACACTAGATTTGCACGAATTGTGCAATAAGTTTTTACACTTACGCGCCAAAACTTGCCGCCGCAACCCAACAATCAACAACTTTGGTTGCCTACACGATCAAGCAAGCCTAAGCTAGCCTTTTTTTTACTGGTCGCCGAATTCAAATTACACCAATCACAGAGCTCCATTTCTAAAATTCAAATTTGAAAATCCAAATTCAACCAATCAGCACCTAGTTAGAAATTCAAATTAGACCAATCACAGAGCTCCATTTCAAAAATTCAAATTCAACCAATCAGAGACTTGCATCGCCGAGTTATAACGGTCAAATCATAACCAAAACCGTTAAAATCACTTAAACCACGCCCACTCAACTTCGCGCCAAATTCAAATTAAACCAATCACAGAGCTCCATTTAAAAAATTCAAATTTGAAAATTCAAATTCAACCAATCAGAGACTTTCCTGCCAAAAGTAACGGTTTGTGTCACAGGAACCGCCAGCTTAACTACTGCCCTTAATTTCTTATCGTACATTTTCTACGTGTGGACATAGATTTGGAAAATGATGTTGACCTTATTATGAAAACTTAAAAATCAATTTTTATGACATTTAGTAGTATTAACCGTGAGGTATTTATCGTATATTTTTTTTAGAATTATATCATAAAT
Source organism: Stenus bimaculatus (assembly GCA_963971135.1). NCBI lineage: Eukaryota > Metazoa > Arthropoda > Insecta > Coleoptera > Staphylinidae > Stenus > Stenus bimaculatus. The sequence goes on from OZ020181.1 coordinate 29,644,478, forward strand.
TGTGACAGCTACGGAAGCGTGAAATGTAAAAACTCGAGAGGGCTGTATTTTAATTTATTTTAATGGAACACCCTGTACTTTTTGACAAAATATTGTTCCTCTTTAAGTGTTCTTTAACATTTATACGAATCATTTTTCGCTAAAATTAAAAAAAACGTATTTGAAGGCATTCTATTTTTTATTAATAAAAAAATATGATGTATTTTTACCATACAAGCCAATAATTATAAAATATGCTCAATATGTTCCCCATTTACTTGATTACATAACTCAACTCTTCGCAGAAATGAACTACCAACATTTCGTAACATATTCTCGTTTACGTTTCGAAATGTTTGCCGAATGCGTATTTTCATATCATCCTTAGAAGTAGGAGGAAATTGATACACCAAATTTTTAACATACCCCCAAAGGAAAAAATCGAATTTTGTCAGGTCAGGAGATCTTGCAGGCCGTAAATCCATTTTTATGAAATGTAGCCTCGTCCGTCGTCCGTAATTAAAACATTATCAAAAAATCTGTTGTTTTGAGTTTGTTGATTTTCGGCCCATTCACAGAAGATCTTACGATTTTCAAAATCATTTTCACCAAGCTCTTGCAACGGTTGAATGTGATATGGATGGAACTTATTTGTCCTTAAAATCTTGGATATACTCTAAAATGTTTCTATAAACTCCACTAAGTCTGTCGATATCTGTTTTAAAATTAACGCAGTCTTCCTTATTAATATAGATCATTTCACTTATCATCCTTTTAAAGTAATTAGTTTCATTATCTACAATTGTTGTTTTCGTAAAGTTAAAGTCATGTTGGGTGGTGAGATAATGTGAAGTCAAAGCGGTTACACCATTGGTCAACTCACTTTTGCAGCTATATTCATGCTGTCTCAATCTTTTACTCAAATACTGCTTAGTTTGCCCAATGTATGATTTTTTGCAGCCCCCGCAAGGGATTCTATAAACAACACAACTTTTTAGATCGAATTTCACTTGATCCTTTACCTTACTAAAGATTTTATTAACAGTTAAACTATTATAGAAACAGATTTTAAAATTTATATTATTAAACATTTTTTTCAAAAGTTGGTTTTAATATATATGATAGACCAGGTATATGAATCATCCTGTAATAACGTATAGTGTCTTTGTCATGCCTAGGAAGTACAGATTGAAAGTTATTGTTATAAAAAATCCTATTTATTAAAGACCTCGGGTAGTTGTTGTTTTGTAAAATGATAGTAGCTTTTCAACATGGTAAGTTGGATTACTAAGTGTTAATATTATATGCTTTAGCTGCTTGATTATCGAAATTTTGTGTTCAAGTTTGTGAAAAGACAGGAAATTTAAAACTCTGCCAGAACTTATCTCCTTTTGATACCAATTAGTACGAATTTCAACTAACTCACTTCTGCACACCACAACATCTAGGAATGAAAGCATTCTATAACTTTCCAATTCAATCGTAAAATTCAAACGCTCATGAAATTCATTAAACCGATCTAAGATAACCTGAGTCTTGTCATTAGGAATAGATAAAATTATGTCATCAACATATATTTTAATAAAAGAGATTTCAAAATCAAATTTGTTAATAACAGTCGAAATTAATTTATTCATTACTAGTTCAGCCAACATAGGTGAGGCAGGATTTCCCAATGCCGAACTAAATAATTGTTGATAACATAACCCACCATACATGAAATAACTGTTGTCAAATAAAAATTCAACTATCTTAATAAAGTTGTCCCTTGATAAAGTGGTGTAAGCAGAAATGAATTTCCATTCGGTATTTATTATTTCTAACACCAGATCTTTTGGGATGTTTGTGAACATAGATTGGACATCTAAAGATATAAGTATATAATTATCAGGGATTTTAACCTTATTGACAAACTCTACAAATTCATAAGAATTCTACCTCTGTTAATACAGAGTGTACATATTTCGCTACATTATATGTGGGGGTAAGAATACAAGATACCACTGATCTGAGAGGTACGTTAGGTTTATGAACTTTGGGTAGACCAAAAATCTTTGGAGCTACCACATTGTGGATTTTAAGTGATTAAGATTTAGAGGTTGTAAGGGGAAAGTGTACAAATATAATCAGTAATCATATTAATGAACACCTTAATAAAATGAATTGTAATATTGATCCTATTTATGTAGGTTTTATTTACCTTGATTGTGGAACGGATGAAAATTCATTTGGATCATGTACTATAGCATCGTGGTTAATAGAATTTAAGTACTTCGCTACAAGACATTCAATCAACTGTCCAGCTTTTAATAGTGTAACAACTGATTTCATTTTGGCTTTCATAACTGGAATCTGTGAATCATGGAATTGTGTGTCACTAACTAATTATTATTCCAATATTCTATTTGACAAAGTTAACAATCCCAATATTAGTGTAGGTGACTATGTTCTAATAAAATTATGTTGTCCACATGTGATGAAATTAATGACAAGAGATGTCGATGCTCATTTTAGTGAAGACGCATCAATGAATGAATGAATCGATTTTCCAAAATATCTAATACTATAAAAAATTGTTTAAATTAACTACATATGAATATATAACATTTTAAATGTAAAGGAATGTCTTTTTAAAATAAGACTAAAGGAACGTAATATAGTCAATGAAGGAGAAGGTAACACATTAATAAAGGATACTGAAATAAATAAATTTTCAACTTTTTATGGAAAAAGTAAATTTTATAGATACTTTTTTTCCATGAAGTTAAATAATCAGAAACAAAGTCAAGGAAATTTTAATGAAAAAAAAACCATACTATAACAAAACGTTTTATGAATATTTTTTGAACTCCTTACCTACCACTTTGGATAAGTTTATTTTGAAAGTAATGCTGTTGTAGAGCGACGGTTCGGAATAGTAAAAGGTACTACTATGCAAAATAATCTTCATCAAAAATGGTCAAGGTTTGTACGGAACATGCGAAATTATCCAGTGGCCGAATATAGAGAACACAAATTAAACATTCCCATTAAGTATGATTAAGTAGCTGAATGTAACTGAAGTGTTAGTTATTTTAAGTAATAATAATAATTTATTTTATTTAAATCTGATATTATAATTTTATATTTTATATTTAAATCTGATATAATTGTAGCATTGTAAAAGGTAAAATCTATAACTCACGATTTGCCCAATAACAACATGGAGAAAATTTATAAGTTGATCAATAAATACAAATAAATTGACAGACAAAACACATTTAACGCATTACAGCAAAATCAGCAACAACGACAACATGATGATCTCAATGAAGATCGAAACGTTTCTGATGTATTAAGTTAACAGAAAATAAAGAAAATCCTGGTACAAAGCCACAAAGTTGTTTTTCAATTTAACGACAACATTATTCCAAACTGAATTTTCAGTATTGTGTTGGTAGAAATTATTGGTCGGAAGGGTTTACCCGAAAGGGCAAAGAAGAATATAATTAGTGGTGAACCAGGAATATCTAACCAACACGATTTGCACAGTTACAATTCGGAGAAATGGATAGAAGACAACAAAACGCTGAAAATAAATTCTTTATAAAATACCATCAAAAATAAATTCTCAAGGGTTTATCCCAAAGGACAGAGAGAATATAAATAGTGCGGAACCAGGAATGGGTAAATCTAGCAGCACGATTTGGGCGGTTGCAACATGGAGGAATCGATAAAATCAATCTAAATGATTACTGAGTGAACATCTTACATTATTAGACAGCACATCACGCGCTGACAACATGAAATTAAATTATTCAATAATGTTTACTTGCCTAATTATCGAAAGTTTTATTATTTTTATTACAAATTATATTATCTATTTTTTTTAATTAAATGTATAAATATATTTTCAATATTATGTTTTGTGATGCTTCAAAACCTTAAGATGATTGTATTCGGTCGGAGAGTAAAAACCGTAATTGACAACACGGAGGAATTGATAAAATGTCTTTACAGGGGAACCTAATCCTTCATTTGAAAGAAAAAATAATTTATTTCACTTTAAGAAGAAGAAAAACAATTTTATTCTTGTTTTGGCTCAAAAATGTCTTGAAAATAGAAGCATTTAAAAGGCAATACTCAGGGTGTACCATAAAGGGCAAAGAAGAATATAGTGCTGAATCAGGAATGGGAAAATCTAACAGCACGATTTGCCCAATAACAACATGGAGGAAATGGACATCATCATATACAAATAAGAAAAAATTCGCATAAACATGGGTCCGGAAATGCTTCATTTGGGAAATATTTCAACTCAAAGTGGGGGGTGAATATTTTTAGGTTAGATGTTAGACATGACGCATCTTCAGTAGGAGAAGACAGCATAACGCACCTAAAATAAAACAACATTAGCAGCAAAATCTGATAGGCGAAGCAATTTCAGCACCTATATAAAAATGATATTAAAGGTACCCCTATTGAAGGAACATTGAGCAATAACACTACTACTGCAAATGTTCAAAATCCTACACCCCCTTTTTTCTCAAGTGAAAGGTAACTTGAGAAATAAAGATGATACAATTTAAAGAGGATGATATACATCAGAATAAATGTGTGTGGATAGAAATATTTTACTTATATTGCCACTAACATTACTAATAAACCAAACAAAGAATCGTGAAATACTTAAAAGTACAAATTTTGTCGAGGCATTTAAAAAATTGTATGAAAGACATAATAACGTACCTTCAAAATTCATGATACCAACAACTTTTAGAATGAAACTCCTTAAGAAGGAATGGGAGCAGACATCAGCAACAAGCACAATTGTGAATAGTATCGTAAAATTTATACTCTTGGAAAGAACTTTTTATAGGGATAGGTTAGTTTTACCCGTGTCCAGCATGTTTGTTGCACATACATAAGAAATTTAATCTCGGGGATGAAAAATATCCAATTTTATTAGTGATGCTATTGATCTTATACTCTCGAGACCCGTCTTGAAACACGGACCAAGGAGTGCGCTAGTCACTGGTTTATTACTAAACCAAATGAAAGTGAAGATGAATCAACTAAGCGGTTATTTAAAGAAGCCGATAACTGAGCACATTTGATACCTGATAGCTATGAAACGCATTTATGTGAAACCAGAGCGCAATTAGATTTTGGAAGTTAAACGGGTTAATGCGAAATTCGGAGTAAGCATTCTTTGTGAATGCATAATGAAGAAGTACCTAATTGGAATCCCTCGAAACACTATTGATCTCTATACCAACAAACATTAGTTTATATTAAAAAAAAGATAGGGATATGACGGAAACCGAATTTCAAATAGTCAATAATTTTCGAAGAATTAAAGAATTGGGTTCAACAAATTGCTGTGCATTATGAATACATTTATTCAACGGCATACCTGCCGAAAGTTTAATCTGAAAAATTTGCACTTTGTGCCGAAAGGGGTGTTTCTACCTATGATTACATTAATAGTATGGGGCATAAAGAATTGAAGGTTATGGATTAAGACTATTTACAAATCCTTGCACTCTTTTAATTATGATTATTTCAAGTATGGAGTACAGCCATCATCATCAACATCAACATCAAAGTCATAATAAAGAACATTAGCGGAAATAAAAATCTCTACAAACGACGACGTCCTCAGAGATGTTACTACTGTTATGAGCGTGACATTACCCAAAACTATTATGATAATAATCTGGATTGCAGAGACGGGGTGACATGGAGATACCACAATTTTTCCAATAAATGTATAAGATGGGATGCTCTCACTAAACAACAGATACGAATTGCATTTATACAAATTTACTACAGACAATACCCCTTTATAAAATGTTATAAACTGGTAACCAGAGACTTTGCACATAAAAATGCCAATAGTAATAATAAAATATAAAAATTGTTAAATAGTTTTAAATGTTGGACTCTCAACGACGGTTTGTGCAATAGCTGAAACAGTTTGCTTAAGACGTTGAAACTGTTATTAAAGGTACCCCGATTGAGGGAACATTCAGCAATAAATCCTACTACTGCAAACGTTCAAAATCCTACACCACCTTTTTTCTCAAGTGAAAGGGTCTTGAGAAGTAAAGATGATACAACTTAAGGAGGGTAATGCTCATCTCATCTCATCAAAAAATAATATTGATCTAAAGACCTCTACACAAGTTTCTGTAACTGTTCTTTGGATAATTATAAGCATTATATCGGTTCCTTGCTAGTAGCAGCTAGGTGTAGCAACAGTGGGCAATTTTTTTGTAAAATATGCAACACCAACCACAAGAACACCTTTGTTATATGCAACCGGACACATAAAAGCCGAAAACTGAAAAAGTTTTTTTTACATTTTATGATTTGGAGACCAGACAGGAAACAAAGCTTGGGGACAAATCAGTTTTGCACGTACGAAATTTTTGTGTGCTTATTCAGCTCTGCTCCCATTTAACATAGGGATTTATTTAACATAGGGATGCCATAAAACGCTTTGTGGAATTTGTTTTGAATCAAAGAAAACTTTTCAAGAAGGTCGCCGTGCTTGAACACAACGGCTCGGGATTCGACCATAAGTTTATTTTAAATTTTATACTGACAAATACTACTCGTACTCCTGAGTTGATAATGCGTGAAACCAAAATACTGACAATGACTTTGGGGTCAAATGTAAAATTTATTGATTCTCTAAATTATTTCCCAATGGCTCTATCAAAATTACTGAAAGCATTTGCATTAGGTACAAATTATAAAAAGAGATACTTTCCACATTTATTTAACACACAAGAGCATGAAAATTATGTGGGACCTCAGCCCGATGCCCAGACTCCATGAAATCGGATGAGAGTGAAAAGTTTCTTTCATGCTACGAAGAAAACAAAAACTCCGAATTTAATATGCCGAAGGAACTTGTGGAATATTGCGTCTCTGATATAGAGATTTTAACAGTCGCATGTTTAAAATTTCGACAACAAATGATGGATGTAGGGAATGTGTGTCCTTTCACCGAGGCCTGCACCATTGTATCAGCATGCAATAAGATCTACAGGCACAATTTCTTGAAACTAAACACCATAGGTATTATTCCGCGAGGAGGATATCGAAGATCTACTTTTAACTTCTTCTTTGGGCAATTGTGAGATCGAAAATATTACAGAATTTTTAGAACTAAATTTTAAACAAAACTTTATCACTTTTAACCACAAATTATATGAACAGATTGATGGCTTGGCCACGGGCTCGCCGCTTAGCCCGTTGATGGTTGAAGTTTTTATAAACCGGATAGAAAACACCATCTTTTCTAGTAACAAGGTTGGTGTTGGTGGTATTAGGCTTTGGAGGAGATATGTTGACGACATACTGATTGTGTTTAACGGCGATGATTTATCTTTATTATCTTTGTTGGAATATGTCAACTCCTTCCACCCATGTATCAAATTCACTATGGAAAGAAAAATGGCCTGCAAATATGAAAACCCCTCTCACTCATCTTTTAAAATCGGTATTCCCTCCAACTTAGAAAATATAATTATTAAATTTATTATAAATAAATAAAGGTGTATCTGTATACAAATAACGTTTTTATAAATAAACAAGCTAGCGCACTTTCGAATTAAGACTAATTCATCGTCAGGCAAAAAAGTTTAAAAATATGACCGTTAATCAAAAAATTGATTGACAATAAAATTTTTTTTTGTTTTATTGTCAATCAATTTTTTGATTAACGGTCATATTTTTAAACTTTTTTGCCTGACGATGAATTAGTCTTAATTCGAAAGTGCGCTAGCTTGTTTATTTATAAAAACGTTATTTGTATACAGATACACCTTTATTTATTTATAATAAATTTATTAATACAAATAACTATATAATGGATTATTCAATAATTGAATTATAATTATTAACCCTGAACTCTGGCCAGAAAATATAGATTTTTCATAAAAAAAAAATCAAAATTTTCGTACAACCATAGGGAACACCCCAAAAACCTAAAAATTGTTAATTCTCAACATTCTATTTCTAAATGTACAATGTATATGAAATTCAATAAATGAATTTAAGGCATTCCTAAATCTAAATAAAAATAAATATTCTATACTCTGCTTAAGTGAACACTGGCTAAATAAGAGCGAGTTAGCACTTTTAAAAATTAATGATTTAAATATGTTCTCCTCTTTTGCTCGCACACATTTTAAACACGATGGAGTAGCGATCATGTGCAACCCATCAATAGAATTCATCAGAGGCCGGATTTTGTTTGTTGGCGAGTTTTATGAACTCGCCAAAACGTCATCATTTTCCGCCAATTCGTCATTATTTTCATTGTTCACTTCGCCAGAATGATGACGTTTTGGCGAGTTTTAGAATCCGCCGTAGAAACAAAATCCCACCTCAGTTCCGATTTAAATAATAAATGCTTTAAAAAGGATTGCGAAATCGCTAGTATTTATGTACCCACTAACGAAATTTATATAATTTCCATATATCGTTCGCCAACAGGTAATTTACTAAAGCTATTAAATAACCTAGATAATTTATTTAAAAGAATCAATGTCTTTAATAAAAAGGTAATAATAGGAGGCGACCTTAACGTAAATTTTAATAACGAAGAAAGTAACAAATTACTAATAAACTTGTAGATTGGTGTTAAAGTCAATTATTGAATAATCCATTATATAGTTATTTGTTTTAATAAATTTATTATAAATAAATAAAGGTGTATCTTTATACAAATAACGTTTTTTATAAATTAACAAGCTAGTGCACTTTCGAATTAAGACTAATTCATCATCAGGCTAAAAAACAAATGGTTTTATGTAATTAATAAAATAAATAAATAATTAAATATGTAATATAAGAAAAATATTTACCAAAAAAGTTTAAAAATATGTTCGTTAATCAAAAAATTGATTGACAATAAAAATTGTTTTTTGTTTTATTAAAACATTAAAATGGTATTAAAAACAGACTAGTTATAGATTAATTTTACTAAAGAATTTGGATGAATTAAAATTTTCAATATCGTTTAAATTATTTCCCTTACGTTTTGAAATATTAATTTCAAAAGATTCAGCTACATTCAATTTCTTTCCCTTGTCTAAATTATGTAAAATTGTAGCGAATGATTTTTGTTTGAAATGGTGATCATGAATGTTTACATGTTCTGCAAATTTTGAATCTTTACAAAAGTTTTTAATTTCAACCTCTTTCTTTGGTAAAATTAGAAAATATTTTAAACCAGAATTTAGTATTCTAGTTTCGTTTTCATTAAACGAAACATTGGTTAAATTTTTTATTCTTGGATGAAAAGAATTAATTTTAAATTCAAATGGATTTAAGTCACTAATAATTTTTGTTGAACCGTATTCAAAATTAAAGTAACATTTATTACGATACGACTGAGAATTTTGAAAAGTTTTGTTAATCCTACCATCAGCTGTTAAAATTAGGCGTGATCTTACTACTAATCAGAGAGATCAATTCAAAGTTGTATTGAACGAACTTAAAAACAGAACTGAAGAAGGTGAAAGTAACTTATATATTCGATACATCAATAACATTCCAAAAATCGCAGTTAGAGATAACGGTTCAGTTTCTCAAAAAAACTAACCAGTTTCCAACATCAAGTTAAACATCACTCGGATATAGATCACTCTATGACAATATACTATCAAAACGTCAGAGGTTTAAACACAAAGATCATCGATTTCTTCACAAGCGTCTTATCCACCCAGTATGATTTATACATAATATCTGAAACCTGGTTAAAATCAAATGTATTTAGTAACGAACAAGTGTGGTGCGTTTCAAATTTACAATTTGAAAGTTAATAATTTTGGGTTGTAGTATAAAGAAATAAGAAAAAAATAAAAAAAAATTCAAGGCTCTACGACTTTTTGTTCAAAAGATATGAATTTTTATATAAAATATGGTATTCTGATAAATTAGTAAATATGTATTTTGAAAAATTCATATTTCGCTTAATAATTAAAATTAAGAAATAAAAATTCGTACAGATATGTTTGTAAAACTTATCGATATTATCTTATTAAATTTTTTAAAATTTAATTATTTTTTAAAGTACGTTACCTAGAAAAGTTTTGATTTTTTTGAGTTTTTGGGGTGTAAATTTTTTTTGAGGGGTGTAGAGGGCAAGTGACCCCAACATTTCATCCATTTTCTATTATCTTTCATTTGCGGGGTCGATTTTGAAAATATTGTAAAAAAAAATTTTGGAGATATTTTTAAGGCTACGGGCTTGAAATTTTTCATGGAAATCGATTTTTATTGTTTTTCTCGAAAACTATGAAAGTTAGCGATTTCAAATATTTTCCAAAGGTAAACACCGTCGATAGACGCGTTTTAAAAAATATTTGGTTAAAATCGGTTAAAAAGGTTTTTTGGAAAAAATTCGCAAAGTTTTGGCAAAATTTTGGTACAAATGCGGGCCTGGACGACGCAATTTTAAACCGAAAATTAAAATTTTCACGGAATTTGGTGGGGGAGGTGACGGTGCGAATTTTAAGCTATTAAGCGTGCCGGTGGTTCCAATAGTTTTGAAGATATTAATTATTTTGTGAAAAGTGAAAAATTTCAGACCGCAATTTTGGCTCCAAACGGAGATTTTGCATATTTTTGCTACATTTTCGGCCATAACTCGATAACGAAAAGGGATAGCGAAGTAATTTACAATTTAAAAGATAATAATTTATAAATGTAGTGTAAAGAAATTAGAAAAAAATAAAAAAAAAATTCAAGGCTCCACGACTTTTTGTTCAAAAGATATGAATTTTTATTTAAAATATGGCATTCTGATAAATGAGTAAATGTGTATTGTTAAAAAATCATATTTAGCTTAATAACTGAAATTAAGAGACAAAAATTAGTACAGATAAGTTTGTAAAAACTATCGATATTATTTTATTAATTTTTTTAAATTTAATAATTTTTTAAGGTACATTACCTAAAAAAAATTTAATTTTTTTGAGTTTTTGGGGTGTAAAATCTTTTTAGGGGGTGAAGAGGGCAAGTGACCCCCTACATTTGATACATTTTCTATTATCTTTCATTTGCGGGGTCGATTTTGAAAAAATTCGAAAAAAAATTTTTTGAAATATTTTTAAGGCTACGGGCTTGAAATTTTTCATGAAAATCGATTTTTATTGTTTTTCTCAAAAACTGTAAAAGTTAGCGATTTTAAATTTTTACCAAAGGTAAACACCATGGATAGACGCATTTTAAAAAATATTTGGTTAAAATCGGCTAAACAGTTTTTTTGGAAAAAATTCGCAAAGTTTTCGCAAAATTTTGGAACAAAGACGGCCCCGGACGACGCAATTTTAAACCGAAAATTAAAACTTTTACGGCATTTGGCGGGGGAGGTGTCGCTGCAAATTTTAAGCTATCAATCGTCTGGGTGGTGGTAATAGTTTCGAAGATATAAATTATTTTCTGAAAAGTGAAAAAATTCAGGCCGCAATTTTGGCTCCAAACGGAGATTTTGCATGTTTTAGCAACATTTTCGGCCATAACTCGATAACGAAAAGAGATAGCGAAGTAATTTACAATTTAAAAGTTAATAATTTATAAATGTAGTGTAAAGAAATTAGAAAAAAATAAAAAAAAAATTCAAGGCTCCACAACTTTTTGTTCAAAAGATATGAATTTTTATTTGAAATATGGCATTCTGATAAATGAGTAAATGTGTATTGTTAAAAAATCATATTTAGCTTAATAACTGAAATTAAGAAACAAAAATTAGTACAGATAAGTTTGTAAAAACTATCGATATTATTTTATTAATTTTTTTAAATTTAATAATTTTTTAAGGTACATTACCTAAAAAAAATTTAATTTTTTTGAGTTTTTGGGGTGTAAAATCTTTTTAGGGGGTGAAGAGGGCAAGTGACCCCCTACATTTGATACATTTTCTATTATCTTTCATTTGCGGGGTCGATTTTGAAAAAATTCGAAAAAAAATTTTTTGAAATATTTTTAAGGCTACGGGCTTGAAATTTTTCACGGAAATCGATTTTTATTGTTTTTCTCAAAAACTGTAAAAGTTAGCGATTTTAAATTTTTACCAAAGGTAAACACCATGGATAGACGCATTTTAAAAAATATTTGGTTAAAATCGGCTAAACAGTTTTTTTGGAAAAAATTCGCAAAGTTTTCGCAAAATTTTGGAACAAAGACGGCCCTGGACGACGCAATTTTAAACCGAAAATTAAAACTTTTACGCCATTTGGCGGGGGAGGTGTCGCTGCAAATTTTAAGCTATCAATCGTCTGGGTGGTGGTAATAGTTTCGAAGATATTAATTATTTTCTGAAAAGTGAAAAAATTCAGGCCGCAATTTTGGCTCCAAACGGAAATTTTGCATGTTTTAGCAACATTTTCGGCCATAACTCGATAACGAAAAGAGATAACGAAGTGATTCTTTTTTTGTCGTAAAATGAACATTGAAAGCTCTCAGAAAATGTACATTACGCTGGGGCAAAATTTGAGGGGTTGAATAGACCGAAACGCGTCAAAAATTACGACTTTTTTAAATGCGATCTTAAAAAAAATAAATTTTTGTTATTTTTTGAAAATTCAAAAAACCCTGTGCGTGGGCGATTTTAGCTCGGGAGGTAGATTTAAATGAACGTTTAAAATCGAAAATTGGTTAAAAAATGGCCCGACGGGAGCCACTCGCCTCAAAATTCAAAATTTCCAGTTGATTTAGGCATAACTTCCGAACCCCTTCGAAAATAAAAATTTCCTACGCGCTACCCGTTGTAGAAATTATTCTTTTATAAGGCAGTGTAGAAAAATTTAATGATTTTTGGAAACTGTGGGCTACAGTGGTAGTACCAATCGGCCGCGTTTAGCGCAATTTTTTGAACATTTTACGTTCGATTTTTTTCTGAAACAAAGGGTTCAAATTTTGCGGAGTTGATTTTTCTGCTTATAAATATGAATGTAATAAGCAAAATAAAAAATATTCGTCCTTAATAGCCGACCCTATCAAAAGTTACGAATTTTCAAAGTCCGCGTCGAAAAAGCCTGAAAAACGATGCGCGACTTGGAGTGCGCCAAAACTACATAAAAAAATAAGATATGAAAACGGACACCCGGCTATGCAACAATAAATGGAATACCGATCATTAATCAAAAAACCGCGATTTTTTCGCATCGGTGGTCGGTGGAACTCGAGATGAGACTCGTATAGTTGTGGTACTTTCGCCGCCCGAAAAAACGCTAAATCTGTACACTCGGCGTGCGGGCGCCGCGACGTCACACGGTTGCGCCTGGAGACCTAAAAATGGCCACGAAATTCTTTTGAAATTCTTTCGATTTTTTTTTTGAAAATTTTGTAAAGGTTATGAAAATTACGAAAATTTTCCAATTTTTTTGAGTTTTTGGGGTGTAAACATTTTTTTGGGGGTGTAGGGGGCAACTGACCCCCTATATCTCATGCATTTTCAATTGTCTATCATTTGAGGGATCAATCTTGAAAAAATTGGAAAAAAAAATTTTCCGATATTTTTAAGGCTGTGGGCTTGAAATTTTTCATGCGAATCGGTTTTTATTTTTGTTCTCGAAAACTACGAAAGTTGGCGATTTCAAATTTTGACCAAAGTTAAACGGCGTCGATAGACGCATTTTAAAAAATACTCGGTTAAAATCGGTTAAATAGTTTTTTCGGAAAAAATTCCCAAAGATTTGGCAAAATTTTGATACAAATGCGGTCCTGGACGGCGCAATTTTCAACCGAAAATCTACATTTTTACGGAACGTGGTGGGAGAGGTGACGGTGAGAATTTTAAGCTATTAAACGTCGCGGTGATGTTAAAACTTTCTAAAATATTAATTATTTTGTGAAAAGTGAAAAATTTCAGGCAAAAACGGAGTACTCGATAGAAAATGGTCAAAAATCGACCAATTTCGCGTGGCTCGTGCAAAGTCAGTTTTTAACCGATCGTCATGAAATAAAATTATTCAAAATCGTCAAATTAGGCCCTTTGTCGCCACGTGTGGCGATTTTTAAGATTTTGGACGGTTTCGGAGGAGTTCGTCAATTTACGGGTCAAGGTTTTGGAAGGCGCGAAATTTAAATCTTGAATGTTTAAGTCAAATTTGGGAGTTTTTGAAAAATTGTGAATGCGTTTTATTCGGGAAGCCATTTCAAATCGATTGCGTCCTTTTTCTTTTTTGAAAACCAAAAAATAAGGAAAATAATCCGAAAAATGACAAAAAAAAACAGCAAAAAGACGGAAAATTTTGATTTGGCTCGTGTGACGTTAATTTTTAAGATATCTTCATCGTATATAGATACTCACCGTCTCCGAACATGGTCCCTTGTCGTCACGTACGGCGATTTTTGAGGTTCAGAGCGCCTTCGGAGGAGTACTTTAAAATAGGAGTGCGTTTTATCCCGTAAAAAATCGTGTTTTTTGTTTTGACCCCGAATCCGTCCTCGGTGGTATTTTTGAACGAAAAAAAATTCTGTTCGGTGCGGCTCGACCTTCTCTTTGAGAATCCGAAGAGAAAATTGAAAACATTTACTTAGTTTTTATTTTATCGTCGAAAAACGGGCAAAAAAAGTTGCGGGGGCGGACTCGGAGGCCCGTTTGACCCTTTAATCGAAAGGGTACGCTCTGGGCGCCGTATAGCTTCGAAAGAGATTTTTTCGCCGAAAACGCCGGTATGCGCCTTTAGGTCGGATTCCGACATAACATATGTTTAATTTTCCCTCAAAGTGGAGTTTTTATCAAAAAAAATTTAATCCGGTCCCGCAAAAAAACGGCGCCCCGCAGGAAAAAAAGTTTCGTATAAAAAAGATCCGGACGGATGAGGAGAAGAAAATAAAAAAAAAATTTCGAAAATCGCCCCGGCCGTTTTCGAGAAATTTCAAAAAAATACTTTTTTCTTCAACGCCCTGTAGATCCGTCAAAATTTTTCCGATCGAAAAATGACATTTAAACTTTTTTCTTAGAATTTTCTCCTCCGCAAGCCCGCAAATTTTCAACTCTCCCCGAAAAAAAACACCTCCCCCTTTTCTTACTTTTTTTATTTTGAAAAATTCATATTTCGCTTAATAATTAAAATTAAGAAATAAAAATTCGTACAGATATGTTTGTAAAACTTATCGATATTATCTTATTAAATTTTTTAAAATTTAATTATTTTTTAAAGTACATTACCTAGAAAAGTTTTGATTTTTTTGAGTTTTTGGGGTGTAAATTTTTTTTGAGGGGTGTAGAGGGCAAGTGACCCCTACATTTCATCCATTTTCTATTATCTTTCATTTGCGGGGTCGATTTTGAAAATATTGTAAAAAAAAATTTTGGAGATATTTTTAAGGCTTACGGGCTTGAAATTTTTCATGGAAATCGATTTTTATTGTTTTTCTCGAAAACTATGAAAGTTAGCGATTTCAAATATTTTCCAAAGGTAAACACCGTCGATAGACGTGTTTTAAAAAATATTTGGTTAAAATCGGTTAAAAAGTTTTTTTGGAAAAAATTCGCAAAGTTTTGGCAAAATTTTGGTACAAATGCGGGCCTGGATGACTCAATTTTAAACCGAAAATTAAAATTTTCACGGAATTTGGTGGGGGAGGTGAAGGTGCGAATTTTAAGCTATTAAGCGTGCCGGTGGTTCCAATAGTTTTGAAGATATTAATTATTTTGTGAAAAGTGAAAAATTTCAGACCGTAATTTTGGCTCCAAACGGAGATTTTGCATATTTTTGCTACATTTTCGGCCATAACTCGATAACGAAAAGAGATAACGAAGTGATTTTTTTTTGTCGTAAAATGAACATTGAAAGCTTTCAGAAAATGTACATTACGCTGGGGCAAAATTAAATTTGAGGGGTTGAATAGACCGAAACGCGTCAAAAATTAAATTTTTTGAAAATTTTTTGAAATTTTTTTGAAATTTTTTCGATTTTTTTTTTGAAAATTTTGTAAAGGTTATGAAAATTACGAAAATTTTCCAATTTTTTTGTGTTTTTGGGGTGTAAACATTTTTTTGGGGGTGTAGGGGGCAACTGACCCCCTATATTTCATGCATTTTCAATTGTCTATCATTTGAGGGATCAATCTTGAAAAAATCGGAAAAAAAATTTTTCCGATATTTTTAAGGCTGTGGGCTTGAAATTTTTCATGCGAATCGGTTTTTATTTTTTTTCTCGAAAACTACAAAAGTTGGCGATTTCAAATTTTGACCAAAGTTAAACGGCGTCGACAGACGCATTTTAAAAAATACTCGGTTAAAATCGGTTAAATAGTTTTTTCGGAAAAAATTCCCAAAGATTTGGCAAAATTTTGATACAAATACAGTCCTGGACGGCGCAATTTTCAACCGAAAATCTACATTTTTACGGAAAGTGGTGGGAGAGGTGACGGTGAGAATTTTAAGCTATTAAACGTCGCGGTGATGTTAAAACTTTCTAAAATATTAATTATTTTGTGAAAAGTGAAAAATTTCAGGCAAAAACGGAGTACTTGATGGAAAATGGTCAAAAATCGACCAATTTCGCGTGGCTCGTGCAAAGTCAGTTTTTAACCGATCGTCGTGAAATAAAATTATTCAAAATCGTCAAATTAGGCCCTTCGTCGCCACGTGTGGCGATTTTTAAGATTTCGGACGGTTTCGGAGGAGTTCGTCAATTTACGGGTCGAGGTTTTGGAAGGCGCGAAATTTCAATCTCGAATATTTAAGTCAAATTTGGGAGTTTTTGAAAAATTTTGAATGCGTTTTACTCGGCAAGCGTTTCCGAATCGATCGCGTTCTTTTACTTTTTTTGAAAGGTCAAAAATGAGCGAAATATTTCGAAAAATGACAAAAAATCAACAACAAAAACGGAAAATTTTGATTTTGCTCGTGTGACGTTAGTTTTTAAGATGCGGCCTTCGTATATACTTTATTAGCGTCACGGAACCCTAGGGCTCGTCGCCACGTGTGGCGATTTTTCGGATTTTGAGCGCCTTCGGAGGAGATGTTTGCAATATAAACGCGATTTTTCCGAAAAAAAGTCGTATTTTTTGTTTCGACCCTGAATCCGTCCCTGTTGGAATTTTCGAACGAAAAAAAATTTTTTTAAATGCGGCTCGTCCTCCTCTTTAAGAATCCGAAGAGAAAATTGAAAAATTTTACTTAGTTTTTATTTTATCGTCGAAAAACGGGCAAAAAAAGTTGCGGGGGCGGACTCGGAGGCCCGTTTGACCCTTGAATCTAAAGGGTACGCTCTGGGCGCCGTATAGCTTCGAAAGAGATTTTTTCGCCGAAAACGCCGGTATGCGCCTTTCTGTCGGATTCCGACATAACATATGTTTAATTTTCCCTCAAACTGGAGTTTTTATAAAAAAAAATTTAATCCGGTCCTGCAAAAAAACGGCGCCCCGTAGAAAAAAAAGTTTAATATAAAAAAGATGCGGACGGATGAGGAGAAGAAAATAAAAAAAAATTTCGAAAATCGCCCCGGCCGTTTTCGAGAAATTTCAAAAAAACACTTTTTTCTTCAACACCCTGTAGATCGGTGGAATTTTTTCCGATCGAAAAATGTCATTTAAACTTTTTTCTTAGAATTTTCTCCCCCTTCCGCCTGCAAATTTTCAACTCTCCCCGAAAAAAAACGCCTCCCCCATTTCTTACCGTTTTAGTATTATAGACAAGTGTGTTTCGTTTCAAATTAAAAATTTGAAAGTTAATAATTTTGGGTTGTAGTATAAAGAAATAAGAAAAAAATAAAAAAAAATTCAAGGCTCTACGACTTTTTGTTCAAAAGATATGAATTTTTATATAAAATATGGTATTCTGATAAATTAGTAAATATGTATTTTGAAAAATTCATATTTCGCTTAATAATTAAAATTAAAATTAAGAAATAAAAATTCGTACAGATATGTTTGTAAAACTTATCGATATTATCTTATTACATTTTTAAAAATTTAATTATTTTTTAAAGTACATTACCTAGAAAAGTTTTCATTTTTTTGAGTTTTTGGGGTGTAAATTTTTTTTGAGGGGTGTAGAGGGCAAGTGACCCCTACATTTCATCCATTTTCTATTATCTTTCATTTGCGGGGTCGATTTTGAAAATATCGTAAAAAAAAATTTTGGAGATATTTTTAAGGCTACGGGCTTGAAATTTTTCATGGAAATCGATTTTTATTGTTTTTCTCGAAAACTATGAAAGTTAGCGATTTCAAATATTTTCCAAAGGTAAACACCGTCGATAGACGCGTTTTAAAAAATATTTGGTTAAAATCGGTTAAAAAGTTTTTTTGGAAAAAATTCGCAAAGTTTTGGCAAAATTTTGGTACAAATGCGGGCCTGGACGACGCAATTTTAAACCGAAAATTAAAATTTTCACGGAATTTGGTGGGGGAGGTGACGGTGCGAATTTTAAGCTATTAAGCGTGCCGGTGGTTCCAATAGTTTTGAAGATATTAATTATTTTGTGAAAAGTGAAAAATTTCAGACCGCAATTTTGGCTCCAAACGGAGATTTTGCATATTTTTGCTACATTTTCGGCCATAACTCGATAACGAAAAGGGATAGCGAAGTAATTTACAATTTAAAAGTTAATAATTTATAAATGTAGTGTAAAGAAATTAGAAAAAAATAAAAAAAAAATTCAAGGCTCCACGACTTTTTGTTCAAAAGATATGAATTTTTATTTAAAATATGGCATTCTGATAAATGAGTAAATGTGTATTGTTAAAAAATCATATTTAGCTTAATAACTGAAATTAGGAAACAAAAATTAGTACAGATAAGTTTGTAAAAACTATCGATATTATTTTATTAATTTTTTTAAATTTAATAATTTTTTAAGGTACATTACCTAAAAAAATTTAATTTTTTTGAGTTTTTGGGGTGTAAAATCTTTTTAGGGGGTGAAGAGGGCAAGTGACCCCCTACATTTGATACATTTTCTATTATCTTTCATTTGCGGGGTCGATTTTGAAAAAATTCGAAAAAAAATTTTTTGAAATATTTTTAAGGCTACGGGCTTGAAATTTTTCATGGAAATCGATTTTTATTGTTTTTCTCAAAAACTGTAAAAGTTAGCGACTTTAAATTTTTACCAAAGGTAAACACCATGGATAGACGCATTTTAAAAAATATTTGGTTAAAATCGGCTAAACAGTTTTTTTGGAAAAAATTCGCAAAGTTTTCGCAAAATTTTGGTACAAATGCGGGCCTGGACGACGCAATTTTAAACCGAAAATTAAAATTTTCACGGAATTTGGTGGGGGAGGTGAAGGTGCGAATTTTAAGCTATTGAGCGTGCCGGTGGTTCCAATAGTTTTGAAGATATTAATTATTTTGTGAAAAGTGAAAAATTTCAGACCGCAATTTTGGCTCCAAACGGAGATTTTGCATATTTTTGCTACATTTTCGGCCATAACTCGATAACGAAAAGAGATAACGAAGTGATTCTTTTTTTGTCGTAAAATGAACATGGAAAGCTTTCAGAAAATGTACATTACGCTGGGGCAAAATAAATTTGAGGGGTTGAATAGACCGAAACGCGTCAAAAATTAAATTTTTTGAAATTTTTTTGAAATTTATTCGATTTTTTTTTGAAAATTTTGTAAAGGTTATGAAAATTACGAAAATTTTCCAATTTTTTTGAGTTTTTGGGGTGTAAACATTTTTTTGGAGGTGTAGGGGGCAACTGACCCCCTATATTTCATGCATTTTCAATTGTCTATCATTTGAGGGATCAATCTTGAAAAAATCGGAAAAAAAAATTTTCCGATATTTTTAAGGCTGTTGGCTTGAAATTTTTCATGCGAATCGGTTTTTATTTTTTTTCTCGAAAACTATGAAAGTTGGCGATTTCAAATTTTGACCAAAGTTAAACGGCGTCGACAGACGCATTTTAAAAAATACTCGGTTAAAATCGGTTAAATGGTTTTTTCGGAAAAAATTCCCAAAGATTTGGCAAAATTTTGATACAAATACGGTCCTGGACGGCGCAATTTTCAACCGAAAATCTACATTTTTACGGAACGTGGTGGGAGAGGTGACGGTGAGAATTTTAAGCTATTAAACGTCGCGGTGATGTTAAAACTTTCTAAAATATTAATTATTTTGTGAAAAGTGAAAAATTTCAGGCAAAAACGGAGTACTTGATGGAAAATGGTCAAAAATCGACCAATTTCGCGTGGCTCGTGCAAAGTCAGTTTTTAACCGATCGTCCTGAAATAAAATTATTCAAAATCGTCAAATTAGGCCCTTTGTCGCCACGTGTGGCGATTTTTAAGATTTTGGACGGTTTCGGAGGAGTTCGTCAATTTACGGGTCGGGGTTTTGGAAGGCGCGAAATTTAAATCTGGAATATTTAAGTCAAATTTGGGAGTTTTTGAAAAATTTTGAATGCGTTTTACTCGGCGAGCGTTTCCGAATCGATCGCGTTCTTTTACTTTTTTTGAAAAGTCAAAAATGAGCGAAATATTTCGAAAAATGTCAAAAAATCAACAACAAAAACGGAAAATTTTGATTTTGCTCGTGCGACGTTAGTTTTTAAGATGCGGCCTTCGTATATACTTTATTAGCGTCACGGAACCCGAGGGCTCGTCGCCACGTGTGGCGATTTTTCGGATTTTGAGCGCCTTCGGAGGAGATGTTTGCAATATAAACGCGATTTTTCCGAAAAAAAGTCGTATTTTTTGTTTCGACCCTGAATCCGTTCCTGTTGGAATTTTCGAACGAAAAAAAATTTTTTTAAATGCGGCTCGTCCTCCTCTTTAAGAATCCGAAGAAAAAATTGAGAAATTTTTAATAGTTTCTTTTTTATCGTCGAAAAACGGAAAAAAAAATTGCGGGGGCGGACTCGGGGGCCCGTTTGACCCATTAATCTAAAGGGTACGCTCTGGGCGCCGTATAGCTTCGAAAGAGATTTTTTCGCCGAAAACGCCGGTATGCGCCTTTCTGTCGGATTCCGACATAACATATGTTTAATTTTCCCTCAAAGTGGAGTTTTTATCAAAAAAAATTTAATCCGGTCCTGCAAAAAAACGGCGCCCCGTAGAAAAAAAAGTTTAATATAAAAAAGATGCGGACGGATGAGGAGAAGAAAATAAAAAAAAAATTTCGAAAATCGCCCCGGCCGTTTTCGAGAAATTTCAAAAAAACACTTTTTTCTTCAACACCCTGTAGATCGGTGGAATTTTTTCCGATCGAAAAATGCCATTTAAACTTTTTTCTTAGAATTTTCTCCCCCTTCGGCTCGCAAATTTTCAACTCTCCCCGAAAAAAAACACCTCCCCATTTTCTTACCGTTTTAGTATTATAGACAAGTGTGGTGCGTTTCAAATTTACAATTTGAAAGTTAATAATTTTGGGTTGTAGTATAAAGAAATAAGAAAAAAATAAAAAAAAATTCAAGGCTCTACGACTTTTTGTTCAAAAGATATGAATTTTTATATAAAATATGGTATTCTGATAAATTAGTAAATATGTATTTTGAAAAATTCATATTTCGCTTAATAATTAAAATTAAGAAATAAAAATTCGTACAGATATGTTTGTAAAACTTATCGATATTATCTTATTAAATTTTTTAAAATTTAATTATTTTTTAAAGTACGTTACCTAGAAAAGTTTTGATTTTTTTGAGTTTTTGGGGTGTAAATTTTTTTTGAGGGGTGTAGAGGGCAAGTGACCCCAACATTTCATCCATTTTCTATTATCTTTCATTTGCGGGGTCGATTTTGAAAATATTGTAAAAAAAAATTTTGGAGATATTTTTAAGGCTACGGGCTTGAAATTTTTCATGGAAATCGATTTTTATTGTTTTTCTCGAAAACTATGAAAGTTAGCGATTTCAAATATTTTCCAAAGGTAAATACCGTCGATAGACGCGTTTTAAAAAATATTTGGTTAAAATCGGTTAAAAAGTTTTTTTGGAAAAAATTCGCAAAGTTTTGGCAAAATTTTGGTACAAATGCGGGCCTGGACGACGCAATTTTAAACCGAAAATTACAATTTTCACGGAATTTGGTGGGGGAGGTGATGGTGCGAATTTTAAGCTATTAAGCGTGCCGGTGGTTCCAATAGTTTCGAACATATTAATTATTTTGTGAAAAGTGAAAAATTTCAGACCGCAATTTTGGCTCCAAACGGAGATTTTGCATATTTTTGCTACATTTTCGGCCATAACTCGATAACGAAAAGGGATAGCGAAGTAATTTACAATTTAAAAGTTAATAATTTATAAATGTAGTGTAAAGAAATTAGAAAAAAATAAAAAAAAAATTCAAGGCTCCACGACTTTTTGTTCAAAAGATACGAATTTTTATTTAAAATATGGCATTCTGATAAATGAGTAAATGTGTATTGTTAAAAAATCATATTTAGCTTAATAACTGAAATTAAGCAACAAAAATTAGTACAGATAAGTTTGTAAAAACTATCGATATTATTTTATTAATTTTTTTAAATTTAATAATTTTTTAAGGTACATTAACTAAAAAAAATTTAATTTTTTTGAGTTTTTGGGGTGTAAAATCTTTTTAGGGGGTGAAGAGGGCAAGTGACCCCCTACATTTGATACATTTTCTATTATCTTTCATTTGCGGGGTCGATTTTGAAAAAATTCGAAAAAAAATTTTTTGAAATATTTTTAAGGCTACGGGCTTGAAATTTTTCATGGAAATCGATTTTTATTGTTTTTCTCAAAAACTGTAAAAGTTAGCGATTTTAAATTTTTACCAAAGGTAAACACCATGGATAGACGCATTTTAAAAAATATTTGGTTAAAATCGGCTAAACAGTTTTTTTGGAAAAAATTCGCAAAGTTTTCGCAAAATTTTGAAACAAAGACGGCCCTGGACGACGCAATTTTAAACCGAAAATTAAAACTTTTACGGCATTTGGCGGGGGAGGTGTCGCTGCAAATTTTAAGCTATCAATCGTCTGGGTGGTGGTAATAGTTTCGAAGATATTAATTATTTACTGAAAAGTGAAAAAATTCAGGCCGCAATTTTGGCTCCAAATGGAAATTTTGCATGTTTTAGCAACATTTTCGGCCATAACTCGATAACGAAAAGAGATAACGAAGTGATTCTTTTTTTGTCGTAAAATGAACATTGAGAGCTTTCAGAAAATGTACATTACGCTGGGGCAAAATTAAATTTGAGGGGTTGAATAGACCGAAACGCGTCAAAAATTACGACTTTTTTAAATGCGATCTTAAAAAAAATAATTTTTCGTTATTTTTTGGAAATTCAAAAAACCCTGTGCGTGGGCAATTTTAGCTCGGGAGGTAGATTTAAATGAACCTTTAAAATCGAAAATCGGTTAAAAAATGGCCCGACGGGAGCCACTCGCCTCAAAATTCTAAATTTCCAGTTGATTTAGGCATAACTTCCGAACCCCTTCGAAAATAAAAATTTCCTACGCGCTACCCGTTGTAGAAATTATTCTTTTATAAGGCAGTGTAGAAAAATTTAATGATTTTTGGAAACTGTGGGCTACAGTGGTAGTACCAATCGGCCGCGTTTAGCGCAATTTTTTGAACATTTTACCTTCGATTTTTTTCTGAAACAAAGGGTTCAAATTTTGCGGAGTTGATTTTTCTGCTTATAAATATGAATGTAATAAGCAAAATAAAAAATATTCGTCCTTAATAGCCGACCCTATCAAAAGTTACGAATTTTCAAAGTCCGCGTCGAAAAAGCCTGAAAAACGATGCGCGACTTGGAGTGCGCCAAAACTACATAAAAAAATAAGATATGAAAACGGACACCCGGCTATGCAACAATAAATGGAATACCGATCACTAATCAAAAAACCGCGATTTTTTCGCATCGGTGGAACTCGAGATGAGACTCGTATAGTTGTGGTACTTTCGCCGCCCGAAAAAACGCTAAATCTGTACACTCGGCGTGCGGGCGCCGCGACGCCACACGGTTGCGCCTGGAGACCTAAAAATGGCCACGAAATTTTTTTGAAATTTTTTCGATTTTTTTTTTTGAAAATTTTGTAAAGGTTATGAAAATTACGAAAATTTTCCAATTTTTTTGAGTTTTTGGGGTGTAAACATTTTTTTGGGGGTGTAGGGGGCAACTGACCCCCTATATTTCATGCATTTTCAATTGTCTATCATTTGAGGGATCAATCTTGAAAAAATCGGAAAAAAAAATTTTCCGATATTTTTAAGGCTGTGGGCTTGAAATTTTTCATGCGAATCGGTTTTTATTTTTTTTCTCGAAAACTATGAAAGTTGGCGATTTCAAATTTTGACCAAAGTTAAACGGCGTCGACATACGCATTTTAAAAAATACTCGGTTAAAATCGGTTAAATAGTTTTTTCGGAAAAAATTCCCAAAGATTTGGCAAAATTTTGATACAAATACGGTCCTGGACGGCGCAATTTTCAACCGAAAATCTACATTTTTACGGAACGTGGTGGGAGAGGTGACGGTGAGAATTTTAAGCTATTAAACGTCGCGGTGATGTTAAAACCTTCTAAAATATTAATTATTTTGTGAAAAGTGAAAAATTTCAGGCAAAAACGGAGTACTTGATGGAAAATGGTCAAAAATAGACCAATTTCGCGTGGCTCGTGCAAAGTCAGTTTTTAACCGATCGTCATGAAATAAAATTATTCAAAATCGTCAAATTAGGCCCTTCGTCGCCACGTGTGGCGATTTTTAAGATTTCTGACGGTTTCGGAGGAGTTCGTCGATTTACGGGTCAAGGTTTTGGAAGGCGCGAAATTTAAATCTCGAATATTTAAGTCAAATTTGGGAGTTTTTGAAAAATTTTGAATGCGTTTTACTCGGCGAGCGTTTCCGAATCGATCGCGTCCTTTTACTTTTTTTGAAAAGTCAAAAATGAGCGAAATATTTCGAAAAATGTCAAAAAATCAACAACAAAAACGGAAAATTTTGATTTTGCTCGTGTGACGTTAGTTTTTAAGATGTGGCCTTCGTATATACTTTATTAGCGTCACGGAACCCGAGGGCTCGTCGCCACGTGTGGCGATTTTTCGGATTTTGAGCGCCTTCGGAGGAGATGTTTGCAATATAAACGCGATTTTTCCGAAAAAAAGTCGTATTTTTTGTTTCGACCCTGAATCCGTCCCTGTTGGAATTTTCGAACGAAAAACAATTTTTTTAAATGCGGCTCGTCCTCCTCTTTAAGAATCCGAAGAGAAAATTGAAAAATTTTACTTAGTTTTTATTTTATCGTCGAAAAACGGGCAAAAAAAGTTGCGGGGGCGGACTCGGAGGCCCGTTTGACCCTTGAATCTAAAGGGTACGCTCTGGGCGCCGTATAGCTTCGAAAGAGATTTTTTCGCCGAAAACGCCGGTATGCGCCTTTATGTCGGATTTCGAGGGAACATATGTTTAATTTTCCCTCAAAGTGGAGTTTTTATCAAAAAAAATTTAATCCGGTCCCGCAAAAAAACGGCGCCCCGCAGGAAAAAAAGTTTCGTATAAAAAAGATGCGGACGGATGAGGAGAAGAAAATAAAAAAAAAATTTCGAAAATCGCCCCGGCCGTTTTCGAGAAATTTCAAAAAAATACTTTTTTCTTCAACGCCCTGTAGATCCGTCAAAATTTTTCCGATCGAAAAATGTCATTTAAACTTTTTTCTTAGAATTTTCTCCTCCGCGGGCACGCAAATTTACAACCCTCCCCGAAAAAAAACACCTCCCCCATTTCTTACCGTTTTAGTATTATAGACAAGTGTGGTGCGTTTCAAATTTACAATTTGAAAGTTAATAATTTTGGGTTGTAGTATAAAGAAATAAGAAAAAAATAAAAAAAAATTCAAGGCTCTACGACTTTTTGTTCAAAAGATATGAATTTTTATATAAAATATGGTATTCTGATAAATTAGTAAATATGTATTTTGAAAAATTCATATTTCGCTTAATAATTAAAATTAAGAAATAAAAATTCGTACAGATATGTTCGTAAAACTTGTCGATATTATCTTATTAAATTTTTTAAAATTTAATTATTTTTTAAAGTACATTACCTAGAAAAGTTTTGATTTTTTTGAGTTTTTGGGGTGTAAATTTTTTTTGAGGGGTGTAGAGGGCAAGTGACCCCTACATTTCATCCATTTTCTATTATCTTTCATTTGCGGGGTCGATTTTGAAAAAATTCGAAAAAAAATTTTTTGAAATATTTTTAAGGCTACGTGCTTGAAATTTTTCATGGAAATCGATTTTTATTGTTTTTCTCGAAAACTATGAAAGTTAGCGATTTCAAATATTTTCCAAAGGTAAACACCGTCGATAGACGTGTTTTAAAAAATATTTGGTTAAAATCGGTTAAAAAGTTTTTTTGGAAAAAATTCGCAAAGTTTTGGCAAAATTTTGGTACAAATGCGGGCCTGGATGACTCAATTTTAAACCGAAAATTAAAATTTTCACGGAATTTGGTGGGGGAGGTGATGGTGCGAATTTTAAGCTATTAAGCGTGCCGGTGGTTCCAATAGTTTTGAAGATATTAATTATTTTGTGAAAAGTGAAAAATTTCAGACCGCAATTTTGGCTCCAAACGGAGATTTTGCATATTTTTGCTACATTTTCGGCCATAACTCGATAACGAAAAGGGATAGCGAAGTAATTTACAATTTAAAAAATAATAATTTATAAATATAGTGTAAAGAAATTAGAAAAAAATAAAAAAAAAATTCAAGGCTCCACGACTTTTTGTTCAAAAGATATGAATTTTTATTTAAAATATGGCATTCTGATAAATGAGTAAATGTGTATTGTTAAAAAATCATATTTAGCTTAATAACTGAAATTAAGAAACAAAAATTAGTACAGATAAGTTTGTAAAAACTATCGATATTATTTTATTAATTTTTTTAAATTTAATAATTTTTTAAGGTACATTACCTAAAAAAAATTTAATTTTTTTGAGTTTTTGGGGTGTAAAATCTTTTTAGGGGGTGAAGAGGGCAAGTGACCCCCTACATTTGATACATTTTCTATTATCTTTCATTTGCGGGGTCGATTTTGAAAAAATTCGAAAAAAAATTTTTTGATATATTTTTAAGGCTACTGGCTTGAAATTTTTCATGGAAATCGATTTTTATTGTTTTTCTCAAAAACTGTAAAAGTTAGCGATTTTAATTTTTTACCAAAGGTAAACACCATGGATAGACGCATTTTAAAAAATATTTGGTTAAAATCGGCTAAACAGTTTTTTTGGAAAAAATTCGCAAAGTTTTCGCAAAATTTTGGAACAAAGACGGCCCTGGACAACGCAATTTTAAACCGAAAATTAAAACTTTTACGGCATTTGGCGGGGGAGGTGTCGCTGCAAATTTTAAGCTATTAATCGTCTGGGTGGTGGTAATAGTTTCGAAGATATTAATTATTTTCTGAAAAGTGAAAAAATTCAGGCCGCAATTTTGGCTCCAAACGGAGATTTTGCATGTTTTAGCAACATTTTCGGCCATAACTCGATAACGAAAAGAGATAACGAAGTGATTCTTTTTTTGTCGTAAAATGAACATTGAAAGCATTCAGAAAATGTACATTACGCTGGGGCAAAATTAAATTTGAGGGGTTGAATAGACCGAAACGCGTCAAAAATTACGACTTTTTTAAATGCGATCTTAAAAAAAATAATTTTTCGTTATTTTTTGGAAATTCAAAAAACCCTGTGCGTGGGCGATTTTAGCTCGGGAGGTAGATTTAAATGAACCTTTAAAATCGAAAATCGGTTAAAAAATGGCCCGACGGGAGCCACTCGCCTCAAAATTCAAAATTTCCAGTTGATATAGTAAAAATTTAGTAAAAATTTAGTAAAAATTTAGTAAAAATTTAGTAAAAATTTAGTAAAAATTTAGTAAAAATTTAGTAAAAATTTAGTAAAAATTTAGTAAAAATTTAGTAAGAATTTAGTAAAAATTTAGTAAAAATTTAGTAAAAATTTAGTAAAAATTTAGTAAAAATTTAGTAAAAATTTAGTAAAAATTTAGTAAAAATTTAGTAAAAATTTAGTAAAAATTTAGTAAAAATTTAGTAAAAATTTAGTAAAAATTTAGTAAAAATTTAGTAAAAATTTAGTAAAAATTTAGAAAAAATTTAGTAAAGATTTAGTAAAAATTTAGTAAAAATTTAGTAAAAATTTAGTAAAAATTCAGTAAAAATTTAGTAAAAATTATAAAAATTTCGTCAATATTTTTTAAAATTTTGGAGAATTTTTTGAAAATGTTTTGAAAATTTTTTGTACATTTTTTGAAAATTTTTTGAAAATTTTTTGAAATTTTTTTGAAATTTTTTCGATTTTTTTTTTGAAAATTTTGTAAAGGTTATGAAAATTACGAAAATTTTCCAATTTTTTGAGTTTTTGGGGTGTAAACATTTTTTTGGGGGTGTAGGGGGCAACTGACCCCCTATATTTCATGCATTTTCAATTGTCTATCATTTGAGGGATCAATCTTGAAAAAAATATTTTTTGTTTCGACCCTGAATCCGTCCCTGTTGGAATTTTCGAACGAAAAAAAATTTTTTAAAATGCGGCTCTTCCTCCTCTTTAAGAATCCGAAGAGAAAATTGAAAAATTTTACTTAGTTTTTATTTTATCGTCGAAAAACGGGCAAAAAAAGTTGCGGGGGCGGACTCGGAGGCCCGTTTGACCCGTTAATCTAAAGGGTACGCTCTGGGCGCCGTATAGCTTCGAAAGAGATTTTTTCGCCGAAAACGCCGGTATGCGCCTTTATGTCGGATTTCGAGGGAACATATGTTTAATTTTCCCTGAAAGTCGAGTTTTTATGAAAAAATCTTTAATCCGGTCCTGCAAAAAAACGGCGCCCCGCAGAAAAAAAAGGTACATTACCTAAAAAAAATTTAATTTTTTTGAGTTTTTCGGGGTGTAAAATCTTTTTAGGGGGTGAAGAGGGCAAGTGACCCCCTACATTTGATACATTTTCTATTATCTTTCATTTGCGGGGTCGATTTTGAAAAAATTCGAAAAAAAATTTTTTGAAATATTTTTAAGGCTACGGGCTTGAAATTTTTCATGGAAATCGATTTTTATTGTTTTTCTCAAAAACTGTAAAAGTTAGCGATTTTAAATTTTTACCAAAGGTAAACACCATGGATAGACGCATTTTAAAAAATATTTGGTTAAAATCGGCTAAACAGTTTTATTGGAAAAAATTCGCAAAGTTTTCGCAAAATTTTGATACAAATACGGTCCTGGACGGCGCAATTTTCAACCAAAAATCTACATTTTTACGGAACGTGGTGGGAGAGGTGACGGTGAGAATTTTAAGCTATTAAACGTCGCGGTGATGTTAAAACTTTCTAAAATATTAATTATTTCGTGAAAAGTGAAAAATTTCAGGCAAAAACGGAGTACTTGATAGAAAATGGTCAAAAATCGACCAATTTCGCGTGGCTCGTGCAAAGTCAGTTTTTAACCGATCGTCGTGAAATAAAATTATTCAAAATCGTCAAATTAGGCCCTTTGTCGCCACGTGTGGCGATTTTTAAGATTTTGGACGGTTTCGGAGGAGTTCGTCAATTTACGGGTCAAGGTTTTGGAAGGCGCGAAATTTAAATCTTGAATGTTTAAGTCAAATTTGGGAGTTTTTGAAAAATTTTGAATGCGTTTTACTCGGCAAGCGTTTCCGAATCGATTGCGTCCTTTTACTTTTTTTGAAAAGTCAAAAATGAGCGAAATATTTCGAAAAATGTCAAAAAATCAACAACAAAAACGGAAAATTTTGATTTGGCTCGTGTGACGTTAATTTTTAAGATATCTTCATCGTATATAGATACTCACCGTCTCCGAACTTGGTCCCTCGTCGTCACGTGCAGCGATTTTTGAGGTTTAGAGCGCCTTCGGAGGAGTACTTTAAAATAGGAGTGCGTTTTTTCCCGTAAAAAATCGTGTTTTTTGTTTTGACCCCGAATCCGTCCCTGGTGGTATTTTTGAACGAAAAAAAATTCTATTCGGTGCGGCTCGACCTTCTCTTTAAGAATCCGAAGAGAAAATTGAAAAATTTTACTTAGTTTTTATTTTATCGTCGAAAAACGGGCAAAAAAAGTTGCGGGGGCGGACTCGGAGGCCCGTTTGACCCTTTAATCTAAAGGGTACGCTCTGGGCGCCGTATAGCTTCGAAAGAGATTTTTTCGCCGAAAACGCCGGTACGCTCCTTTCTGTCGGATTCCGATATAACATATGTTTAATTTTCCCTCAAAGTGGAGTTTTTATCAAAAAAAATTTAATCCGGTCCCGCAAAAAAACGGCGCCCCGCAGAAAAAAAAGTTTCGTATAAAAAAGATGCGGACGGACGAGGAGAAGAAAATAAAAAAAAAATTTCGAAAATCGCCCCGGCCGTTTTCGAGAAATTTCAAAAAAACACTTTTTTCTTCAACACCCTGTAGATCGGTGGAATTTTTTCCGATCGAAAAATGTCATTTAAACTTTTTTCTTAGAATTTTCTCCCCCTTCGGCTCGCAAATTTTCAACTCTCCCCGAAAAAAAACACCTCCCCATTTTCTTACCGTTTTAGTATTATAGACAAGTGTGTTTCGTTTCAAATTTACAATTTGAAAGTTAATAATTTTGGGTTGTAGTATAAAGAAATAAGAAAAAAATAAAAAAAAATTCAAGGCTCTACGACTTTTTGTTCAAAAGATATGAATTTTTATATAAAATATGGTATTCTGATAAATTAGTAAATATGTATTTCGAAAAATTCATATTTCGCTTAATAATTAAAATTAAGAAATAAAAATTCGTACAGATATGTTCGTAAAACTTATCGATATTATCTTATTAAATTTTTTAAAATTTAATTATTTTTTAAAGTACATTACCTAGAAAAGTTTTGATTTTTTTGAGTTTTTGGGGTGTAAATTTTTTTTGAGGGGTGTAGAGGGCAAGTGACCCCTACATTTCATCCATTTTCTATTATCTTTCATTTGCGGGGTCGATTTTGAAAATATTGTAAAAAAAAATTTTGGAGATATTTTTAAGGCTACGGGCTTGAAATTTTTCATGGAAATCGATTTTTATTGTTTTTCTCGAAAACTATGAAAGTTAGCGATTTCAAATATTTTCCAAAGGTAAACACCGTCGATAGACGCGTTTTAAAAAATATTTGGTTAAAATCGGTTAAAAAGTTTTTTTGGAAAAAATTCGCAAAGTTTTGGCAAAATTTTGGTACAAATGCGGGCCCGGACGACGCAATTTTAAACCGAAAATTAAAATTTTCACGGAATTTGGTGGGGGAGGTGACGGTGCGAATTTTAAGCTATTAAGCGTGCCGGTGGTTCCAATAGTTTTGAAGATATTAATTATTTTGTGAAAAGTGAAAAATTTCAGACCGCAATTTTGGCTCCAAACGGAGATTTTGCATATTTTTGCTACATTTTCGGCCATAACTCGATAACGAAAAGGGATAGCGAAGTAATTTACAATTTAAAAGTTAATAATTTATAAATGTAGTGTAAAGAAATTAGAAAAAAATAAAAAAAAATTCAAGGCTCCACGACTTTTTGTTCAAAAGATACGAATTTTTATTTAAAATATGGCATTCTGATAAATGAGTAAATGTGTATTGTTAAAAAATCATATTTAGCTTAATAACTGAAATTAAGAAGCAAAAATTAGTACAGATAAGTTTGTAAAAACTATCGATATTATTTTATTAAATTTTTTAAATTTAATAATTTTTTAAGGTACATTACCTAAAAAAAATTTAATTTTTTTGAGTTTTTGGGGTGTAAAATCTTTTTAGGGGGTGAAGAGGGCAAGTGACCCCCTTACATTTGATACATTTTCTATTATCTTTCATTTGCGGGGTCGATTTTGAAAAAATTCGAAAAAAAATTTTTTGAAATATTTTTAAGGCTACGGGCTTGAAATTTTTCATGGAAATCGATTTTTATTGTTTTTCTCAAAAACTGTAAAAGTTAGCGATTTTAAATTTTTACCAAAGATAAACACCATGGATAGACGCATTTTAAAAAATATTTGGTTAAAATCGGCTAAACAGTTTTTTTGGAAAAAATTCGCAAAGTTTTCGCAAAATTTTGGAACAAAGCCGGCCCTGGACGACGCAATTTTAAACCGAGAATTAAAACTTTTACGGCATTTGGCGGGGGAGGTGTCGCTGCAAATTTTAAGCTATCAATCGTCTGGGTGGTGGTAATAGTTTCGAAGATATTAATTATTTTCTGAAAAGTGAAAAAATTCAGGCCGCAATTTTGGCTCCAAACGGAAATTTTGCATGTTTTAGCAACATTTTCGGCCATAACTCGATAACGAAAAGAGATAACGAAGTGATTCTTTTTTTGTCGTAAAATGAACATTGAAAGCTTTCAGAAAATGTACATTACGCTGGGGCAAAATTAAATTTGAGGGGTTGAATAGACCGAAACGCGTCAAAAATTACGACTTTTTTAAATGCGATCTTAAAAAAAATAATTTTTCGTTATTTTTTGGAAATTCAAAAAACCCTGTGCGTGGGCGATTTTAGCTCGGGAGGTAGACTTAAATGAACCTTTAAAATCGAAAATCGGTTAAAAAATGGCCCGACGGGAGCCACTCGCCTCAAAATTCAAAATTTCCAGTTGATTTAGGCATAACTTCCGAACCCCTTCGAAAATAAAAATTTCCTACGCGCTACCCGTTGTAGAAATTATTCTTTTATAAGGCAGTGTAGAAAAATTTAATGATTTTTGGAAACTGTGGGCTACAGTGGTAGTACCAATCGGCCGCGTTTAGCGCAATTTTTTGAACATTTTACGTTCGATTTTTTTCTGAAACAAAGGGTTCAAATTTTGCGGAGTTGATTTTTCTGCTTATAAATATGAATGTAATAAGCAAAATAAAAAATATCGCACCGTAATATCCAACCCCTATCGAAAGTTACGAATTTTCAAAGTCCGCGTCGAAAAAGCAAGAAAAACGAAATGCAAATTTAAAGGCCCCAAATTAATACAAAAAATCAAGATATCAAAAAAAGGGCTCGGATCGCCCTAATAACGTGTATCTAGTTTGTAAATCGAAAACCCGCTATTTTTTTGCACCTGCTGATTCTCAAATATAAGGGGTACAGTTTGAGCACATTTGCCGCCCGAAAAAACGTTAAATTTGTACTCTTGGCGTCTCGGCGCCGGGGCGCCACACGGTTACTCCTGGAGACTTAAAAATGGCCTGGGTTCATCCCCAGGACGTGAGAATAAAAGGGGCCAAATTTCGTCGTTCCCCTATAAAACCGGACGGGGGTGCGATTTCTCAAATTTGACGCCGACGAAAACCGGAAAAAAAGCGAGAAAAATCGACCGTTTTCGAGAACTTTTTTCAGAGTGTTAGCGTGCTCGGAAAAATTTTAGATTCTAACCGCGCTTAGAATCGGCATCCCTCTTCACGATGCAATCAGAATTTTTAAAATCTGACTAAAAAAACTGCCCTTTTAGCGGCTCGTCGCAAAAAACGTCCGAATTTGGGGTAAAAATACAAAAGGGGCTGTATCTCCGCCCCCTTAATAGATAGGTTCGGACGGGTCAAAACCACCCTGTATAGAATTTGGTCCTCTATAACATACTAAAATTTGATGCGATTCGGGGAGAATTTCAGACAGTGAGGGGATGAATTCGATTTTTCGTTCGGGGGGGGAATAACTTTTTTCGGGGCGGTCCGAACGAAAAGAGACATTTAAACTTTTTTCTTAAAATTTTCTCTTCTTTATACATGCAAAATTTCAACTCTATACGAAAAAAAAACATTTTACGTTTCTTACGGTTTTAGTATTATAGAAAATATTTAAGTCAAATTTGGGAATTTTTGAAAAATGTTGAATGCGTTTTATTCGGGAAGCCATTTCAAATCGATTGCGTCCTTTTTCTTTTTTGAAAACCAAAAAATAAGGAAAATATTCCGAAAAATTACAAAAAAAAACAGCAAAAAGACGGAAAATTTTGATTTTGCTCGTGTGACGTTAATTTTTAAGATATCTTCATCGTATATAGATACTCACCGTCTCCGAACGTGGTCCCTCGTCGTCACGTGCAGCGATTTTTGAGGTTCAGAGCGCCTTCGGAGGAGTACTTTAAAATAGGAGTGCGTTTTTTCCCGTAAAAAATCGTGTTTTTTGTTTTGACCCCGAATCCGTCCCCGGTGGTATTTTTGAACGAAAAAAAATTCTGTTCGGTGCGGCTCGACCTTCTCTTTGAGAATCCGAAGAGAAAATTGAAAAATTTTACTTAGTTTTTATTTTATCGTCGAAAAACGGGCAAAAAAAGTTGCGGGGGCGGACTCGGAGGCCCGTTTGACCCTTCAATCGAAAGGGTACGCTCTGGGCGCCGTATAGCTTCGAAAGAGATTTTTTCGCCGAAAACGCCGGTATGCGCCTTTAGGTCGGATTCCGACATAACATATGTTTAATTTTCCCTCAAAGTGGAGTTTTTATCAAAAAAAATTTAATCCGGTCCCGCAAAAAAACGGCGCCCCGCAGAAAAAAAAGTTTCGTATAAAACAGATGCGGGCGGACGAGGAGAAGAAAATAAAAAAAAAATTTCGAAAATCGCCCCGGCCGTTTTCGAGAAATTTCATAAAAACACTTTTTTCTTCAACGCCCTGTAGATCCGTCAAAATTTTTCCGATCGAAAAATGACATTTAACTTTTCGTCTTGCAATTTTCTCCCCCTTCGGCTTGCAAATTTTCAACTCTCCCCGAAAAAAAACAACTCCCCCTTTTCTTACCGTTTTAGTATTATAGACAAGTATGCGGGTTTCAAATTTACAATTTGAAAGTTAATAATTTTGGGTTGTAGTATAAAGAAATAAGAAAAAAATAAAAAAAAATTCAAGGCTCTACGACTTTTTGTTCAAAAGATATGAATTTTTATATAAAATATGGTATTCTGATAAATTAGCAAATATGTATTTTGAAAAATTCATATTTCGCTTAATAATTAAAATTAAGAAATAAAAATTCGTACAGATATGTTTGTAAAACTTATCGATATTATCTTATTAAATTTTTTAAAATTTAATTATTTTTTAAAGTACATTACCTAGAAAAGTTTTGATTTTTTTGAGTTTTTGGGGTGTAAATTTTTTTTGAGGGGTGTAGAGGGCAAGTGACCCCTACATTTCATCCATTTTCTATTATCTTTCATTTGCGGGGTCGATTTTGAAAATATTGTAAAAAAAAATTTTGGAGATATTTTTAAGGCTACGGGCTTGAAATTTTTCATGGAAATCGATTTTTATTGTTTTTCTCGAAAACTATGAAAGTTAGCGATTTCAAATATTTTCCAAAGGTAAACACCGTCGATAGACGCGTTTTAAAAAATATTTGGTTAAAATCGGTTAAAAAGTTTTTTTGGAAAAAATTCGCAAAGTTTTGGCAAAATTTTGGTACAAATGCGGGCCTGGACGACGCAATTTTAAACCGAAAATTAAAATTTTCACGGAATTTGGTGGGGAAGGTGATGGTGCGAATTTTAAGCTATTAAGCGTGCCGGTGGTTCCAATAGTTTCGAAGATATTAATTATTTTGTGAAAAGTGAAAAATTTCAGACCGCAATTTTGGCTCCAAACGGAGATTTTGCATATTTTTGCTACATTTTCGGCCATAACTCGATAACGAAAAGGGATAGCGAAGTAATTTACAATTTAAAAGTTAATAATTTATAAATGTAG
Source organism: Stenus bimaculatus (assembly GCA_963971135.1). Lineage (NCBI taxonomy): Eukaryota > Metazoa > Arthropoda > Insecta > Coleoptera > Staphylinidae > Stenus > Stenus bimaculatus. The sequence continues at coordinate 29,680,097 of OZ020181.1, forward strand.
TGTAAAGAAATTAGAAAAAAAAAAATTCAAGGCTCCACGACGTTTTGTTCAAAAGATATGAATTTTTATTTAAAATATGGCATTCTGATAAATGAGTAAATGTGTATTGTTAAAAAATCATATTTAGCTTAATAACTGAAATTAAGAAACAAAAATTAGTACAGATAAGTTTGTAAAAACTATCGATATTATTTTATTCATTTTTTTAAATTTAATAATTTTTTAAGGTACTTACATTACCTAAAAAAAATTTAATTTTTTTGAGTTTTTGGGGTGTAAAATCTTTTTAGGGGGTGAAGAGGGCAAGTGACCCCCTACATTTGATACATTTTCTATTATCTTTCATTTGCGGGGTCGATTTTGAAAAAATTCGAAAAAAAATTTTTTGAAATATTTTTAAGGCTACGGGCTTGAAATTTTTCATGGAAATCGATTTTTATTGTTTTTCTCAAAAACTGTAAAAGTTAGCGATTTTAAATTTTTACCAAAGGTAAACACCATGGATAGACGCATTTTAAAAAATATTTGGTTAAAATCAGCTAAACAGTTTTTTTGGAAAAAATTCGCAAAGTTTTGGCAAAATTTTGGTACAAATGCGGGCCTGGACGACGCAATTTTAAACCGAAAATTAAAATTTTCACGGAATTTGGTGGGGAAGGTGATGGTGCGAATTTTAAGCTATTAAGCGTGCCGGTGGTTCCAATAAAACTATCTTCAAAACTGAAGATATTAATTATTTTGTGAAAAGTGAAAAATTTCAGACCGCAATTTTGGCTCCAAACGGAGATTTTGCATATTTTTGCTACATTTTCGGCCATAACTCGATAACGAAAAGGGATAGCGAAGTAATTTACAATTTAAAAGTTAATAATTTATAAATGTAGTGTAAAGAAATTAGAAAAAAATAAAAAAAAAATTCAAGGCTCCACGACTTTTTGTTCAAAGATATAAATTTTTATTTAAAATATGGCATTCTGATAAATGAGTAAATGTGTATTGTTAAAAAATCATATTTAGCTTAATGACTGAAATTAAGAAACCAAAATTAATACAGATAAGTTTGTAAAAACTATCGATATTATTTTATTAATTTTTTTAAATTTAATAATTTTTTAAGGTACATTACCTAAAAAAAATTTAATTTTTTTGAGTTTTTGGGGTGTAAAATCTTTTTAGGGGGTGAAGAGGGCAAGTGACCCCCTACATTTGATACATTTTCTATTATCTTTCATTTGCGGGGTCGATTTTGAAAAAATTCGAAAAAAATTTTTTTGAAATATTTTTAAGGCTACGGGCTTGAAATTTTTCATGGAAATCGATTTTTATTGTTTTTCTCAAAAACTGTAAAAGTTAGCGATTTTAAATTTTTACCAAAGGTAAACACCATGGATAGACGCATTTTAAAAAATATTTGGTTAAAATCGGCTAAACAGTTTTTTTGGAAAAAATTCGCAAAGTTTTCGCAAAATTTTGGAACAAAGACGGCCCCGGACGACGCAATTTTAAACCGAAAATTAAAACTTTTACGGCATTTGGCGGGGGAGGTGTCGCTGCAAATTTTAAGCTATCAATCGTCTGGGTGGTGGTAATAGTTTTGAAGATATTAATTATTTTCTGAAAAGTGAAAAAATTCAGGCCGCAATTTTGGCTCCAAACGGAAATTTTACATGTTTTAGCAACATTTTCGGCCATAACTCGATAACGAAAAGAGATAACGAAGTGATTCTTTTTTTGTCGTAAAATGAACATTGAAAGCTTTCAGAAAATGTACATTACGCTGGGACAAAATTAAATTTGAGGGGTTGAATAGACCGAAACGCGTCAAAAATTACGACTTTTTTAAATGCGATCTTAAAAAAATAATTTTTCGTTATTTTTTGGAAATTCAAAAAACCCTGTGCGCGGGCGATTTTAGCTCGGGAGGTAGATTTAAATGAACCTTTAAAATCGAAAATCGGTTAAAAAATGGCCCGACGGGAGCCACTCGCCTCAAAATTCAAAATTTCCAGTTGATTTAGGAATAACTTCCGAACCCCTTCGAAAATAAAAATTTCCTACGCGCTACCCGTTGAAGAAATTATTCTTTTATAAGGCAGTGTAGAAAAATTTAATGATTTTTGGAAACTGTGGACTACAGTGGTAGTACCAATCGGCCGCGTTTAGCGCAATTTTTTGAACATTTTACGTTCGATTTTTTTCTGAAACAAAGGGTTCAAATTTTGCGGAGTTGATTTTTCTGCTTATAAATATGAATGTAATAAGCAAAATAAAAAATATCGCACCGTAATATCCAACCCCTATCGAAAGTTACGAATTTTCAAAGTCCGCGTCGAAAAAGCAAGAAAAACGAAATGCAAATTTAAAGGCCCCAAATTAATACAAAAAATCAAGATATCAAAAAAAGGGCTCGGATCGCCATAATAACGTGTATCTAGTTTGTAAATCGAAAACCCGCTATTTTTTTGCACCTGCTGATTCTCAAATATAAGGGGTACAGTTTGAGCACATTTGCCGCCCGAAAAAACGTTAAATTTGTACTCTTGGCGTCTCGGCGCCGGGGCGCCACACGGTTACTCCTGGAGACTTAAAAATGGCCTGGGTTCATCCCCAGGATGTGAGAATAAAAGGGGCCAAATTTCGTCGCTCCCCTATAAAACCGGACGGGGGTGCGATTTCTCAAATTTGACGCCGACGAAAACCCGAAAAAAAAGCGAGAAAAATCGACCGTTTTCGAGAACTTTTTTCAGAGTGTTAGCGTGCTCGGAAAAATTTTAGATTCTAACCCCGCTTAGAATCGGCATCCCTTTTCACGATGCAATCAGAATTTTTAAAATCTGACTAAAAAAACTGCCCTTGTAGCGGCTCGTCGCAAAAAACGTCCGAATTTGGGGTAAAAATACAAAAGGGGCTGTATCTCCGCCCCCTTAATAGATAGGTTCGGACGGGTCAAAACCATCCTGTATAGAATTTGGTCCTCTATAACATACTAAAATTTGATGCGATTCGGGGAGAATTTCAGACAGTGAGGGGATGAATTCAATTTTTCGTTCGGGGGGGGAATAACTTTTTTCGGGGCGCTCCGAACGAAAAGGGACATTTAAACTTTTTTCTTAAAATTTTCTCTTCTTTATACATGCAAAATTTCAACTCTATACGAAAAAAAAACATTTTACGTTTCTTACGGTTTTAGTATTATAGAAAATATTTAAGTCAAATTTGGGAGTTTTTGAAAAATTTTGAATGCGTTTTATTCGGGAAGCCATTTTAAATCGATTGCGTCCTTTTTCTTTTTTGAAAACCAAAAAATAAGGAAAATATTCCGAAAAATGACAAAAAAAAAACAGCAAAAAGACGGAAAATTTTGATTTGGCTCGTGTGACGTTAATTTTTAAGATATCTTCATCGTATATAGATACTCACCGTCTCCGAACATGGTCCCTCGTCGTCACGTGCAGCGATTTTTGAGGTTCAGAGCGCCTTCGGAGGAGTACTTTAAAATAGGAGTGCGTTTTTTCCCGTAAAAAATCGTGTTTTTTGTTTTGACCCTGAATCCGTCCCTGGTGGTATTTTTGAACGAAAAAAAATTCTATTCGGTGCGGCTCGACCTTCTCTTTGAGAATCCGAAGAGAAAATTGAAAAATTTTACTTAGTTTTTATTTTATCGTCGAAAAACGGGCAAAAAAAGTTGCGGGGGCGGACTCGGAGGCCCGTTTGACCCTTTAATCTAAAGGGTACGCTCTGGGCGCCGTATAGCTTCGAAAGAGATTTTTTCGCCGAAAACGCCGGTATGCGCCTTTCTGTCGGATTCCGATATAACATATGTTTAATTTTCCCTCAAAGTGGAGTTTTTATAAAAAAAAATTTAATCCGGTCCTGCAAAAAAACGGCGCCCCGTAGAAAAAAAAGTTTAATATAAAACAGATGCGGACGGACGAGGAGAAGAAAATAAAAAAAAAATTTCGAAAATCGCCCCGGCCGTTTTCGAGAAATTTCAAAAAAACACTTTTTTCTTCAACACCCTGTAGATCGGTGGAATTTTTTCCGATCGAAAAATGTCATTTAAACTTTTTTCTTAGAAATTTCTCCCCCTTCCGCCCGCAAATTTTCAACTCTCCCCGAAAAAAAACACCTCCCTCTTTTCTTACCGTTTTAGTATTATAGACAAGTGTGGTGCGTTTCAAATTTACAATTTGAAAGTTAATAATTTTGGGTTGTAGTATAAAGAAATAAGAAAAAAATAAAAAAAAATTCAAGGCTCTACGACTTTTTGTTCAAAAGATATGAATTTTTATATAAAATATGGTATTCTGATAAATTAGTAAATATGTATTTTGAAAAATTCATATTTCGCTTAATAATTAAAATTAAGAAATAAAAATTCGTACAGATATGTTTGTAAAACTTATCGATATTATCTTTTTAAATTTTTTTAAATTTAAATATTTTTTAAAGTACATTACCTAGAAAAGTTTTGATTTTTTTAAGTTTTTGGGGTGTAAATTTTTTTTGAGGGGTTTAGAGGGCAAGTGACCCCTACATTTCATCCATTTTCTATTATCTTTCATTTGCGGGGTCGATTTTGAAAATATCGTAAAAAAAAATTTCGGAGATATTTTTAAGGCTACGGGCTTGAAATTTTTCATGGAAATCGATTTTTATTGTTTTTCTCGAAAACTATGAAAGTTAGCGATTTCAAATATTTTCCAAAGGTAAACACCGTCGATAGACGCGTTTTAAAAAATATTTGGTTAAAATCGGTTAAAAAGTTTTTTTGGAAAAAATTCGCAAAGTTTTGGTACAAATGCGGGCCTGGACGACGCAATTTTAAACCGAAAATTAAAATCACGGAATTTGGTGGGGGAGGTGACGGTGCGAATTTTAAGCTATTAAGCGTGCCGGTGGTTCCAATAGTTTTGAAGATATTATTTATTTTGTGAAAAGTGAAAAATTTCAGACCGCAATTTTGGCTCCAAACGGAGATTTTGCATATTTTTGCTACATTTTCGGCCATAACTCGATAACGAAAAGGGATAGCGAAGTAATTTACAATTTAAAAGTTAATAATTTATAAATGTAGTGTAAAGAAATTAGAAAAAAATACAAAAAAAATTCAAGGCTCCACGACTTTTTGTTCAAAAGATATGAATTTTTATTTAAAATATGGCATTCTGATAAATGAGTAAATGTGTATTGTTAAAAAATCATATTTAGCTTAATAACTGAAATTAAGAAACAAAAATTAGTACAGATAAGTTTGTAAAAACTATCGATATTATTTTATTAATTTTTTTAAATTTAATAATTTTTTAAGGTACATTACCTAAAAAAAATTTAATTTTTTTGAGTTTTTGGGATGTAAAATCTTTTTAGGGGGTGAAGAGGGCAAGTGACCCCCTACATTTGATACATTTTCTATTATCTTTCATTTGCGGGGTCGATTTTGAAAAAATTCGAAAAAAAATTTTTTGAAATATTTTTAAGGCTACGGGCTTGAAATTTTTCATGGAAATCGATTTTTATTGTTTTTCTCAAAAACTGTAAAAGTTAGCGATTTTAAATTTTTACCAAAGGTAAACACCATGGATAGACGCATTTTAAAAAATATTTGGTTAAAATCGGCTAAACAGTTTTTTTGGAAAAAATTCGCAAAGTTTTCGCAAAATTTTGGAACAAAGACGGCCCTGGACGACGCAATTTTAAACCGAAAATTAAAACTTTTACGGCATTTGGCGGGGGAGGTGTCGCTGCAAATTTTAAGCTGTCAATCGTCTGGGTGGTGGTAATAGTTTCGAAGATATTAATTATTTTCTGAAAAGTGAAAAAATTCAGGCCGCAATTTTGGCTCCAATCGGAAATTTTGCATGTTTTAGCAACATTTTCGGCCATAACTCGATAACGAAAAGAGATAACGAAGTGATTCTTTTTTTGTCGTAAAACGAACATTAAAAGCTTTCAGAAAATGTACATTACGCTGGGGCAAAATTAAATTTGAGGGGTTGAATAGACCGAAACGCGTCAAAAATTACGACTTTTTTAAATGCGATCTTAAAAAAAATTATTTTTCGTTATTTTTTGGAAATTCAAAAAACCCTGTGCGTGGGCAATTTTAGCTCGGGAGGTAGATTTAAATGAACCTTTAAAATCGAAAATCGGTTAAAAAATGGCCCGACGGGAGCCACTCGCCTCAAAATTCAAAATTTCCAGTTGATTTAGGCATAACTTCCGAACCCCTTCGAAAATAAAAATTTCCTACGCGCTACCCGTTGTAGAAATTATTCTTTTATAAGGCAGTGTAGAAAAATTTAATGATTTTTGGAAACTGTGGGCTACAGTGGTGGTGCCAATCGGCCGCGTTTAGCGCAATTTTTTGAACATTTTACCTTCGATTTTTTTCTGAAACAAAGGGTTCAAATTTTGCGGAGTTGATTTTTCTGCTTATAAATATGAATGTAATAAGCAAAATAAAAAATATTCGTCCTTAATAGCCGACCCTATCAAAAGTATGTAAAAATTATGAAAATTTAGTTAATGATGAAAATTCAGAGAAAATTTAGTAAAAAATTAGTAAAAATTTAGTAAAAATTTAGTAAAAATTTAGTAAAAATTTAGTAAAAATTTAGTAAAAATTTAGTAAAAATTTAGTAAAAATTTAGTAAAAATTTAGTAAAAATTTAGTAAAAATTTAGTAAAAATTTAGTAAAAATTTAGTAAAAATTTAGTAAAAATTTAGTAAAAATATAGTAAAAATTTAGTGAAAATTTAGTAAAAATTTAGTAAAAATTTAGTAAAAATTTAGTAAAAATTCAGTAAAAATTTAGTAAAAATTATAAAAATTTCGTCAATATTTTTTAAAATTTTGGAGAATTTTTTGAAAATGTTTTGAAAATTTTTTGTACATTTTTTGAAAATTTTTTGAAAATTTTTTAAAAATTTTTTGAAATTTTTTTGAAATTTTTTCCATTTTTTTTTTGAAAATTTTGTAAAGGTTATGAAAATTACGAAAATTTTCCAATTTTTTGAGTTTTTGGGGTGTAAACATTTTTTTGGGGGTGTAGGGGGCAACTGACCCCCTATATTTCATGCATTTTCAATTGTCTATCATTTGAGGGATCAATCTTGAAAAAATCGGAAAAAAAAATTTTCCGATATTTTTAAGGCTGTGGGCTTGAAATTTTTCATGCGAATCGGTTTTTATTTTTTTTCTCGAAAACTATGAAAGTTGGCGATTTCAAATTTTGACCAAAGTTAAACGGCGTCGACAGACGCATTTTAAAAAATACTCGGTTAAAATCGGTTAAATAGTTTTTTCGGAAAAAAATCCCAAAGATTTGTCAAAATTTTGATACAAATACGGTCCTGGACGGCGCAATTTTCAACCGAAAATCTACATTTTTACGGAACCTGGTGGGAGAGGTGACGGTGAGAATTTTAAGCTATTAAACGTCGCGGTGATGTTAAAACTTTCTAAAATATTAATTATTTTGTGAAAAGTGATAAATTTCAGGCAAAAACGGAGTACTGGATGGAAAATGGTCAAAAATCGACCAATTTCGCGTGGCTCGTGCAAAGTCAGTTTTTAACCGATCGTCATGAAATAAAATTATTCAAAATCGTCAAATTAGGCCCTTTGTCGCCACGTGTGGCGATTTTTAAGATTTTGGACGGTTTCGGAGGAGTTCGTCAATTTACGGGTCAAGGTTTTGGAAGGCGCGAAATTTAAATCTTGAATGTTTAAGTCAAATTTGGGAGTTTTTGAAAAATTTTGAATGCGTTTTATTCGGGAAGCCATTTCAAATCGATTGCGTCCTTTTTCTTTTTTGAAAACCAAAAAATAAGGAAAATATTCCGAAAAATGACAAAAAAACAGCAAAAAGACGGAAAATTTTGATTTGGCTCGTGTGACGTTAATTTTTAAGATATCTTCATCGTATATAGATACTCACCGTCTCCCAACATGGTCCCTCGTCGTCACGTGCGGCGATTTTTGAGGTTCAGAGCGCCTTCGGAGGAGTACTTTAAAATAGGAGTGCGTTTTTTCCCGTAAAAAATCGTGTTTTTTGTTTTGACCCTGAATCCGTCCCTGGTGGTATTTTTGAACGAAAAAAAATTCTATTCGGTGCGGCTCGACCTTCTCTTTGAGAATCCGAAGAGAAAACTGAAAAATTTTACTTAGTTTTTATTTTATCGTCGAAAAACGGGCAAAAAAAGTTGCGGGGGCGGACTCGGAGGCCCGTTTGACCCTTGAATCTAAAGGGTACGCTCTGGGCGCCGTATAGCTTCGAAAGAGATTTTTTCGCCGAAAACGCCGGTATGCGCCTTTATGTCGGATTCCGACATAACATATGTTTAATTTTCCCTCAAAGTGGAGTTTTTATAAAAAAAAATTTAATCCGGTCCTGCAAAAAAACGGCGCCCCGTAGAAAAAAAAGTTTAATATAAAAAAGATGCGGACGGATGAGGAGAAGAAAATAAAAAAAAAATTTCGAAAATCGCCCCGGCCGTTTTCGAGAAATTTCAAAAAAACACTTTTTTCTTCAACACCCTGTAGATCGGTGGAATTTTTTCCGATCGAAAAATGTCATTTAAACTTTTTTCTTAGAATTTTCTCCCCCTTCGGCCCGCAAATTTTCAACTCTCCCCGAAAAAAAACACCTCCCCATTTTCTTACCGTTTTAGTATTATAGACAAGTATGCGGGTTTCAAATTTACAATTTGAAAGTTAATAATTTTGGGTTGTAGTATAAAGAAATAAGAAAAAAATAAAAAAAAATTCAAGGCTCTACGACTTTTTGTTCAAAAGATATGAATTTTTATATAAAATATGGTATTCTGATAAATTAGTAAATATGTATTTTGAAAAATTCATATTTCGCTTACTAATTAAAATTAAGAAATAAAAATTCGTACAGATATGTTTGTAAGACTTATCGATATTATCTTATTAAATTTTTTAAAATTTAATTATTTTTTAAAGTACATTACCTAGAAAAGTTTTGATTTTTTTGAGTTTTTGGGTTGTAAATTTTTTTTGAGGGGTGTAGAGGGCAAGTGACCCCTACATTTCATCCAGTTTCTATTATCTTTCATTTGCGGGGTCGATTTTGAAAATATTGTAAAAAAAAATTTTGGAGATATTTTTAAGGCTTGAAATTTTTCATGGAAATCGATTTTTATTGTTTTTCTCGAAAACTATGAAAGTTAGCGATTTCAAATATTTTCCAAAGGTAAACACCGTCGATAGACGCGTTTTAAAAAATATTTGGTTAAAATCGGTTAAAAAGTTTTTTTGGAAAAAATTCGCAAAGTTTTGGCAAAATTTTGGTACAAATGCGGGCCTGGACGACGCAATTTTAAACCGAAAATTAAAATTTTCACGGAATTTGGTGGGGGAGGTGACGGTGCGAATTTTAAGCTATTAAGCGTGCCGGTGGTTCCAATAGTTTTGAAGATATTAATTATTTTGTGAAAAGTGAAAAATTTCAGACCGCAATTTTGGCTCCAAACGGAGATTTTGCATATTTTTGCTACATTTTCGGCCATAACTCGATAACGAAAAGGGATAGCGAAGTAATTTACAATTTAAAAGTTAATAATTTATAAATGTAGTGTAAAGAAATTAGAAAAAAAAAAAAAAAAAATTCAAGGCTCCACGACTTTTTGTTCAAAAGATATGAATTTTTATTTAAAATATGACATTCTGATAAATGAGTAAATGTGTATTGTTAAAAAATCATATTTAGCTTAATAACTGAAATTAAGAAACAAAAATTAGTACAGATAAGTTTGTAAAAACTATCGATATTATTTTATTAATTTTTTTAAATTTAATAATTTTTTAAGGTACATTACCTAAAAAAAATTTAATTTTTTTGGATTTTTGGGGTGTAAAATCTTTTTAGGGGGTGAAGAGGGCAAGTGACCCCCTACATTTGATACATTTTCTATTATCTTTCATTTGCGGGGTCGATTTTGAAAAAATTCGAAAAAAAAATTTTTGAAATATTTTTAAGGCTACGGGCTTGAAATTTTTCATGGAAATCGATTTTTATTGTTTTTCTCAAAAACTGTAAAAGTTAGTGATTTTAAATTTTTACCAAAGGTAAACACCATGGATAGACGCATTTTAAAAAATATTTGGTTAAAATCGGCCAAACAGTTTTTTTGGAAAAAATTCGCAAAGTTTTCGCAAAATTTTGGAACAAAGACGGCCCTGGACGACGCAATTTTAAACCGAAAATTAAAACTTTTACGGCATTTGGCGGGGGAGGTGTCGCTGCAAATTTTAAGGTATCAATCGTCTGGGTGGTGGTAATAGTTTCGAAGATATGAATTATTTTCTGAAAAGTGAAAAAATTCAGGCCGCAATTTTGGCTCCAATCGGAAATTTTGCATGTTTTAGCAACATTTTCGGCCATAACTCGATAATGAAAAGAGATAACGAAGTGATTCTTTTTTTGTCGTAAAATGAACATTGAAAGCTTTCAGAAAATGTACATTACGCTGGGGCAAAATTAAATTTGAGGGGTTGAATAGACCGAAACGCGTCAAAAATTACGACTTTTTTAAATGCGATCTTAAAAAAAATAATTTTTCGTTATTTTTTGAAAATTCAAAAAACCCTGTGCGTGGGCGATTTTAGCTCGGGAGGTAGATTTAAATGAACCTTTAAAATCGAAAATCGGTTAAAAAATGGCCCGACGGGAGCCACTCGCCTCAAAATTCAAAATTTCCAGTTGATTTAGGCATAACTTCCGAACCCCTTCGAAAATAAAAATTTCCTACGCGCTACCCGTTGTAGAAATTATTCTTTTATAAGGCAGTGTAGAAAAATTTAATGATTTTTGGAAACTGTGGGCTACAGTGGTAGTACCAATCGGCCGCGTTTAGCGCAATTTTTTGAACATTTTACGTTCGATTTTTTTCTGAAACAAAAGGTTCAAATTTTGCGGAGTTGATTTTTCTGCTTATAAATATGAATGTAATAAGCAAAATAAAAAATATTCGTCCTTAATAGCCGACCCTATCAAAAGTTACGAATTTTCAAAGTCCGCGTCGAAAAAGCCTGAAAAACGATGCGCGACTTGGAGTGCGCCAAAACTACATAAAAAAATAAGATATGAAAATGGACACCCGGCTATGCGGGAGTAAATAATGAGAAACACTGGATGAAAACAACGAAATTACAATAGCACCGAGGGACGCTAATGTAATGAGTACTGAATGACAGCTGGAGCTGGTACGTCCATGCCACCGGGAGTGGCTAAACCCACTTTTTCATAGTACAGTATACAGGGTGTTAAATTATGAATATGTTTTAAAATGCCAATGAGAATTATGAAATCGTCGTCTAAATTACATCAAAAAAATTCAAATAAAAAATTCAATTAAATTATGAAAAAATTGTGAAAATGTAAAAATTATAGAAATTTCGTACATTATGTAAAATTTTTGTTTTTCTTAAATTATGTAAAAATTATGAAAATTTAGTTAATGATGAAAATTCAGAGAAAATTTAGTAAAAATTTAGTAAAAATTTAGTAAAAATTTAGTAAAATTTAGTAAAAATTTTTTGAAAATGTTTTGAAAATTTTTTGTACATTTTTTGAAAATTTTTTGAAAATTTTTTGAAAATTTTTTGAAAATTTTTTGAAAATTTTTTGAAATTTTTTTGAAATTTTTTCGATTTTTTTTTGAAAATTTTGTAAAGGTTATGAAAATTACGAAAATTTTCCAATTTTTTTGAGTTTTTGGGGTGTAAACATTTTTTTGGGGGTGTAGGGGGCAACTGACCCCCTATATTTCATGCATTTTCAATTGTCTATCATTTGAGGGATCAATCTTGAAAAAATTGGAAAAAAAAATTTTCCGATATTTTTAAGGCTGTGGGCTTGAAATTTTTCATGCGAATCGGTTTTTATTTTTTTTCTCGAAAACTATGAAAGTTGGCGATTTCAAATTTTGACCAAAGTTAAACGGCGTCGACAGACGCATTTTAAAAAATACTCGGTTAAAATCGGTTAAATAGTTTTTTCGGAAAAAATTCCCAAAGATTTGGCAAAATTTTGATACAAATACGGTCCTGGACGGCGCAATTTTCAACCGAAAATCTACATTTTTACGGAAAGTGGTGGGAGAGGTGACGGTGAGAATTTTAAGCTATTAAACGTCGCGGTGATGTTAAAACTTTCTAAAATATTAATTATTTTGTGAAAAGTGAAAAATTTCAGGCAAAAACGGAGTACTCGATAGAAAATGGTCAAAAATCGACCAATTTCGCGTGGCTCGTGCAAAGTCAGTTTTTAACCGATCGTCGTGAAATAAAATTATTCAAAATCGTCAAATTAGGCCCTTCGTCGCCACGTGTGGCGATTTTTAAGATTTTTGACGGTTTCGGAGGAGTTCGTCAATTTACGGGTCAAGGTTTTGGAAGGCGCGAAATTTAAATCTTGAATGTTTAAGTCAAATTTGGGAGTTTTTGAAAAATTTTGAATGCGTTTTATTCGGGAAGCCCTTTCAAATCGATTGCGTCCATTTTCTTTTTTGAAAACCAAAAAATAAGGAAAATATTCCGAAAAATGACAAAAAAACAGCAAAAAGACGGAACATTTTGATTTGGCTCGTGTGACGTTAATTTTTAAGATATCTTCATCGTATATAGATACTCACCGCCTCCGAACATGGTCCCTCGTCGTCACGTGCAGCGATTTTTGAGGTTAAGAGCGCCTTCGGAGGAGTACTTTAAAATAGGAGTGCGTTTTTTCCCGTAAAAAATCGTGTTTTTTGTTTTGACCCTGAATCCGTCCCTGTTGGAACTTTTGAACGAAAAAAATTTTTTGTATATGCGGCTCGTCCTCCTCTTTAAGAATTTGAAGAGAAAATTGAAAAATTTTACTTAGTTTTTATTTTATCGTCGAAGAACGGGCAAAAAAAGTTGCGGGGGCGGACTCGGAGGCCCGTTTGACCCTTGAATCTAAAGGGTACGCTCTGGGCGCCGTATAGATTCGAAAGAGATTTTTTCGCCGAAAACGCCGGTACGCGCCTTTCTGTCGGATTCCGATATAACATATGTTTAATTTTCCCTCAAAGTGGAGATTTTATCAAAAAAAATTTAATCCGGTCCCGCAAAAAAACGGCGCCCCGCAGAAAAAAAAGTTTCGTATAAAAAAGATGCGGACGGAGGAGGAGAAGAAAACAAAAAAAAAATTTCGAAAATTGCCCCGGCCGTTTTCGAGAAATGGCAAAAAAACACTTTTTTCTTCAACGCCCTGTAGATCCGTCAAAATTTTTCCGATCGAAAAATGTCATTTAAACTTTTTTCTTAGAATTTTCTCCCCCTTCCGCTGGCAAATTTTCAACTCTCCCCGAAAAAAAACACCTCCCCCATTTCTTACCGTTTTAGTATTATAGACAAGTGTGTTTCGTTTCAAATTAAAAATTTGAAAGTTAATAATTTTGGGTTGTAGTATAAAGAAATAAGAAAAAAATAAAAAAAAATTCAAGGCTCTACGACTTTTTGTTCAAAAGATATGAATTTTTATATAAAATATGGTATTCTGATAAATTAGTAAATACGTATTTTGAAAAATTCATATTTCGCTTAATAATTAAAATTAAGAAATAAAAATTCGTACAGATATGTTTGTAAAACTTATCGATATTATCTTATTAAATTTTTTAAAATTTAATTATTTTTTAAAGTACAATACCTAGAAAAGTTTTGATTTTTTTGAGTTTTTGGGGTGTTAATTTTTTTTGAGGGGTGTAGAGTGCAAGTGACTCCTACATTTCATCCATTTTCTATTATCTTTCATTTGCGGGGTCGATTTTGAAAATATTGTAAAAAAAAATTTTGGAGATATTTTTAAGGCTACGGGCTTGAAATTTTTCATGGAAATCGATTTTTATTGTTTTTCTCAAAAACTGTAAAAGTTAGCGATTTTAAAGTTTTACCAAAGGTAAACACCATGGATAGACGCATTTTAAAAAATATTTGGTTAAAATCGGCTAAACAGTTTTTTTGGAAAAAATTCGCAAAGTTTTCGCAAAATTTTGGAACAAAGACGGCCCTGGACGACGCAATTTTAAACCGAAAATTAAAACTTTTACGGCATTTGGCGGGGGAGGTGTCGCTGCAAATTTTAAGCTATCAATCGTCTGGGTGGTGGTAATAGTTTCGAAGATATTAATTATTTTCTGAAAAGTGAAAAAATTCAGACCGCAATTTTGGCTCCAAACGGAAATTTTGCATGTTTTAGCAACATTTTCGGCCATAACTCGATAACGAAAAGAGATAACGAAGTGATTTTTTTTTGTCGTAAAATGAACATTGAAAGCTTTCAGAAAATGTACATTACTCTGGGGCAAAATTAAATCTGAGGGGTTGAATAGACCGAAACGCGTCAAAAATTACGACTTTTTTAAATGCGATCTTAAAAAAAATAATTTTTCGTTATTTTTTGGAAATTCAAAAAACCCTGTGCGTGGGCGATTTTAGCTCGGGAGGTAGATTTAAATGCACCTTTAAAATCGAAAATCGGTTAAAAAATGGCCCGACGGGAGCCACTCGCCTCAAAATTCAAAATTTCCAGTTGATTTAGGCATAACTTCCGAACCCCTTCGAAAATAAAAATTTCCTACGCGCTACCCGTTGTAGAAATTATTCTTTTATAAGGCAGTGTAGAAAAATTTAATGATTTTTGGAAACTGTGGGCTACAGTGGTAGTACCAATCGGCCGCGTTTAGCGCAATCTTTTGAACATTTTACGTTCGATTTTTTTCTGAAACAAAGGGTTCAAATTTTGCGGAGTTGATTTTTCTGCTTATAAATATGAATGTAATAAGCAAAATAAAAAATATTCGTCCTTAATAGCCGACCCTATCAAAAGTTACGAATTTTCAAAGTCCGCGTCGAAAAAGCCTGAAAAACGATGCGCGACTTGGAGTGCGCCAAAACTTTTAAAATTCTGGAGAATTTTTTGAAAATGTTTTGAAAATTTTTTGTACATTTTTTGAAAATTTTTTGAAAATTTTTTGAAAATTTTTTGAAATTTTTTCGATTTTTTTTTTTGAAAATTTTGTAAAGGTTATGAAAATTACGAAAATTTTCCAATTTTTTTGAGTTTTTGGGGTGTAAACATTTTTTTGGGGGTGTAGGGGGCAACTGACCCCCTATATTTCATGCATTTTCAATTGTCTATCATTTGAGGGATCAATCTTGAAAAAATCGGAAAAAAAAATTTTCCGATATTTTTAAGGCTGTGGGCTTGAAATTTTTCATGCGAATCGGTTTTTATTTTTTTTCTCGAAAACTATGAAAGTTGGCGATTTCAAATTTTGACCAAAGTTAAACGGCGTCGACAGACGCATTTTAAAAAATACTCGGTTAAAATCGGTTAAATAGTTTTTTCGGAAAAAATTCCCAAAGATTTGGCAAAATTTTGATACAAATACGGTCCTGGACGGCGCAATTTTCAACCGAAAATCTACATTTTTACGGAAGGCGGTGGGAGAGGTGACGGTGAGAATTTTAAGCTATTAAACGTCGCGGTGATGTTAAAACTTTCTAAAATATTAATTATTTTGTGAAAAGTGAAAAATTTCAGGCAAAAACGGAGAACTTGATAGAAAATGGTCAAAAATCGACCAATTTCGCGTGGCTCGTGCAAAGTCAGTTTTTAACCGATCGTCGTAAAATAAAATTATTCAAAATCGTCAAATTAGACCCTTTGTCGCCACGTGTGGCGATTTTTAAGATTTTGGACGGTTTCGGAGGAGTTCGTCAATTTACGGGTCGAGGTTTTGGAAGGAGCGAAATTTAAATCTCGAATATTTAAGTCAAATTTGGGAGTTTTTGAAAAATTTTGAATGCGTTTTACTCGGCCAGCGTTTCCGAATCGATCGCGTCCTTTCACTTTTTTTGAAAGTCAAAAATGAGCGAAATATTTCGAAAAATGTCAAAAAATCAACAACAAAAACGGAAAATTTTGATTTTGCTCGTGTGACGTTAGTTTTTAAGATGTGGCCTTCGTATATACTTTATTAGCGTCACGGAACCCGAGGGCTCGTCGCCACGTGTGGCGATTTTTCGGATTTTGAGCGCCTTCGGAGGAGATGTTTGCAATATAAACGCGATTTTTCCGAAAAAAAGTCGTATTTTTTGTTTCGACCCTGAATCCGTCCCTGTTGGAATTTTCGAACGAAAAAAAAAATTTTTAAATGCGGCCCGTCCTCCTCTTTAAGAATCCGAAGAAAAAATTGAGAAATTTTTAATAGTTTCTTTTTTATCGTCGAAAAACGGAAAAAAAAATTGCGGGGGCGGACTCGGGGGCCCGTTTGACCCATTAATCTAAAGGGTACGCTCTGGGCGCCGTATAGCTTCGAAAGAGATTTTTTCGCCGAAAACGCCGGTATGCGCCTTTATGTCGGATTTCGAGGGAACATATGTTTAATTTTCCCTCAAAGTGGAGTTTTATCAAAAAAAATTTAATCCGGTCCCGCAAAAAAACGGCGCCCCGCAGAAAAAAAAGTTTCGTATAAAAAAGATGCGGACGGATGAGGAGAAGAAAATAAAAAAAAAATTTCGAAAATCGCCCCGGCCGTTTTCGAGAAATTTCAAAAAAACACTTTTTTCTTCAACGCCCTGTAGATCCGTCAAAATTTTTCCGATCGAAAAATGACATTTAAACTTTTTTCTTAGAATTTTCTCCTCCGCAAGCACGCAAATTTTCAACCCTCCCCGAAAAAAAACACCTCCCCCTTTTCTTACCGTTTTAGTATTGGAAGGCGCGAAATTTAAATCTTGAATATTTAAGTCAAATTTGGGAGTTTTTGAAAAATTTTGAATGCGTTTTACTCGGCGAGCGTTTCCGAATCGATCGCGTCCTTTTACTTTTTTTGAAAAGTCAAAAATGAGCGAAATATTTCGAAAAATGTCAAAAAATCAACAACAAAAACGGAAAATTTTGATTTTGCTCGTGTGACGTTAGTTTTTAAGATGCGGCCTTCGTATATACTTTATTAGCGTCACGGAACCCGAGGGCTCGTCGCCACGTGTGGCGATTTTTCGGATTTTGAGCGCCTTCGGAGGAGATGTTTGCAATATAAACGCGATTTTTCCGAAAAAAAGTCGTATTTTTTGTTTCGACCCTGAATCCGTCCCTGTCGGAATTTTCGAACGAAAAAAAATTTTTTTAAATGCGGCTCGTCCTCCTCTTTCAGAATCCGAAGAGAAAATTGAAAAATTTTACTTAGTTTTTATTTTATCGTCGAAAAACGGGCAAAAAAAGTTGCGGGGGCGGACTCGGAGGCCCGTTTGACCCTTGAATCTAAAGGGTACGCTCTGGGCGCCGTATAGCTTCGAAAGAGATTTTTTCGCCGAAAACGCCGGTACGCGCCTTTCTGTCGGATTCCGATATAACATATGTTTAATTTTCCCTCAAAGTGGATTTTTTATAAAAAAAAATTTTTGTTTTGACCCTGAATCCGTCCCTGTTGGAACTTTTGAACGAAAAAAATTTTTTGTATATGCGGCTCGTCCTCCTCTTTAAGAATTTGAAGAGAAAATTGAAAAATTTTACTTAGTTTTTATTTTATCGTCGAAAAACGGGGAAATAAATTTTGCGGGGGCGGACTCGGGAGCCCGTTTGACCCTTTAATCTAAAGGGTACGCTCTGGGCGCCGTATAGCTTCGAAAGAGATTTTTTCGCCGAAAACGCCGGTATGCGCCTTTATGTCGGATTTCGAGGGAACATATGTTTAATTTTCCCTCAAAGTGGGGTTTTTATAAAAAAAAATTTAATCCGGTCCCGCAAGAAAACGGCGCCCCGCAGAAAAAAAAGTTTCGTATAAAAAAGATGCGGACGGGGGAGGAGAAGAAAACAAAAAGAAAATTTCGAAAATCGCCCCGGCCGTTTTCGAGAAACGGCAAAAAAACACTTTTTTCTTCCACGCCCTGTAGATCCGTCAAAATTTTTCCGATCGAAAAATGTCATTTAAACTTTTTTCTTAGAATTGTCTCCCCCTTCCGCCTGCAAATTTTCAACTCTCCCCGAAAAAAAACACCTCCCTCTTTTCTTACCGTTTTAGTATTATAGATTATTTGGGACAAATTATAACGTCTATAGGAAGGACAGAGATGGTAAAAGACGTGGGGGAGGTGTACTTATTGCCGTAAAATGTTGCTTTAATTCTTTTGAAATGAAAATTCACTTTCCGATTGCAGAAATTGATATATTACTAGTTAAAGTTCTTCAAAAAGGTGTATCGACCACGTTTATTGGCATTTACGTACCCCCCAATATCTCAACCAATGTATATTTAGATTTATTCGATTGGTTCGAAGACAATTTAGTCTTTAATGGAAATTTGGTTATTGTTGGGGATTTTAATATAAAAGATGTTAACGCTCCTATGGAAGATGAATCAATATCCAACTTAACAATGCAATTCAAAAACTTTATCGGCTTCAATGATCTGCTACAGACAAATAACATTTTGAATGAAAATCAACGTACTTTGGACCTGGTTATTACAAATGCTGATCTAAGCACTCTTGTGATAAGGGATCCGGAGCCATTAGTCCCCGAAGATGCACATCATCCATCATTAACAATAAACATTAAATCAAAGTGCCAAACCGGCAAGAACTTTATCAATGGTGATATTAGGAGATATAATTTTGATAAAGCTGATTATAATTCACTGTACATGGATATTCTTGCAGTAGACTGGAAGCCAATAGATAAATTTGATAATGTAGAAGATGCCTGTACATTTTTGTATGATATTTTGTATAATTTGTTTGATAAACATGTTCCAATATCTAAGTCACAGAATCAATCAAAGGTGCGTCCTCCGTGGTTTACAAATGACATTATTAATTCAATCAAAAAGAAAAATAAACTGAGAAAAATCTATCTTAAACGTAATACAAATTATAATAGATTTAATTTCCAGAGCATAAGATCTGAAACAAAGAGAAAAATTAAATCCGCTCGTATAAATTTTATGCAAAATACAGAGAATATGCTCCAAAGTGATCCAAACAAATTCTGGTCCTACGTAAATAATCTAAAAAACATATCAAGAATACCAGGTATTATGAACTATAAAGGAGTGATTACTGATAACCCACAGAATATAGTTAACGCATTTGCTGATTTTTTCCAATTGAATTATTCGTCTAAGCCAGCTACATCACAATCTTCGGATATCAATAACTTTAATTGTTTGGGGGATTTTTACATGCAAGAGAAGGATGTAGAAGAGGCCTTACATTTGATGAAAAATAAGAAAACTATGGGGATTGACATGATACCTGAATTTTTCCTAAAAGATACATCAAGAATTTTAGCCAAGCCCGTCACTTTTATTTTCAATCTAATATTAAGAACTGGCAACTTTCCTAAAATATGGAAAAGTGTACGTGTCGTCCCTGTCTTCAAATCCGGAGATAGATCGAATATAGAAAATTATAGGCCAATATCTCTATTAAGCAACCTGTCTAAAGCATTTGAAAGTATCCTTTACAAGCATATATACTCCCTAAATAGCACAAATATTTCTGTATACCAACATGGGTTCATGTCGGGGAGGTCTACTTCTACTTCCTCGAATCTTTTCCATATAAGTCAGTTTATCAGTGAGGCTATGAATTCTGGAAAACAAGTAGATGTAATATACACTGACCTTACAAAAGCGTTTGATCGTATACCACACAATCAACTATTGCAGCGCATGTCCATATTTAACATCAACAACAACATCATGCGAACCCTGGAATGTTACTTAACTCATCGTAAACAAGTAGTGGAGTACAAAGGATTCCTGTCCAGAAATTTCCCAGCTACAAGTGGTGTTCCGCAAGGATCAAACCTCGGTCCTCTTTTATTTTTATTGTTCTTTAATAGTGTCTGTGATGTGATAAATAACCATGTGTTACTATACGCGGATGACTTGAAGATCTTCAATATAGTCGAGAATAATGATAATTGTGATTCTATACAGTCTGATATTGATAAACTCTACAATTGGTGTGAGATGCATGGTTTATCCTTAAATGCGAACAAATGTTGTGTCATGTCATTTAGTCGTAAAGTTAAAACGATTAATTATAATTATACAATAAAAGAAAATCAACTCCAAAGGGTCTCAACTTTTAAAGACTTGGGAGTAATATTTGATAGTCAATTGAATTTTAACTCTCATGTAACCAAACTAATTAGTGATTGTTGTCGCATGCTAGGATTTATCATACGTAGTAGTAAGGGTTTTAAAGCTATAAGTACTCTCTGCAGTCTTTATCGGGCCTTTATTTTAAGTAAATTTGATTACTGCTCCCTAATTTGGTTTCCAAATTATCAAACTTATATCAACTCTTTGGAAGGAGTTCAAAAAAGATTTCTGAAGTACTTATATTTTCTAAAGCATGGTGCGTTTCCCGTTTATCGCTATAAATATCAATTATTATTGGATGAGTTCGGCTTCGTCTCGGTTTATAACAGACACAAACTTCAAGTGATATGCTATCTGTATAAACTTTTAAATAATCAATTGGATGATCAGGAGATGCTCTCTCTAATAAATGTAAATGTACCATACATAAACACGAGACAAACTCTTACATTTTATTACGGATCACCAGGAACAAACTATCATCTTAATTCACCTTTATACAAAATGTTCAGATATTATAATGATATCAGCTCAAGCATCGACATATTTTGCGCCCCATCTATTGTTGCATTTAAAAGATCGGTAGAATCTGTCTTTTGAACAATTTTATGTTTATATTAACCTCTAGATTGTTTGTGTTTATATTATGTAAATTTCCTGTAACTGGCTAACTTGCTGTTGGAAATAAAGTATTATTATTATTATTATTATTATTATTATTATTATCTCTTTCTCTTTTTTTCTCAGATCTCGTGTCTGGCATTTAAAATATAAACGGATTATTATCAAGTTTATACTTATATCTAATCAATACTTAAAAAATTTCTTGTGATATGACAGGTCTCTATAAGGACAGCTTTTTGAAATTTAGCTATTAAAAATTCCGAGAGTTCCAACGCCTTCATTGACTCCTTTAAACTATGCGGGATAACACCCGTATTGGATAGTATTACAGGTATTATTTTAACTTTTTCCTGCTTCCAAGTTCTACGTATTTTAGCACACAAAGGTATGTATTTATTAACTTTTTCAGCATATGTTTTCTCAAGATTATGAGAGCTCACTACGGCTACATCTATTAGGTAAGTGGTTTTTGTGTTTTTGTTCGTAATTATAATATCAGGTCTGTTTGCAGGTATATTGTTGTCAGTTATCACCGATCTATCCCAGAGTACTTCACAGTTTTCATTTTCTACGGCGCTTTTTGGTAAGTATTTGTAATACGGCTCACAATTTTCATCTAACTTATACTTTTTAGCAATTTCTTTATGCAATATTTTTGCTACCTGATTATGTCTCCTTAGGTAGTCCGTGTTAGCGAGGTAGGTGCATGAGCTGATTATATGGTCAATTGTCTCGTTTGGTTTTCCACACTTTCTGCATACATCTACAATGTCAGTATTCTTAAGGATGTATTTCTTATAATTTCTTGTAGAAATTACTTGATCTTGAATGGCACACATGAACCCTTCTGATTCTGCAAACAGGTCCCCTCTCTTTAACCAATAGTTCGACGCTTCAAGATCGACATGATCTTGGTTAATGAAATGGTGATGTCTGCCATGAAGTTCTTTTTGTGACCATTGTATTTCCAACTGCTCTGGGCTTTTGTTCATGTTGACATTTAGCATGGTATCCATTAATTTAAGTGGAGTATAAATATCCGCCGCTATTACACTTTGAATCAATTCGGACTGTGCGTTAGTATAAAAATAAGTTCTTAGTTTTTTTTATTTGCGTATCATGCTGTTGGCCTAGGTTCGTAATTCCGCGCCCCCCTGATTTTCGGGGTAGCATCAGACGCTCAACTGAGGATTTTGGGTGGTGATATCCGTATTTTGTTAATAACGTTCTTAGCTGTCTCTGTGCCGAGTCTATTTCAGTTTTTGGCCAATTTATTATTCCAAAGGAATACGTTAAAACTGGTATGGCATAAGAGTTTATGGCATTTATTAGGTTTTTGCCATTTAATCCAGTTCTACAAATCCTTTCTACTCTCTCATAACTTTTCGCCATTAATTGGTTCCTTATTTGCCCATGATTTATATCTCTCAGTTGTTGTATTCCCAGATATGTGTAGTAGTCTCCGTCAGTTAATGGGCATATTCCTTCTAATACATTATCAGTTTCGCTGTTAAGTTTGCCTCTGACAATAGACGTACTTTTACACTTCTCTAAATTAAAGGCCATATTTATATCATCGCTAAACTCTTTTGTTAATTCTGTAAGTTGCTTTAGATGGTTTGAGTTTGAAGCGTACAATTTAATGTCATCAACATACATTAGGTGTGAGATTCTGTGTGTTTTCTGAACGGATTTTATTTCAAATCCATATTTTGTTTTATTTAGTATTGTGCTGAGAGGGTTTAGTGCTAATATAAACCATAACGGGCTTAGTGAATCCCCTTGGAATATACCTCTATCTATCTTTATGTTATTAATATGTATACTGCCCTCTTGATGATTGAGTTTAAGGTCTAACTTCCACTTTGGAATTATAAACGTAAGCAGATCTATTATTTTTGTATGTACCTTATATATCTTTAGAACATCAATTAGCCATGAATGTGGCACAGAATCAAACGCTTTCTGGAAATCGACGTATGTCATATATAGGTTCCTCTTTCTATTTTTCGCCTGCTTCATTATTACTGAGTCTATGATTAATTGTTCCTTGCAACCTTTTGAATTTTTAATGCATCCTTTTTGATTTTCGTGAATGATGTTATTCATTTCACAGTGTTTGTATATCTTTTTTGCAACACAACTGGTAAAGAGCTTATATAGGGTACTCAAGCAAGTTATTGGCCGGTACTTCGATGGGTCACTTGTATTAGTTTTATCTTTTGCTATCAAAAAGGTTATTCCATGGCATAGGTCAGCAGGAAATAAGGTTGGGTTTTCTAATAGATAATTAAATATTCTTGCTAAGGGCGCATGTACAGATGGTAATTTTTTAATCCAGAAATTGTGTATTTTATCAGGTCCAGGCGATTTCCAATTTTGAGCTTCCCTGATGCTTTCTATAACGTCTTCTGCAGAGACTAAGCAATTTTCTTCTGTTTCTGTGTTTTCATTTATGCCAGCTATTTCTGATATCCAGTTAGCGTCTCTATTATAATCTCCTACTTGATTCCAGACAGATTTCCAATATTGTTCTATGTGTTCTTTTTTTGGTACTTCCTTTGGTATATCCTGTTGATCTAAATTTTTATAAAACTTTCTTTGGTCATCTATAAAGCTTTTATTGTCTTTTCGCCTTTTTTCACTCTTTTTATATCTTTGTAACCTTCCTGTATACATGCGTAATTTTTGAAGCGCTGTATTTTTTAAGTCTTGGGAGGTTTTATTTGGCTCATCTCTGTTTGAATGATTCTGATATTTAAGTTTTATTTCTTGAATGCTCTTATTTTTCTTATTGGATAAAGTGCCTTTGATGTAACTTGTCAGTATCCCTAGATCTTTTCTAATTGCTAGTATTTTCTTTTCAAGTCTTACTTCCCATGGGGGTTTATGTCTTAATTTTGTATTGTTGTTATTGTCCCCTGTTCTAATTTTTATACCAATGTGTTCCACTGTAGTGTAAGCAGCACAATATATAATATTTTGGATTTCAGTCAGACTGGCAGCCTCTTCTGCAAATGGTTTTATTATGGTATTTATATCACTCATACTTGCTAGTAGTTTTTTCGAGCAATTAATTCGTGGTATATTTGGTCGTGCAGATGGCCTAAGGTCTCTGTACTTCTCATAGATTCGTATATACTGATCATGTATATTTTGATCCTTTATATGCTGGCCAATGCTTATTGTGTTCTCAGTCTGTTCACCTACATCGTTAGCTAGGTTCCGGTTACCATTTATAGTTTCAGGTAATGTTTCATCCGTAATAGCTGTAATAAATTCTTCTACAGGTTCTTGTTGGGTAGTTTTAAGGGTTTTTAAAATATTATCAGATATCAAGTTGTTTCGTTTTATTGCTCTAACCTGATCTGACAATCGCTGTTCCGTAAAGTTTGTGTGCGGATACACCTTTGTATATTCTTCCTGCAGTTTATGTCTATATAGTGTCATATCAGTTTCATTTTTGGTGATTTTGTAATATAAACGCATTAAGTTTTTGTTCTCTTCCAGAGTCCATTTCTTACGTTTATTAGTTACATTTATTTCAGCTTCAATACCAGCAGGCCTAGTGTTGTTTACACCAGCAATGCTGACATCGGCTTGGACTAGTGGTTCTTGGGTGCCCTTTGGATTGCGACTAGTTGCTTTTTGCATGGCAGGTGCCCGTCTCCTCAGCGACCTGCCACCGATGACTTGCATGCTGCTATGTCCAGCATCGGCTCCAGACATGCCCTGGCGCTCCCCAGGAAGCGGCAATTTTCCGAGGCTTTTTGTATTCTCCATCATCATAACTGAGTGGGTTTGCATTTTCTCGCTACTGCCAGCGTTTTATGCGTGTGCATCTTTGCTAGGGGAAGTGGTGTCGCAACTCACCAAAGGCCAGAGGTGATATGGGCCTCCCTGCTATTTATTATTATTATTATTATTATTATTATTATTATTATTATTATTATTATTATTATTATTATTATTATTATTATTATTATTATTATTATTATTATTATTATTATTATTAATATTGGAATTTTGAAAAATATTGTTACCAGAATTTGATGCATTGACATTAACCTTTTGTGAATTAGAACTGACGACTTGCTGATAATTTAAATATACTATATCATTTAATTTCCTCTGTAATTAATGTCTAAGCTTTTTTCCAAAATCTAATCTAAATCTAACGTTATTTGTATAAAGATACACCTTTATTTATTTATAATAAATTTGATGTTAAAGATTTGGATCGTTAATTATGCGAATAAAAATCAAGAATTCCTTGTATCCAACTTTTTATTAACAACTTTATACGACTAGTTTCAAGGCTAACCCCATCATCAGGTACAAATAATT
This sequence comes from Stenus bimaculatus, assembly GCA_963971135.1. Taxonomy (NCBI): domain Eukaryota; kingdom Metazoa; phylum Arthropoda; class Insecta; order Coleoptera; family Staphylinidae; genus Stenus; species Stenus bimaculatus. The sequence goes on from OZ020181.1 coordinate 29,705,240, forward strand.
CTAAAAATTAATTACATAACTATATGGTTATAAACAATAATCATGGTAAACTTAATCTTTAACAGAGGAAAAATAATCACTAATGTTTATTATTAAACTACTTACATATTCATAAATTATTCAACATTCAACCATCAGTGTTAAGTTAAATTGGTTCATCTATTATGACTATAATTATTTAAATATAGTTCTTCACAAATGAATACGCTATGTATTGTGCGACATTAGGTGAAATACAGACGCAAAAGTCACAAACAAAAAACGTCATAGAAAAAACATCATAAAGGCAAGAATTAATCAAGTATTAATCAAGTTGGACCATCCTGCTAAGTGTCTTATATGATTTTATGAAATAACTTTCTATTTTAATATTCAGGTTTGGTCCTGTAAAGATGATTTAAATATTTCATAATTTTCCAAATGATTTAGAACTCTATAATCTGAACAAACATGTAATACTGAATATTTCGTTTTGATATCATGTGTATGATTATTTTCAAGAATATGTTCAGCAAAGCTTGACTTTTCAGGACGGTCCAACCTGATCGCCGCCTCATGTTCATTAATCCGGACTGAAAATGGTCTTTTTGTTTGCCCTATATATGTAGAATCGCAAGAACCATATCTCAACTGATAAACACTACTACGATCCGACCTACTCATTTTGACCTTGTTGTTTTTAAAATCAGATAATTTATTATTAGTGATAGGGAGTCAAATGTTGAAAAAAACGACGTACTTATCTTTCATGAATTTTTTAAAGTGTTTCGAAATAGAAAGTCAAAAATATAAAGAAATACCAAACTAAAGTAAGAATTTTACTATTAACAGAAAAATCTTGTCCTTATAATGTATTATAAAATATAAGTTCTTGGGTTGAGGACAAAAAATGCAAATAAAAACAATAAACTTTTATTTCGCAACAAGTTTCGGGTTAATTTTAACCCTTTATCAAGCTAAAAAATTACAAACAATATAAAATTACAACAAATTAAAAATTAAAAAATCAAACAAACCTTTGAAAAAACGTTTAAAGTATAGTCTTCTGCAACTTCATAATAAAATAAATATAAATTAATGTATAAATGGTGGTAAAATGGTGTATATAAGATAGTATAAAATTTTTTTTGAAATGTTGAAATGCCAAAGTCATGTAAATCTTCCATATCAGATTTAATATTAATATTATTTTTATGTTTAATAATATTAATAGTTTCACTAATAAGTCTCGTTTTTAAATTAGTTTCTCTATCTAATATAGTAACATCCCAAAGAAAGAATTTGTAATGAATTTATAAAACAATTATTTAAACAAGGTCATATTTCTGAGAGTGTTAAAAAACAATTAGTCAGATATAATTCATTATCACCTAAGTTGTATGGGTTAAGAAAAACTCATAAAACTCAAATAGCGTTTCGTCCAGTGGTTAGTTGTATTAATTTTCCAACATATAATATTTCTAAATACTTACATAAAATATTAGTTCCTCTAATTTCAACCTTTGATTATATTGTCAATAATTCATTTGAATTTGTTCAATTTATACAAGGTTATAATATACCAAAAGATTACGTAATGTTATCACTAGATGTTGTTTCTTTATTTACTAGTATTCCAAAAGATCTTATAATTAATATTATTAAAAAGAATTGGAATTTCATTTCAGCTTATATAGATATTGACCAACAAACACTTCTAAATATTATAGAATTGTATTTTGATACTAGCTACTTTATGTTTAATAATAAATTTTTTAAACAACTAGATGGTAGTCCTATGGGAAATCCAGCTAGCCCAATATTAGCTTCTATTGTTATGAATGATTGCATTAAAACAGTTTTGAACAAAATTAAAATACAAATTCCTTTCTTAAAAGTTTATGTTGATGATACTATATTATTAGTACCTGAATCTGAAATTCAATTCATATTGTCAGAATTTAATTCATACCATCAAAATCTTAAATTTACTTATGAAGTTGAAACCAACGGCGAAATTACTTTCCTTGATACCAAATTAATTAGATCAGATAACAAAATTGTCACTAATTGGTATAGAAAACCAACATCATCTTGTGTTTTATTAAATTATTTTTCTAACCATCCTTTCTCACAAAAAATTGGAGTACTTAAAGGCATTACAAATCGTATGCTAAGATTAAGGCATCCACAATTTCATTCCAATAACATAAATATTATTTCAAGTTTATTTGAGAATAATGGTTACCCTAAAAAATTAATTAAAAAAACTATTAATAAAGTACGTAATATTCTTTCTAATAATAATTCTTCTTTAAATAACATAGATGACAAAAAATTATATTTTAAATTTCCGTATCTTGGTATAATATCTTTTAAAATTGACAACATTTTTAAACCTTTTAATGTTAAATTAGCAATGTATAATAAAAATAAAATTGGTAACATTTATAGTAAATTAAAAGACAAAACACCTAAAGAATTCGAGTCTAATTTAGTTTATAAAATACCTTGTTTAAATTGTGAAAAAGTTTATATAGGTCAAACCGGACAATTGTTAAAAAATCGTTTACAACAACATACTTACGATTGTAAAGATAAATATAAAGATATAGATAACAAATCCGGTTTAGCACTACACCATTTTAGAACACTTCACAATTTAAATTTTGGGGATGTTACTATATTAGATAGAGAAACTAATTTAAAAAAGAGACTTATTAGTGAAACTATTAATATTATTAAACATAAAAATAATATTAATATTAAATCTGATATGGAAGATTTACATGAATCATACCAATTTTTATTAAACTTTAAATAGTGTATTGTAATACTAACTGGCTTTGTAAACAAATATTTATTTTATTTTTTAATGTCAAATAATTTTGAAATTGACTTTGGCATTTCAACATTTCAAAAAAATTTTATACTATCTTATATACACCATTTTACCACCATTTATACATTAATTTATATTTATTTTATTATGAAGTTGCAGAAGACTATACTTTAAACGTTTTTTCAAAGGTTTGTTTGATTTTTTAATTTTTAATTTGTTGTAATTTTATATTGTTTGTAATTTTTTAGCTTGATAAAGGGTTAAAATTAACCCGAAACTTGTTGCGAAATAAAAGTTTATTGTTTTTATTTGCATTTTTTGTCCTCAACCCAAGAACTTATATTTTATAAGAATTTTACATTCATTTGCAATTTTTGTAATTTATGTATCTACAACTATATTTGTGTAATTTTGCAAGAAAAACTTCTATATTTATATTTTTATTTTTACAAAACTACGCTGAAATAAATCTAGATACACAAAAAACAAAAATTGCGTATAAAAGTACAATTCTTACTTAAGTTCGGTATTTTAATATTTTTTTTGTTTCCAATTCGAAACACTTTAAAATAATTGGGGAAAGATAAAAACATCGGTTTTTCAATAAATGACTCCCTATCACCTTCAAGGACAACGATATGTTATGTTGTTTAAACAAATGCATTAAATTATGCGATTTATCATTCAAAAACAAACAAGGAAGCATAACTCATATCAGAATCATCTTGGCTTGTAGAAGAATACGAATTCTTGTAAAGAAGATTAAGTCTGACTTTAAAAATGACTGCTTTAACTGTCTTATCAGAATAACCGTTATTCTTACCAATAAGTCGAATGATGCTCACTTCCATCTCAAAATCCAGAATATCCATCGGGATGGATATAAATATTAAATATAAATATTCCGTAAAATCATATAAGACACTTAGCAGGATGGTCCAACTTGATTAATACTTCTTAATTCTTGCCTTTATGTTGTTTTTTCTATGACGTTTTTTATTTGAAATAGGATTATCCGAATAGTAATCTTCTCTTTCTACTTGAATATCATCTTGAACTTCTATATTATTATTATCATTTTTATCAACAAAACAATTGTTACATTCAATAATTTGATTTACTTGTCGACGCCATATTTTAATAAATGAAGGTATCTCAACAAGATATGTTCTTGATCCCAAAATTTTAATTATTTTTCCCTTGATCCAAGCAATTTTATTACCTCTATAGTCTCTAACAGCTACAAACTCATTAAGTTAAAATTTTCTATTTCCTTTTCCAGAAAAATACTGACATTGCTTTGGTTGATTTATTTCTATGGTTCTCTTCAACTCACCAATATTTCTATTAGTGCTTTCATAAGGTCGTATTAGATAAAGACGTGTTCTTAATGATTTACCAAACATAATTGTAGCAGGTAAAGGTTCCGTAGAACTTCGATGTTGTTTCAATTGGTTCAGTTTTTATTTCTATTATTATTTCTACTTTTGGAGGTTCCGGTTGTGGAATAATCTCCACTTGGGGTTGTTTAACTATAATTTCGTTTAAAATTATGATTTTTTGTTTTTCAACAATTTCCTTCTTCAGAGGTTTTTCTGCTATCACAGCTTTTACTTGTTTATTAACTTCTTTTTCATGTTTTATAACTTCTTTATCAACTTTCTTTTGCTGCACAGTTGTTGTTTGCATCGGCAAACCGCGACTCATTGGACGACATTGATTGGTTATTTGAGGTTTTGGAGTTGGAGTAACTATGTTTGTAGGAATTTTCTGCTCAGGAACATAAGTACTTGAAGGTGGTACTGGTCGGTTCTGAAGAAATTGCTTGGATCGGTTTAATTTCTGGTGGTTGATGTAGTGTTTTTTGAACGGGTTTTTGTTGAACAGGTTTTTGCTGGTGAACTTCGATGTGATTCCAATTTGAAGTTTTATTATGAATCGATAGTTGATTAGTATCATTTTGTGGTGAGATATTGGGTGGTATGTTGGATTGTATATGTGGAACATGAATAGCTTGTTGTGGTTGATTTATTATTTGATTTGGGTTAACTAGTACGTAACTGTCATCTATAACTGGTTCTAATTTACTTGTTTAGAATACTTGTGTGGTTGCAGAATAGCTGCCATTAGTTGGTAATACACCTGGCATTGCTGATGGAAGAAGTTGTTGCGATTGCATTACAGTATTTTGATTTATTGTTTCGAATCCACAAAATACTGACTGCACTTGTTGAACAGGTTGTGGTGTCCACATCATGGAACCTTTACTATCCAAAATTACTTCCCCCGTGTCTACTCTAGGTTGTTGAATAATCATTGTTGGTTGTACATTCGGTATAATACTTAAAAAATTTCAAATCGGAAATTTCCATTAGTTTGGTTACTCATATTAAGTCAGGAAAGGGAACGGCCTTAATTACCAAACGAAAACTTGTTACGCATGTAAAATTTTACTGTCTTATGCATTTCGAATTACTAATTCATCTTCAGACACACATTTTTAAATTTTAACACTAAAAACAATACAAAAAATTAGAAAGCTAAAAAGTGACAAAATATTAAAAACGGAGGAGCGAACAATCATTATTGTTAAAAAATTCGTTAAAAAATATTTCTTTGTCATAATTAAAACCTATTACGACGGAAGCACAACATTTTAAAAAAATCAAAAATACTTTTTCTACGTCTGGTTATCTAACCATTAAAATCCTAAAGTAATTAATTTTAGAAAACAATTCATCGTTACTCAATAAAAAACTTACTATACTTGATTTTTTAACTAGGAGGAGTGATTTAAATTTTCCGCGCTAAAATGCCAAAAATTAACGTCCCTAATTGGTTAAAAGTCAGCAAGATTTACACCGGATAATTATTTTGAATGAATTTTGCCATATAACCTCAAAATATTAATCATAAAATTTGAATTACCAATGTATTTACATGTATAAATTTGTATTCAGTGCAAAGAAATGGGGAAATAAATTATGCTTCTGTACATATTTTATCATTAAAAAGCCAAGATAAACTAAAGTTCCTATGAGAATCTGTTTGGTTATTTTCCTAGTAACTTTTATAGTGTAAGTTGTCCTTTCCTGTCACTCCTCCTAGTTAAAAAATAAAGTATAGGAACATTACAGTCGTAAACAAACTTGTGAAGAACATGGTCAGCTCAAACAACGAGATCCAACAACAATTTTTACATCCACATAACTTGCATTGATAACTTTTAAAAAAATTTAATTAAAAGGTGAACTTCAACTATCTACTAGCATTCTTTCTCCCCCCAACTATGTTCGTGAACTTGACACAGTCAAATCTATTGCTTTGATACTGGTCTAATAGATAGATTATTGAATCGGAAAATTCGGCTTCTCCTTCCAGACTTCCCAGTATCATGAAAATTAGTCTTCCCTTTTATCAAAAAATCACTTTTGACTTAGCTAAGATTTTCAAAAATTATATTGACACCTGTATGATTGTTTTCAAACCCGTTAATAAACTTGCTACATCAATTGTTCATAATAAAGATAATATTCCTCTTTTGAATAGATCCGGAGTGTATCTCTTAAAATGTGATAATTGTGAAGCCTTTTACATTGGTAAGATGGGAAGGGAGGTTGGAGTGAGGCTCAAAGAACACTTATTATCAAAAAATAAGAATAACGTTAATGATTTGATTTTCGGTGTCCATAAATAAAAAATAATAAAATAAATAACGATAATTTTAAACCTAAAAATGTAAAATTTCTGGATGTGTTAACTATGTTGGATATTTACGACGACTTTGAAATTTTTAAATTTAGCTTAAATAATAAAAATCTGTTAAATATTCATTTTTCGAATGTAGATACCTCTGTTTTTTGAAGGTTTAACTTAAAAAGTTCAATTTAATCAGTCGCTTAGGCAACTTGTTACACTTTTACATTTGTTTTTAAAAACCTACGGAACGAGATGTCACTTAATAATTTTGATTACATTTTTACTTTTTAAAAATATTCTGTTTCAATTTTTGGAAAATGGTTCCATTTCCGCTTTCATACGTTGTTAACCTGGTGATATATTTTTAGATTTATAGACCATGTATGCTAGTAGATAGTTGAAGTTTACCTTTTAGTTTACCGATTCAATAATCTATCTATTAGACCAGTATCAAAGCCATTTTTGCAAGCAATAGATTTGACTGTGTCAAGTTCACGAACATAGTTGGGGGGAGAAAGTATGCTAGTAGATACTTGAAGTTCACCTTTTCATTAAATTTTTTTTAAAGTTATCAATGCAAGTTATGCGGATGTAAAAATTGTTGTTGGATCTCGTGGTTTGAACTGACAATGTGCTTCACAAATTTGCTTACGACTGTAATGTTCCTAGTAAGTTTTTTATTGAGTAACGATGAATTGTTTTCTAAAATTAATTATTTTAGGATTTTAATGGTTAGATGACCAGACGTAGAAAAAGTATTTTTGATTTTTTTTATATGTTGTGCTTTCGTCCCAAAAGGTTTTAATTATGACAAAGAAATATTTTTTAAAGAATTTTTTAACAATAATGATTGTTCGCTCCTCTGCTTAAGTCGCTGTATGTACAGAGTTACCCAAATTGGTTAGCAACATTTCTTTTTGCACACGTTAATTTTGTAAAATACCTCATAGGTCCAGTAAGTTTTGTCATTTTTTAGCTTTATAATTTTTGTATTGTTTTTAGTGGTAAAATTTAAAAATGTGTCTCTGAAGATGAATTTGTAATTCAAAATGCATTAGACAGTCAAATTTTACGTTTGGTAATTAGGGCCTTTCCCTTTCCTGACCTAATAATTAAAAAAATGTTATTCGCTATTTGTAATAATTGAGGTTGCGGAGCAATTGATGAATTCATCTGAGAAGCTAAGGTTGCTAAACCTAAACCTAAAAATGCCTTTAATTCAGTTATGTTTGTACGTTAATCCACAGTTATTTAAAATATTAAAAACTTGCTTTACTTTATCTACATAATCATTAAATGTTGATCCGGTAATAATAATATCACCAAGAAAACAAGTTACGCCATTTATACCATAAAAAGAGATTCCATTACTTTTTGAAATTTAGATGGAGGCACAAGCTATACCATAAGGCATTCTAGTATATTTGAATAATCCCTTATGAGTACTTATTGTAGTTAAAAATTGAGATGATTCATCTAATTCTAACTGTTGATATGCAGAAGTCAAATCAAGTTTTCTAAAATAAATTCCCCCTTGTAATTTTGTAAATAATTCTTCTATACGTGGTGAAGGATGTTAATCAATAATTAAGAGGATAGTCGGCAAATTTGAGCGCTAGATTTTGAAATTCGCTTGATATTTGCGGTTTTGGACATATTATTTTTTCCAGTGAAGCTTTTTTAAAATTTCCTTTTTTGGTATATAGAAGAATCGAGTCGAGATAATTAGTACTACATCAAAGGCAATCATGCTTGTTTACTTCACCTCCCAAAAAATGTTGCTGATACAAGGGGGGAGAAACTAAACCACCCAAACAAGACCTTTATCCTTAACCTACAAACACCTCCTCTAAATGAATAAAGAATCGAATTTTCGAATGCCACGATTGCGATTTGGTGTTATCGCAAACTTTTTGAAATAACATGATCACTCCAACAAAAATAACCTATTGGTTATATACTAATATTGTGGCCTTCTCTAATTTGGTGACCGAAAACCAACTACTTACCTATAGCATGCTTGGTAAGAGCAGGACGTATGGGTTTTACCACTACAGCGGCCCTAGAGAGAAGTCCTGCTTGCTGCCTTAGAAGTTTAAAAAACATAAACCACTAGAGAGGAAACTGGCAAGGGCATCTAAAAATACTTGAATCAATATGTGCAGATTTTCTAACAAAAACCATTCAGTGTAGCGTGTTTGGAAAAACTGGGGAAAACGGGCACCGACACTACAAAGACCTGCCTTACGAATTTTCCAAATAGAAAACCTCTAAGAAGGAAACTGGGCGGGCCACCTTAAAATTCTGGAATAATCCAGTGTGTGCGAAAAACAGGAGTACCAACTATGATCCTATGTGCCATAGGAGACTCAAAGAACCTATGTTTTTGAAGCAAATCCAGGCAACAATTAAAATAGGCACATACTCTTATTCAGTTCAAATCGACCTGAAAATGCCGTTAAACCCTAATGCAACTGGAAAAAGGTAACAACAATATGTGGGTGTCGGTGCATCAGTAAATAAAGGGATACTAAATTGCAGATAATTTGGCATGATCGGTCCCAAAACTAATCTCAATTCTATGACCTTAAAACACGCAATTATGATGAAGGTAAGTAATTTCTTGAAATATGTAAATCTAAATATAACAAATAATCTCCGAACGAATAACAATTGTAGAGATGCGTTTTCACGGCTTGCCTTTCCCCAAAACAACTTCAAGAAAAACAGCTGACCGAAGGCCCAAAAGTATAAAATCGAGATCAACGGAAATATAAGACATAAAAATATCAAGGTACGTTATAAAACAAATACATACTTGAAATTAAAGACATAACATAAGTATGTAATGAAACTATAGATGTAACTGATACTAACAGTTTTATAGCTAATAATATTCAAATGTTGTATAGTTCAGAAAATAAAAATATACCTTTCCCAGAAAACACCGTAACTTCATTTCCAACGCCCATAAGACATGATAATGTTTCATACAATAATTGTACGTTTTTGGAAGGAATGACTAATAAAAATCAAATTGGATAAATCTATGATTATAAAACAAAACGCTTAAACAAAGAAGTGTTACAAATTTGTACTGAGACAAAAAATTTAAGAAATAAACAATACATGATTTTTTTTTATTTTAAAACTTTAAATAATTTAAAGTCAATATAATTTATCTCTATTACAAACATCCTGGCTGTAAACTTTTTAAATTAAAACTATCTTTAATCAAGGATAATCGCCATGGAGAATTATTTAGTATATGCTAAGAGTTTTTTTCATGAATATGATTTAACCAGTTATGTTAAAGAGACGGAAAGAATTATGGGTTCCATAAAACTGCTTGCGATCTAATTAAATCATATCTGTATGATCGAAGCCAAAAAATAGTTTATGATAACAAGTTATCTACTTCTAGTTGTAATCTATCCGATGGCCTCAGGGTTCTATCCTGGGGCCATTATTATTCTCGTTATATACAAGTAATTTATATAGTGTAATACAATACTGCTCTTACCATCTACATATATACGGATGATGCTCAACTTTACTTCTCGTTTCCAATCGAAGATTTACAGAAAGCAGAACTAGAAATTAACTCTGACTTACAAAAATTAGTAGAAAACTCAAAAAAACACTGTTTAACATTGAATTCGAGTAAAACAAAAGTAATTGTATTTGGTCCCAAGAACAAGAGGTGCATTGTTGACGAAAACATAAGAATTTCCCTGGATGGAGAAGTCTTAAAATTTTCTAACTATGAGAAAAACCTTGAGGTTTTTCTAGATCAGAATTTGCGTTTTAGGGAGAATAGCACCTATCTAATTTAAAAATGCTATATTAATTTAAAGCAATTATACAGGGTGAGTTTTTAGTGCGGCAACGGTAGATATATCTTTTATTTTAAGAGATAGAAAAAAAACTTAAATTACAAAATTGCATGGTTCATTGATGCGAATAACCAGAAATTAGTTTTGTCTATACAGGGTGTTTGTATTTGGAGCGCAGGCTGTTCCCGTTTTTTTATGGAATATTCTGTATATTTTTTTGATGTATGCATTAACACTAAGTTAGAGAATACATCGATATGTTTATTTTAAAATTTGAGTGCGCCCTTAATTTTTTATCGTACATTTTCTACAAAATTTATTATGTGTGGAAATAGTTTGGGAAAATGACCTTATTATGAAAACTTAAAAATCAATTTTTATGACATTTAGTAGTATTAACCGTGAGGTATTTTTCGTATATTTTTATTAGAATTATATCATAAATTATGACAGGTACGGAGGCGTGAAATGTAAAAACTCAAGAGGGCTGTATTTTAATTTTTTTAAATGGAACACCCTGTACTTTTTGACAAAATATTGTTCCTCTTTAAGTGTTCTTTAACATTTATACGAATCATTTTTCGCTAAAATTAAAAACAATGTATTTGAAGGCATTCTATTTTTTTATTAATGAAAAATATGAGGTATTTTTACCATACAAGCCAATAATTATAAAATATGTTCAATATGTTCCCCAGTTACTTGATTACATAACTTAACTCTTCGCAGAACTGAACTACCAACATTTCGTAACATATTCTCGTATACGTTTCGAAATGCTTGCCGAATGCGTATTTTCATATCATCCTTAGAAGTAGGAGGAAGTTGATACACCAAATTTTTAACATACCCCCAAAGGAAAAAATCGAATTTTGTCAGGTCAGGAGATCTTGCAGGCCGTAAAACAGGCCCTCCTCTTCCAATCCAACGGTCACGAAATTCGTTGTTAAGGTGTCCACGTACAATATTGCTATAATGCGCTGGAGCGCCATCATGCTGAAATCACATCCTTCCTCTAATAATTTCCGGAATATTGTTGAGAAGCTCAGGGAATTCGTTCCGAAGAAAATTATAATAAATTTGGCCATTTAAATGTTTCTCAAAAAAGTGTGGGTCTATGAGGTTGTTTCCTACAATACCTCCCCAAACATTAAGTGACCATCGATGTTGGTGATCTAGAGTTCTTGTAAAGTGTGAATTTTCTGTATCATAATAATGAAAATTATGTCTATTTACAAATCCATTTTTATGAAATGTAGCCTCGTACGTAAATAAAACATAATAAAAAATCGGTTGTTTTGAGTTTGTTGATTTCCGGCTCATTCACAGAAGATCCTACGATTTTGAAAATCATTTTCACCAAGCTCTTGCAACGGTTGAATGTGATAGGGTTGGAACTTATTTGTCCTTAAAATCTTGAATATACTCGATTGAGAAATTTCAATTTGGTCACTTAATTTTCGAGTACCAATATGCGGATCCTCAGTTACTGCCAATAATACTGACAATTCATTTTCTTCAGTACGAGCTGTTTTTTGGCGATTTGTATTTTCATACTGTACGTGACCTGTCCTTCCAAACCTTTCTTTTAAACGAAACTTCATTTGGATGTCTTCTTTCTGGGTACCGTTGTTTATAAATTTTTGACGCCAATAAACAATTTTGCTCATTTTCACGTAATGCGTAAACCATTTGTATTAATTCGTTGAGAGAATAATCCAATTTTAACGAAATTAAAAACGGACTAGCTCTTACACAAAATATGAATAAATAAATGAGCTAAACATTTATAGCAATACTATAAAAACACATGATTATAAAACTTTTAAAGAAATTTAAAAGAGAGTTCTTTATTAAATCTAACAACACATTTCTATTTCTCATGAAAAGGAATTCCATAAAACATATTAAATAACACAGAATCGGTAAAATTATTTTAATAAAAGTTAAGAGTGGTCCTTTTTTTGTGAAAAAATACAGGGTGTCCCATTTAAAAAAATTAAAATACACCCCTCTCGAGTTTTCATATTTCACGCCTCCGTAGCTGCCTGAATTTATGATATAATTCTAAAAAAAATGTACGAAAAATATCTCAAGGTTAATATTACGAAATGGCATAAAAATTGTTTTTTAAGTTTCCATAATCACCATCATTTTCTAAAAATATGTCTAAATGTGATAAATTTTGTATAAAACGTACAATAAAAAATTAAGGGCGTACTCAAATTTTCAAAAAACCGTATCGTTGTATTCTCTAACTTAGTGTTAATGCAAACATCAAAAAATATGCAGAGTGTTCCATTAAAAAAAAGGGTGGGATAGCCTGCACTTTAACTACGAAACACCCTGTATGGACAAAACTAATTTCTGGTTATGCGCATCAATGAACCATGCAATTTCGTAATTTAAGTTTTTTCCCTATCTCTTAAAATAAAAGATATATCGACCGGTGCCGCACTAAAAACTCACCATGTATATAAATCGGCGTTTACTTAACTTATCTTTGGAATCAGAAAGTTTGAACTGGAGTGGTTAAACATGAATAATCGCAGAATTTTGCATACATAATGCTTGTATTATAAAATAATTACATCTAAATGCCCTCCTTATCTTTATAATAAAATTAGATTTCGCTCGGATGTTCATAATATTAATATCAGGCGCAAAGATAAACTAGATATTCCCAAACACAACCTTGAGGTGTATAAACGGACTTTTACCTATGCAATCGCTAATTTATATAATTCTTTTGATTTTTCACATAAAAACCTTGTCTCTTTTAAAAACTATATTAAATCAAAACTGATGCAGGAACAACTATCTGCTATTTAATTATATTTTATTGTAAATAAACATATAAATTTGCTTACATCAATCTAATTGATATTTAATATTTATTATGTAGTAATAAGTTATATCTGTATTTTATGTATTTATAAGTTAATTGTCTAATTGTAGTACGTGAATATATATTCTTTATTTATTTTTGATATTTCTTGGGTCTTGAGGAAGATCAGCATAACATTTTATTATGCTGATCTTGTACCCTTAGTAACAAACTTTATAATTTTATCATTGTATTGTATTTATTTACTTGTATTTGTTTGTTACTAATAAATGCTTTATTATTATTATTATTATTAATTATTTTAGGAAACAGGATAAAAAATAACACAGCTTTAAAAGTACGAAATAAGAGTATGTGCCTTTAAAGTTTTAATTGTTGCCTGGATTTGCTTCAAAAACATATGCTCCTTTAAGTCTCCTATGGCACATAGGATAATAGCCGCAGGCCGTTGTAGTGTTGGTACTCCTGTTTGTCGCACACACTGGACTATTTATTCCAGAATTTTGAGGTGGCCCGCCCAGTTTCCTTTTTAGAGGTTTTCGATTTGGAAAATTCGTAAGGCAGGTCGTTGTAGTGTTGGTGCCCGTTTTCCCCAGTTTTTTCAAACATGCTACACTGAATGGTTTTTGTTAGAAAATCTGCACATATTGATTCAAGTATTTTTAGATGCCCTTGCCAGTTTCCTCTCTAGTGGTTTATGTTTTTTCAACTTCTAAGGCAGCAAGCAGGACTTCTCTCTAGGGCCGCTGTATTGGGAGCACCCATGCCTCCTGGATAAAGGACTTGTTTGGGTGGTTTAGTTTCTCCCCCCTTTTTGGGAGGAGAAGTAAACAAGCATAATTGCCTTTGGTGTAGTACTAATAATCTCGACTCGATTCTTCTATATACCAAAAAAGGAAATTTAAAAAAAGCTTCACTGGAAATGAAATATGTCCAAAACCGCAAATATCAAGCGAATTTCAAAATCTAGCGCTCAAATTTGTCGACTACCCTCTTAATTATTGATTAACATCCTTCACCACGTATAGAAGAATTATTTACAAAATTACAAGGGGGAATTTATTTTAGAAAACTTGTTCGACTTCTGCATATCAACAGTTAGAATTAGATGAATCATCTCAATTATTAACTACAATTAGTTCTCATAAGGGATTATTCAAATATACTAGAATGCCTTATGGTATAGATAGTGCTCCATCTAAATTTCAAAAAGTAATGGAATCTCTTTTTATGGTATAAATGGCGTAGCTTGAATCAACATTTAATGATTATGTAGATAAAGTAAAGCAAGTTTTTAATATTTTAAATAACTGTGGATTAACGACATGTCAATCGAAATGTGAATTTTTTAAAACTAAAGTTACATATTTAGGGCATGAAATTGATAAAAATGGACTTCATACAACAAATGATAAAATTAAAGCAATTAAAAACGCATCAAGACCTACAAACATAACTGAATTAAAGGCATTTTTAGGTTTAGGTTTAGCAACCTTAGCTTCTCAGATGAATTCATCAATTGATCCGCAACCTCAATTATTACAAATAGCGAATAACATTTTTTTAATTATTAGGTCAGGAAAGGGAAAGGCCCTAATTACCAAACGTAAAATTTGACTGTCTAATGCATTTTGAATTACAAATTCATCTTCAGAGACACATTTTTAAATTTTACCACTAAAAACAATACAAAAATTATAAAGCTAAAAAATGACAAAACTTACTGGACCTATGAGGTATTTTACAAAATTAACGTGTGCAAAAAGAAATGTTGCTAACCAATTTGGGTAACTCTGTACATACAGCGACTTAAGCAGAGGAGCGAACAATCATTATTGTTAAAAAATTCTCTAAAAAACAAGTCTCTGTCATAAGTAAAACCTAGTAGGACGGAAGCACAGCATTTAAAAAAAACCAAAAATACTTTTTCTACGTCTGGTCCTCTAACCATTAAAATCTTAAAATAATTAATTTTAGAAAACAATTCATCGTTACTCAATAAAAAACTTACTAGGAACATTACAGCCGTAAACAAATTCGTGAAGCACATTGTCAGCTCAAACCACGAGATCCAACAACAATTTTTACATCCGCATAACTTGCATTTATAACATAAAAAATTAATTAAAAGGTAAACTTCAACTATCTACTAGCATACATGGTCTAAAAATCTAAAAATATATCACTAGGTTAACAACGTATGAAAGCGGAAATGGAACCATTTTCCAAAAATTGAAACAGAATATTTTTAGATAGTAAAAACGTAATCAAAATTATTAAGTGACATCTCGTGCCGTAGGTTTTTAAAAACAAATGTAAAAGTGTAACAAGTGCCTAAGCGACTGATTAAATTGAACTTTTTAAGTTAGAAGGTAAACTCCCAAAAACAGAGGTATCTACATTCGAAAAATGAATATTTAACAGATTTTTATTATTTAAGCTAAATTTAAAAATTTCAAAGTCGTCGTAAATATCCAACATAGTTAACAAATCCAGAAATTTTACATTTTCAGGTTTAAAATTATGGTTATTTAATTTTAGATGGACACCGAAAATCAAATCATTAACGTTATTCTTATTTTTTGATAATAAGTGTTCTTTGACCCTCACTCCTACCTCCCTTCCGTCTTACCAATGTAAAGGGCTTCACAATTATCACATTTTAAGAGATACACTCCGGATCTCTTCAAAAGAGGAATATTAACTTTATTATGAACAATTGAAATAGCAAGTTTATTAGCGGGTTTGAAAACAATCCTACAGGTGTCAATATAATTTTTGAAAATCTTAGCTAAGTCAAAAGTGATTTTTTGATAAAAGGGAAGACTAATTGTAATGACACTGGCAAGTCCGGAAGGAGAAGCTGAAGCCGGTGATGTAGTGGTCACTAAAACCGAGTCACATAATTGTTTTAAAATTTTCCGATTCAATAATCTATCTATTAGACCAGTATCAAAGCCATTTTTGCAAGCAATATATTTGACTGTGTCAAGTTCACGAACATAGTTGGAGGGAGAAAGTATGCTAGTAGATAGTTGAAGTTCACCTTTTAATTAAAGTTTTTTAAAAGTTATCAATGCAAGTTATGCGGATGTAAAAATTGTTGCTGGATCTCGTTGTTTGAGCTGACCATGTTCTTCACAAGTTTGTTTACGACTGTAATGTTCCTATACTTTATGTTTTAACTAGGAGGAGTGACAGGAAAGGACAACTTACACTATAAAAGCTACTAGAAAAATAACCAAACTGATTCCGATAGGAACTTTAGGTTATTTTGGCTTATTAATGATAAAATAAGATATATACAGAAACATAATTAAATTCCCCATTTCTTTGCACTGAATACAAATTTATACATGTAAATACATTAGTAATTCAAATTTAATGATTAATATTTTGAGGTTATATGTCAAAATTCATTCAAAATAATTATCCGGTGCAAATCTTGCTGACTTTAAACCAATTAGGGACGTTAATTTATGGCATTTTAGCACTGGAAATTTAAATCACTCCTCCTAGTTAAAAAATCATGTATAGTAAGGTTTTTATTGAGTAACGATGAATTGTTTTCTAAAATTAATTACTTTAGGATTTTAATGGTTATATGACGAGACGTAGAAAAAGTATTTTTGATTTTTTTAAAAAGTTGTGCCTCCGTCCTAATAGGTTTTAATTATGACAAAGAAATATATTTTAAAGAATTTTTTAACAATAATAATTGTTCGCTCCTCTGCTTAAGTCGCTGTATGTACAGAGTTACTCAAATTGGTTAGCACCATTTCTTTTTGCACACGTTAATTTTTTAAAATACCTCATAGTTCCAGTAAGTTTTTAATATTTTGTCACATTTTAGCTTTCTAATTTTTGTATTGTTTTTAGTGTTAACATTTAAAAATGTGTCTCTGAAGATGAATATGTAATTCAAAACGTATTAGACAGTAAAATTTTATATGCGTAACAAGTTTTCGTTTGGTAATTAAGGCCATTCCCTTTCCTGACTTAATATGAGTAACCAAACTAATGGAAATTTCCGATTTGAAATGTTTTAAGTATTATACCGAATGTACAACCAACAATGATTATTCAAAAACCTACAGTATACACGGGGCAAGTAATTTTGGATAGTAACGGTTCCATGATGTGGGCACCTCAACCTGTTGAACAAGTGCAGCCAGTATTTTGTGGATTCGAAACAATAGTTCAAAACACTGTAATGCTATCGCAACAACTTCTTCTATCAGCAATACCAATAGCAGCTATTCTGCAACCACACAATTATTCTAAACAAGTAAATTAGAACCAGTTATAGATGCCAGTTACGTACTAGTTAACCCAAATCAAATAATAAATCAACCACAACAAGCTATTCATGTTCCACATATACAATCCAACATAACACCCAATATCACATCACAAAATGTTACTAATCAACTACCCATTCATAATAAAACTTCAAATTGGAATCACATCGAAGTTCACCAGCAAAAACCTGTTCAACAAAAACCCGTTCAAAAAACACTACAGCAACCACCAGAAATTAAACCGATCCAAGCAATTTTCTCAGAACCTACCAGTACCACCTACTAGTACTTATGTTCCTGAGCAGAAAATTCTTACAAAAATAGTTACTCCAACTCCAAAACCTCAAATAACCAATCAATGTCGTCCTATAAGTCGCGGTTTGCCGATGCAAACAACAACTGTGCAGCAAAAGAAAGTTGATAAAGAAGTTATTAAACAAGAAAAAGAAGTTATAAAACAAGTAAAAGCTGTGATAGCAGAAAAACCTCTAAAGAACGAAATTGTTGAAAAACAAAAAATTATAATTTCAAACGAAATTATAGTTAAACAACCCCAAGTTGAGATTATTCCACAACCGGAACCTCCAAAAGTGGAAATAATAAAAGAAATAAAAACTGAACCAATTGAAACAACATCGAAGTTCTACGGAACTTTTACCTGCTACAATTATGTTTGGTAAATCATTAAGAACACGTCTTTATTTAATACGACCTTATGAAAGCACTAATAGAAATAATGGTGAGTTGAAGAGAACCATAGAAATAAAGCAAGCAAACCATTGTCAGTATTTTTCTGGAAAAGGAAATAGAAAATTTTAACGTAATGAGTTTGTAGCTGTTAGAGACTATAGAGGTAATAAAATTGCTTGGATCAAGGGAAAAATAATTAAAACTTTGGGATCAAGAACACATCTTGTTGAGATACCTTCATTTAATTAAATATGGCGTCGAGAATGAAACAATTGTTTTTTTGATAAAAATGAAATAATATGGAAGTTCAAGATAATATTCAAGTAGAAAGAGAAGATTACTATTCGGATAATCCTATTTCTGTTTTGGAAGAAGGAGTAGAGGAAGAAAGAAGAGAAGAAGATCCTTTTTCTATTTCGGAAGAAGGAGTAGAGGAAGAAAGAAGAGAAGAAGATCCTTTTTCTGTTTTGGAAGAAGGAGTAGAGGAAGAAAGAAGAGAAGAAGATTCTACGTCAAAAAAAGAAGCAAGTCTGGAAAAAAAAGCAACGAATTCTGAAGATCAAGAACAAGATCTTCTAGTACAACTATACATTACGACCAAGAAAAAAAGTTAATTACAAATATTGATATTTATTCTAGTTTATCATTTTGCTTATTTGAGGAGGAAGTATATTGTAATGTATTTCATTTAGTTAATCTAGTGAGATTTTACAATGGTAGTTATAGAACTTTGTTATGAATTGTCAATAAATGATCATATAGTTAAAACGAACTTTTAATATAATCTAATTAATATAGAAATATTACACATACACATGTCTTTGATTAATTCTTTCGGCTAATCGAGACCTTTGTTCATTTTCTAGAGATTTTAATACTATAAATAAACGGTCTAATAATTCAATTTAGAGTTCGGTGTGGATGGTCGCGTTGTAATCGCTACGTAATTTCTATGAATTCTGACTATTAGACACTGTGCATATATACATAACAGAATGCGTGCCTACATGAATACAATGCGTGTACCTCGCCGTGCGTAAGAATATTTTATGTTGATGATAACTGATCCATTATTCCGCGAATGGGAGCTGATTAGCATATCAATACATGAATTTATTTCATTGATAAATTTATACGATGGAATGCTACAATTGTACGGAAAAAGAACAAAGACCTAAAGTCAAATGTGATCACTGTGGAAATACTTTCTGTAAAAAATGCGGAAACCTAACATCATCTGAGGTTAAAGTTATCCAACTAAAGGAAAGAGTAATGAAATTTTTCTGCCCAGATTGCGCAGAAGATAATATCCGACTTGATCTAAAGAAGAAACTAACAGAAAAATATGAACGAATATCCACACTTGAAGATGAGATCGAATTGCTAAAAGAGGAAAACGCGAACCTCAGGAGAACTAATAAGTTATTATCAACCAGGCAAGAATCTGGAAATATCAATGATATGATTCTAAAAGTAGATACCTGTGAAAATACTATTCTAAATGAGTTAAAAGAAATGAAGAACTTAATAAATGCGTATAAAGAAGAAATAATAGAAAACAATAAAAGCAAAAAAAGCGTAACCAAACACCAATACAGTGACATTGCGAAACGTACTGAACCTATTCTAATTATTGACTCCATTAAAGAAATGTCCAGTCAGGATATTGAAAGTGAGATAAAAAATAGCATAAAACCAGCTGATTTAGATGTTGGAGATGACTCAGAATCGCTAAAGATAGTTAAGAATAAGATAGAAAAGGATATGGGCAGCGATTATAACATTACTATCCCAAATAAGAAACTTCCTATGATCAAAATTTTAGGTATTAAAGAGGATGAATGTGAAAATGATGAAAACTTAATAGCGGAAATAATCCAACAGAACAAAATAAATATGAAGGAGAACTCCATTATGAACATAAAAAGTAAAACAAGAGTTTACAAAAAAAGATTTAATCTAACCTTTGAAGAGTTAATTGGAAAAGAAATTCTAAAAATAGGCTGGACCAGATGCAGATTATTCGAACACTACGACGTATTAAGGTGTTTCAATTACCTTAGGTTTGGCCACGTGGCCGACGAATGCAAGAGCAGAGTGAAATGTTCTTTGTGTGCAGAAGAACACAAGCAGAATAATTGCGAAGCAGCGGAAGATCAAGAAGCATGTATCAATTGCATAACTGCTAATGCCAAATTTAACATAGGTATCGATGTCCAACATAATACTTTTGATGTGAATTGTCCGAGTTATCAAAGAATTGTTTCCAGGATCTCCCAAAGGATAAACTATGATAGCAAATAGCAGTTACCAAACAAAAAAGATGATCAACCAACAGCTCACAATATTGTTCAGCAACAAAAAAATGTATCAGAGGAACAACCTATAATTAAGAACCTTAAAATTATGCACCTTAACATACAAAGTGCAGTAAACAAGCTCACAGAGCTAGAAGTTGTCACCAATGAAGTGAAACCTAATATATGCCTAACTGAAACATGGACAAACGACCAGAATCTACAATATGTGAATCTACAAAACTACAAAGTAATTGCAGGACACTCCAGAAAATACAAGCAACATGGTGGTGTAGGTATCTTAACAGACAGTGAATATGAATACACAGAAAATAAATCTGTCTCAGAGAATTCTGATGAACAAGTGGTGGAATGTGCCTCGTGTACTGTAACTTTAGACACTGTGAGGATTGGGGTAATAAATATCTATCGTATACCAAGTGGCAGTACCATCGAGTTTTTGGAAAGGTTAACAGTGATTCTAGAAAAGCTGTTGGCAAGCTGTACATATATTGTTTTATGCGGTGACTTGAATATTAATGGGCTTAAGAAAACATTTACTAGTGAACTGCTTCAGGACCTATTCGAATCTAACGGACTCATAAATAAACTGAATGAACCTTCTAGAATCCAACAGACCAGCCGAGGAACATCTGCAACTCAACTGGATTACATGGTTACCAATCTTTCAGCATCACAATTTTCTGTAAATAACTTTCAACCAAATATCTCTGTTCACTTTGCTCAACTCGTCACCATTGATATTAAGAAGAGACTAACCAATCGATCTAAGAGCAAGACGATTCCAAAAGAAATAAGACAAATAAATGAAGAAACTCTGAGTCAATTTGAGTCACTATTGTAAAAAACCGATTGGAAACATATCGAGATCGGAGATACTGATGCATCATTTGATTTATTTATGGAGGACCTTCTATACTATTTCAATATCGCTTGTCCAAAAAAATTGAAAAAAAAACCACCAAAAATAATATAATAGAAAACCACTGGATCACGGAAGAGGTAAGAAGGTCAAGTGCAGATCTAAAGAACGCTCACAGAAAGCTACTCTCTTCCGAACAATCTGATGTTGATAGAGAAAGTTACAAACTCCAAAAAAAAGTACATAAGAAGCTAGTTGAGAAAACAAAAAGAAAGTAGCATGATGACTTAATCCACAATGCAGAGAATAAGCCTAAAACCATATGGAAACTAGTGAACCAAGAATTAGGAAAATGCAAGCACAAACTGGAGATACAACTAGAAGATAACAATAATGCAATAATCTCTAAACCCTCCGATGTGGCCGAAATATTTGGCCAATACTTCTCATCTGCAACCAACATCTCGCTCCAACAGAAATTCGGTAATAGTCCCTCGGCGTCTTGTACAACATCCTCAATTCAGCAACACAGCATGTTTATAAAAGCAGTAGTGCCTAGTGATATATATAATGTGATTGGTTCGCTGAAAAATAAAAATAGTGCTGGATCTGATGAAATTTCGACAACCGTGTTAAAATCAGTAGCAGGTGCTATAATCAATCCGCTGTCCTACATAATAAAGTTGTCTATTGAGTCGGGTCTGCTCCCCAATTCACTAAAAATTGCAAGAGTTGTGCCGGTACATAAAAAAGGATCCAAAGTGAATGCTGAGAACTATAGGCCTATATCCATATTAAACTCATTGTCTAAAGTCTTCGAGAAGGTTATATCTAATGACATATGGGATTTTCTGGAAAAATATAATATCCTTGCCGAGAGCCAACATGGATTCAATAAATCGAAATTCACTGAAACTGCGTCTTTTGAACTTATACGTGAAATTGCTGAAAATCTGGATAAGAATAAGCACGTGGCGGGACTGTTCTTTGATTTCTCCCGTGCTTTTGATACGGTAGATTTTAGGTTCATTCAAGAAAAACTCTTTGCAATTGGTATACGAGGCAATTTACTGAACCTTATAATGTTATTCCTAAATTTTCGAAAATTCTACGTCCAGATAAATGACAATACATCCCAGACTTATTCTATTACTGATGACGTGGCCCAAGGCTCAACTCTTGGTCCACTTATTTTTCTGCTGTATATAAATGACATCGATGAGCATATTGGAACCGGAGTGCGGCGTGTGGGTTTCGCAGATGATACAAATATTGTCGTCACAGCTGATACAGCGGTGGAACTTGAACAAAAAATCAGTGCAACGACTTCACTATTAGCTGAGTACTGCTATAAAAATCGCTTAATACTAAATTAAAATAAAACTGTTACCATCCAATTTTACAACAGGAAACCACCTGAAATAAGAGACGATCATTCTACTTCAACTACATTTCTGGGGATCAACATTGATGACAGACTCCTGTGGAAAAAGCAAATTGACAAAACTGCTGGTAAACTTAACAGCGCATACTACGCTATATCAAAACTAAGAAATACCTATTCTAGACAGTGTCTAATAAATGTCTGCTATGCCTTGGCCTACCCTTATCTAGCATATAATGTGATCCAATAGGGACAAGCTCCTGGTGTCAATAGAATCTTCATCATATAAAAAAGAATACTCAGATTGATTTTCAATATAAAACGCCAAGAGCCCTGTCGCTCTATTTTCAAGGAAAATAACATACTCACCCTAACAGGAATATAAATATATAAGTGCGCTATTTACGTCTTTAACAACTTAGATGTGTTTCAAAAAAACGGTGATATGCATAGCTACTCCACTAGAAATAAGAAAGCATTGAGAACCCCTCTGCACAACAGCTCGTTATTAGAGAGATGTCCGAATTATAACTAGCTATTATAACCTGCCTCAAAATCTACTCCACATAAAAAGTGCAAATATCTTCAAAATAAGCCTAAAGGAATACCTCATAAACAAAGTTTTTTACGATTTTAAAGAATTCTTGACTATAAAATGATCATATCATCTCAAGAATGTTTAACATATGTAATGAATATTTAAATTTATAATTGCTATTTTAATATTACTTAAGTTTCAATTGCTAGTGTTATTAATACTCGACATTTCAAATCCAATGTCTGGTGAGGTGTACATATACTAACTCATATGAGTTGTATTGCACACATTGCTCGTATCTTATTGGCTTACTTGAATAAAGAATACTTTACTTTACTTCTTCTAAAGAACATTTTTTTCTAATTACTGTTGTAAATCTTACGTCGACCCTCAGCTTAAAACCCTTGTTGGTCTTTATTATTTTATTGGTATTATTTAAAAATAATATTTATTAAAAAGAAAGATGACCGAAAGCACGTTAATTAAATGAATAATTAATGGGTTCTTTTTTAGGGTTAAGCCGACGTTTACATTTAGTTAAATAGTGACCAACTTGATGTTAAACAAATAGCTGAGTTATTATTTTCTTCTAAGTTGGTTTATAAAAAAAAGCTAAATCCAAAATTAATACTTGTACTTACTTGTTCTTAACTTGCAGAATCAAAATTCTGATCGAGCCAAGTTCACTCTTATTTAAATTTCTTTGCTAAAGTATTTAAGGTTTTATTGGGAACTTATTGAAGATTATTAAAAACCAATATTTAAGTAATATTAAATATATTAAAAAAAAAGGTAATATTAAGATTAAAAAAAAATAATCAAAAAAAATTACAAAAAAAAAAGAAATTCACTAAAAAAAAAAATAATTATAAAAAAAAACTAATGGAAAAAAATAATCAATTTCAAATAAAATAAAACATATTGAAGAACCAATAGAAACCTTAAAAATTTTCCGCAAATCACACAATAAACTTACAAAACAAAAATTACTAACTTTTTGAATAAAATCAAATAAACTTCTAATAACAATAAAGTGAAAAAAAAACGCGTCACGAACAAACTAAAATGAACTTGACTGATCAGAGTTAAGAACAAACATTACTCTAGATCAGAACATTATGGAATTCAATGATTTTAAGGTTTCTTTACAATTTATAGACTTTGCTTGGCATCCCTTATTACGTCATAACTTACTTAAGTAAAGACGCCAATCAAAGCCTCTTATTGGTTCTAATAATAAAGTAGGGCAAACCAAATTCATCCCTAAGCTCGGGGTGAATTTGGTAGCCTACGCTTAATCTCTAATATGGAATAAAATAATTTTCTTTTTCTCAAACTATGATCAAACAAGTAAAATTTTAAAATTTACAATAATACAAATATCTGCCAAACTCTAATTATGACATTAAAAATATAAAATTTAAATAAATAATAAAATATTATTTAATTCAAATGTAGTAAAAAAAACTTAAGTGTTTAGTTTATGTCTTGCTAAGTTGACCTGACTTAGCAGTTTCACCCTCCATCCGTTGGTAGGCAATAAATTTGTCCACACTTAATCCAAAGAATAACAAGGGTGCCTTACTTAATACTCCAGACATAAACAAAACACTCGTGAGAAACAAAATTTTATCATAAAGAAAACTAAACTATTTTTACTTGTTTAAATCAACTACAAGGTAAATTATTTTATTCCTAACATAAAAATTAAAAAAATTAATAAAACTGGAGATGTAATAAATGATATATTTACATCCCTCCCTACTTAAAATAAGAGCATACCTGCTCGTTTCTGTCTACCAAAGTTACAAATTACAAATTACCAATAAATTCATTAAAATTTTACTTGAACATTAAAAATAAATTCTTACAATGATAAAAAAAAAATCCGAAACTATTACTCAAGAATCTTGTGTTCCTTCTTACATGGTTCCTCAATTCTGTTCCGGTCCTTTACGTCTCCATCCTTAATTAAATATGATGATCTTCTGAATTTTTCAATTGTATTAGGCCCTACTCGGTTCAGACCTATGCAATTAGTTTCCAATTTTCTTCATGTATTATAACTTCCACGTACTACACCATCAAGAAACACCTCTTCGTATAAACTTTCCATTCCTTTCGTTGAAATATATCTGGATATTTTACCATGGCGTTGTTTCCAAACAGGCACCACAACAAGTTTTGTTCTAAAATTTCATGGCAGATCAGATTCTTATAAAAGCAAAGTATTTATAACTAACACAAGACATAACTTTAAACTTACGCAAAAAAAATCGACCATTCTAATTTTCCAAAATTACTAAAGTAAATCTAACTTGATCTTTCAAAATTGTCAACAAATGTGTTCTATTACAAATAATCAAGATCTTCAACACATCTTTATGGTCAAACACTTTGACCTCTGACTCACATCATTCACTACATCCGTTCCTAATTATGTATTATCAACAATATGAAATACAAACACTAATACAGGAACTACAACTATCACTTGGACAGGTAGTAACAACCTATTGTACTACCATACTCCGACCAAGGATATAACAACTTTCATTTGGACAGGTAGTAACGAAGTACTACAAAACTCTGACCAAAGAAACTACAACAATAATTTTTCTTGGACAAGTAGTAACTAAATACTACGAAACTCCGACCAAGAAAAAAAATAACAAAATTTTCACTTGGACAGGTAGTTACAACTTAATGAACTACAAAACTCCGACCAAGGAACAACTAACAAATCTTTCACTTGGACAGGTAGTTACAACTTAACGAACTACAAAACTCCGACCAAGGAACACATACAAAACAACTTTTCTTTGGACAGGTAGTAACAGAGTACTACAAAACTCCGACCAAAGAAACTCTAACAACTTTTCTTGGACAAGTAGTAACTAAATACTACGAAACTCCGACCAAGAAAAAAAAAAATAACAAAATTTTCACATGGACAGGTAGTTACAACTTAATGAACTACAAAACTCCGACCAAGGAACACATACAAAACAACTTTTCTTTGGACAGGTAGTAACAGAGTACTACAAAACTCCGACCAAAGAAACTCTAACAACTTTTCTTGGACAAGTAGTAACTAAATACTACGAAACTCCGACCAAGAAAAAATAACATTACTTTCGGTACTACAATTACTACAAATTACATTTCATAGACGGGTAGTTATTTCTAACTACAAAATACTCCGACCAGGGGTATGATTATCTCCAATACCACTTACTATCTCTGACAGTTTTCAATAAAGTGTGATCAGTACCTTATTTCTAACCGCTACATACAACAACAAAACTTCAAACAAAGATAATCATACCACATTCTCAGGAAAATATTTCCTGCACTACACACGTTACAAAAAAAAAAACCTACTCTACTTATCTGAATTTCCTTCTTATAACAAATTCCTTACTACTTTTTGAGAATATTCAAACTTACAACCCATGAAAAATTTTGTACTAAATTCTCCACATAACAATTACAAAGCAAACTTCTTAAATGTTGATTTGCCGTACAAAAATAAAAATAAAAAAAAAACTAACTTCAATTAATTCTAGGTTATTGAGATTAAACATTAACTCCTAATTTATAAAATTTTGAAAAAATATTATATAAATTTTCTATGACTCGTGTGAGAACATTAAAAAAAAAATCTAAAACTTAAACTTTTCCGGACAAACATTGTAAGTGTGTCCAACATTATTGCAACAAAAACATAATATTTGTGGAGATTTAGGACAATTTATTCGTAAATGACTCCCATCTCCACAATTCCAACATAATTTCGACATATTAGGAAATAATTTTAAAAGTTGACGACGCGAAATTTTTGGTTTTACTTTAGGTAACACATTTACCGACTTTTCATTACTCTCCTGCTTTTTAAATAAATTAATTCTGACTTCTTTAATCATATCTGCTTTAGTAATTTTAATTTCACTTTTAAATAATTTCTCACATGCTTCTGCAAAGGATAAAGCATCATAAACAGTATTAAATTCTGTTCGTTTCTCAAGAATACTGTTACACAATCTAGTATCTATTCCTTCCAAAAATTGTTTAAATACGAAATGATTTCTCAAAATTGAATTTGATACCGAAATTTTATCGTTTACTTTATACGGAAAAATTTTATTACCAACTATTTCTAACCTTACAACAAATTTAGCTAGATTTTCACCTTCTTTACGATAAATATTTTCGAAATGCTTTTCCGTAAATACTTCTAATTTCTTTCCGAAAATACTCAATAACCAAAGGCACAACGAATTAAAATCATTTGGTCTTCTGTCCAAAGGTACTTCATAAAAATAAGTACGAGCCTTTCCTTTCAATTTTAATTTCATTAAATTAAAGGCTTGAATTTCATTCCAACCAAAACATTTTATTATTGTTTTAATTTCAGCTATAAAAATATTTATATCACTATTTTCTGAAAAATTTTCTATCATATTAATATCAAAATTTAAATTATAAAAATTACTGAACTTATTATCAAAAGATTTAACATCTGAATTTTCTACACTTTGAAAATCTTCACTATTAATATCCATGTTTATTGTAATTGATATAAAATATAAAAACAAAAACTCCAGAAACTATAACTTCGATTGTACAACTACAAGTTAGAAAAAGAAATTCAAGTCTCTGTCAAGTCTATAATTAGAAGTATCAAATGATTTTAATTTACCTACTTTCAAACCTAATAATAAAAAAAAATTACACTGCAAATCAACAAATCTAAAATACCTAATTAATTAAATAAACAGATATTTAATTTAATTAATTAACTATTACTACTATATCATTTCATTTCGAAAGATAAGGGAATTCACACATGTTCTGATCCATAAATTAAAAAAAATTACTACTAATTACACTTATCCAAAACAATACCACAACAAACAATATGATGTGAGAAAAAAAAAATCATCAAAAATACCAAAAATGAAATATAATTCAAAAAAAAAAATCAAAGATTTTACAAACCACCAAAGAAGAAAAAATTTTACATCCTGCGCCAATGTAGGCAGCGGTGGAATGTAAAAATCCTACCGACTGCGCCAATGTAAATCTTACGTCGACCCTCAGCTTAAAACCCTTGTTGGTCTTTATTATTTTATTGGTATTATTTAAAAATAATATTTATTAAAAAGAAAGATGACCGAAAGCACGTTAATTAAATGAATAATTAATGGGTTCTTTTTTAGGGTTAAGCCGACGTTTACATTTAGTTAAATAGTGACCAACTTGATGTTAAACAAATAGCTGAGTTATTATTTTCTTCTAAGTTGGTTTATAAAAAAAAGCTAAATCCAAAATTAATACTTGTACTTACTTGTTCTTAACTTGCAGAATCAAAATTCTGATCGAGCCAAGTTCACTCTTATTTAAATTTCTTTGCTAAAGTATTTAAGGTTTTATTGGGAACTTATTGAAGATTATTAAAAACCAATATTTAAGTAATATTAAATATATTAAAAAAAAAGGTAATATTAAGATTAAAAAAAAATAATCAAAAAAAATTACAAAAAAAAAAGAAATTCACTAAAAAAAAAAATAATTATAAAAAAAAACTAATCGAAAAAAATAATCAATTTCAAATAAAATAAAACATATTGAAGAACCAATAGAAACCTTAAAAATTTTCCGCAAATCACACAATAAACTTACAAAACAAAAATTACTAACTTTTTGAATAAAATCAAATAAACTTCTAATAACAATAAAGTGAAAAAAAAAACGCGTCACGAACAAACTAAAATGAACTTGACTGATCAGAGTTAAGAACAAACATTACTCTAGATCAGAACATTATGGAATTCAATGATTTTAAGGTTTCTTTACAATTTATAGACTTTGCTTGGCATCCCTTATTACGTCATAACTTACTTAAGTAAAGACGCCAATCAAAGCCTCTTATTGGTTCTAATAATAAAGTAGGGCAAACCAAATTCATCCCTAAGCTCGGGGTGAATTTGGTAGCCTACGCTTAATCTCTAACATGGAATAAAATAATTTTCTTTTTCTCAAACTATGATCAAACAAGTAAAATTTTAAAATTTACAATAATACAAATATCTGCCAAACTCTAATTATGACATTAAAAATATAAAATTTAAATAAATAATAAAATATTATTTAATTCAAATGTAGTAAAAAAAACTTAAGTGTTTAGTTTATGTCTTGCTAAGTTGACCTGACTTAGCAGTTTCACCCTCCATCCGTTGGTAGGCAATAAATTTGTCCACACTTAATCCAAAGAATAACAAGGGTGCCTTACTTAATACTCCAGACATAAACAAAACACTCGTGAGAAACAAAATTTTATCATAAAGAAAACTAAACTATTTTTACTTGTTTAAATCAACTACAAGGTAAATTATTTTATTCCTAACATAAAAATTAAAAAAATTAATAAAACTGGAGATGTAATAAATGATATATTTACACTGTTTTTAATTTTGAATTAATACCTTCAACGCGGTTGTTTGTAGTGTTCATGAAGTTCATAAACTTCGTTCCTAAATAAGGGTACCACTCTTCCTGAATATTCATCCAATGTTGTTCCAAATATTGAAAAACACTTTTTGATAATTTTGAATTTATTTAATTCTTTATTGACAGGAACTGTTCTTCATTTTTGGCGTACATTATTTGCTGTAATAGTGATCATGCTGGTAGCCCCTCGGAACTTAATATTTTCATTTTTTCTATTGTACACTAAACTTGTCGGATGACAAAAAAATTTATTTTGTATTAGGCTAACGAATTTTAAACTTTTTCACATAAATAGGGTAGCAGGAGTTAACAGTAGGTCTAGTTACTCCCACGACTGCACCATGGGTAATAAAATGCATTACCTAAAGTAGAGGTGTGTGCGCTACACACCTTCCTCCTTACCTTCAGCACCGTTGTTGCGAGGGGTCGATGGAAAATCCCGGGTCTCTTCTAATCTATTTTCAAAGATAACCAAATACTTCTTTCCATCGGGCACCGACAATGTTCCTCTTGTTGCGGTATCTATTTCTGTACCATCGTCTTCTTCATCGTCTTACGGGGCGACGGTTTTCTCCCTTGGAGGGCTTCGGCGTTCTCG
This sequence comes from Stenus bimaculatus, assembly GCA_963971135.1. Lineage (NCBI taxonomy): Eukaryota > Metazoa > Arthropoda > Insecta > Coleoptera > Staphylinidae > Stenus > Stenus bimaculatus. The sequence continues at coordinate 29,735,648 of OZ020181.1, forward strand.
ATTTCTTGTTTCGGTCCAACTTCCTAATGGCAATGCAGCTCCAACATATGATTAATACCAACACAATCGTGAAGATTCCACCTGCCATTCCAAGGGATCCGAGTAGTAGTTTATGTTCCAGTTGCGCATGTGCGGGCTGTATTGGAATAACTGCCGCAACCACTCCGTGTTGCCTGACGAAAACCACCGCTGCGGATAAGATGATATTAATAATATTGCAAATAAATAAAATGCAGTCGCCGTGATTACCGTATTTGTAAGAGTATGTATTTGTCCATTCTTGAGCCCATCTCCACTTTCCAAGAGGGTGCCCATATCTTGGTGGTCCGTAATATTTATATGTGGTACCGTTAGTGTCCAGTTGAGGTTGAGACATTCCTTTAGAGTACAATAAGAACAAGCAATCAACAACCCAACTAGTTTTGATGTTATTGGTGAACTCGAAGATAGAAAGAGAAGAGAAAGCAATCTTATGGTCTACAATCTTAGCGAGTCAACAGCCTCCACAAGTGAAACGAAGAAAAGTGATGATGATATTGCAGTAAAAAAACTACTTGAGCCAATAATAGGTAATTTTGATTCGGGTCACATCTATAGACTGGGTCAAACAGGAAATAATCCTAGGCCCTTAAAAGTCAAGTTGTGCTCATCAGATTTGGTCCTGAAAATATTGAGAAATAAGAAGTCTTTACCTAAATCAATTAAAGTACAATCTGACAAAACCATTACACAGAGAAGAGAGTTTAAGCAATTAATTGATGAACTTCGTATACGGGAGAGCAATGGTGAAACAGATTTAAGAATTCGCTATATAAACAATGTTCCTAAAATCGCTAGAACTCAACCTCAAAAAAACTGAAAGGCACCCAACAGAACTTGTCCGATTTAGAACATCCAATAATATACTACCAAAACGTTCGAGGTCTTAACAGCAAAACAGCTGACTTTTATAACAACCTTACCGGAAACAATTTTGATATAATTTTGCTTACGGAAACATGGCTTACGGCTGGCGTTTTTAACGCTGAGCTTTTTACTGCTAATTACAACGTTTACAGATGTGATAGGATAGGTAAAAAGGGGGGCGGTGTTTTAATAGCGGTCAATAATAAATATAAGTCTGAACCAATAACTATTTCGCAAAACCTTCCCACAGCTGTGGAACTGCAACTTTGTAAGATCTATTTGAGAAATGAAAGCATATATTTTGCCTGTGTTTACCTGCCACCTAACGCTGACATCAATGTATACGAACTGATATTTAGCATATTGGAAGATCAATTGTCCTTCAAGGATAATGTAATTATAATCGGAGATTTTAATATAAAAGATTACGCCAGCTCAGTTAATAAGGAAAGTGTTGGCCCAGAATACACAAACTCACCATTTATAAATTCTTTATGGAATTTTAGTGACCTCTTAGATCTTAAACAAGATAATTATATACATAACTCTCTTGATAGATTACTGGATCTGATTCTCTCATCCAGTACTTTGAAGCTTGATGTTAAGCGCGAGTATGAAGCGCTTGTTCCGGAGGACGCCTATCATCCTGCATTGTCCACTTATTTAAAATTAGATCATGCCAGAGAGCAGAAGTTCGCTCACGGTTCAGAGAAAAGCTATAACTTTAAAAAAGCTAACTTCATAGAGTTATATAACAACATTTGTGATATTGATTGGAAGCCATTACACCAAATAAAGGAGGTTAATGAAGCATGCACATTTCTTTATGATAAAATATATAATTTACTGGATCAGCATGTACCTCTTTCAAACGCAGGATGCAAATCTTTTAGGGTATCCGGATTGGTATGATAACAACCTGATAAGGCAAATTCAGCGAAAAAACAAACTGCGCTTAAAATTTTTAAAAACAAATAAACCATGTGATAAATTGGCATTTGATGGGATCAGAAAAGAGGTAAAACGTTTAATTAAATCTGCTCGTAATAGTTATGTAGTGCAGGCCGAACAAGACATAAAAAAAGACCCGAAGAAGGTATGGTCATATGTCAACACGCTAAAGAATAATACCGAAATACCTGGAAAAATGTCATTCGACGGCATAGATTTGGACTGCCCTGAGGATATTGTTAATGCGTTTGCTCAGTTCTTTAAAAATAATTATCTCGATGAACAGGCCTTAATTGATAATTTGAACACTTCCAAAGATTTTATAGGGAACTTTAAAATTGACGAAAAAACTGTAATAAAGCACTGTCAGCAACTAAAGGATAAGCATACCAAAGGGCTAGACTTAGTTCCTTCATTCTTTTTGAAGGATTGTGCCCACCCCCTTTCTTCTGCTATGACATATATCTTTAATCTGATTCTAAGCACTGGAATATTTCCTAATGTTTGGAAAAATGTCAGGGTTTGTCCAGTATTCAAGAGTGGCAAAAGAAATCAAGTTATTAATTATAGACCTATTTCGATTCTTAGTAATTTCAGTAAGGTATTTGAATCTATTCTCACACATCACATCTCCTTTCAAATTAAACACAAGATATCACCTTATCAACATGGGTTCGTGGCCAAAAGGTCAACAACAACCAACCTTCTGAATGTCGCTGAGTTCTTGAGTGAAACAATGGATAATAATGAACAGGCCGATGTTGTATATGTGGACTTTGCCAAGGCATTCGACCGAATGGATCACACAATCCTAATTAAAAAATTAATTGAATTTGGTATCGATGGAAATATCGTACAAGTCTTAAAATCCTATCTAGGAAACAGATGTCAGGTGGTTGAATACAATGGTGTCAGATCGAGTGTTTATACTGCAAGCAGTGGAGTGCCCCAAGGGTCAAATCTAGGTCCAATGCTATTCTTAATATTTATTAACGATATCTGCAATGTAATTTCTTCTGATAAGGAGCTCTATGCTGATGACATGAAGATCTTTAGGAAGATATTATCCCTTGATGACTGTCTCATTCTTCAAAGTGATATTAGAAATTTGGAGGGATGGTGCTTGAATAATAAACTCTCGCTAAATGATAAAAAATGTTATATTATGTCTTACACCAGGAAGAAAAACCCATACGTACACCCGTACTCCATCAATGGAAATATACTGGAAAGAGTTCAAAAAGTGAAAGATCTTGGTATTCTCTTTGACGAGCGATTGACTTTCAATAGTCATGTGTGTAACGTGTCGCGAGAGTGTTATAAATTGCTCGGGTTTATAATTCGAACGACTAGGTTCTACTTTACTAATATTGACACACTAAATGCGTTATATGGTGCGTATGTACATAGTCGTTTAAGCTACTGTGCGGAAGTTTGGTCGCCATCCTATGAAAAGTTTAAAAAAATGTTGGAAAGTGTGCAAAAAAAATTCCTAAAATTTAAGTACTTTTTAGTCAATAAGACTTATCCAGATTATAACATGTCATACGACAATTTGCTAAACCAGTTCTCACATATGTCGGTTGAACAGAACCATTGCATCCTGTCGGTAATCTTTTTGTACAAAATACTGAATGGAATGATGGATGATACAAATGTGCTATCAAAAATCAATTTTCATGTACCGCGGTTGGAGTGTCGAAATAGACTCACTTTCATGTATAAAACTGCGCGAACTGAGCATCATTCCAATTCTCCTTTAACGAAAATGATAAAGTGCTATCACCATTGCCAAGATAACGTTGATATATTTCAATCGAGCTTTAATCACTTTAAAAAACAGCTGAATGATTGTACACCTCTTGATCTCACATAGTAACACATGTGAGTGTTACTTAATTAATTGCTTAACTATGTCAAGACATGCTTTAGAATTTAGTAAATTTTCACTATATTATTTTGTTGTATACTGTAAATTGTATATTGTGCCTTATATATATTAAGAAAAGTTTATTATATGTTTATATTGCACACTGTTATATATAATGTAATTTTTTTTTGTTATTAATTATTTGTTATACTTATTATGAAATTGTATGTTACCTTGTAATTGGACAATAGTCTGTTGGGTAATAAAGTATTTATTTATTTATAACGTAGCTTTTCAGCTGCAAGGCAATTTATAAAATAAATATTAAATTTTGAAAAAATAATGAATATTCAGAAATCAGCTTCGTGACAATATTAGAATATGCTGTATCATTTCGAAAAAAGATACTTGGATAATGTTTGTGAAACATTTCCAAGGAAATGCTCGTCATTTTAATAATTCTGTTATAATTTTGTTGTAAAGGATATTTTGTCTGCTTCAATTTAGATTTTATTTTAAACATGTAATTTTCAACTATTTACAGGAATGCAAACAAATTATCTAACGGATTAATAAGAAAATGAGAGCGAATAATAGGAGAGTTTAAGTGTAAAAACGTTTCAATAATTACCAACGATAATTACCAACGACAACACAACACCACGACAACCACATTAAAAAGATGATGATGATGGGGAACAATTATAAAACACAAAAAGTAAAGAAAATGAAAACGCAAAGAAGGCGATAAAAAATGTGTCTAAGAGGGAAGAAAAGTGTGGGTGAACATTATCTTGATAATTTTCATTTTTTAATAATAAACTTTTTTGTTCTTGCAAATTAATTATTATATGTGTTTATTCGTAAGCGATTACTTATTCGAATCTTCTGGTTGTGGTGTTGTTGTTTGGAGAAGTTCAAGAAAAATATAAATGATTATGGAAGTATTACGTGAAGTAGGTTTGCTGGAAAATATACAGATCAAGAAAATTATAACTTTGGAACAAAATAAAATATGTACAGTGTGCTTTATATAAAAGTGGTCAAAGCAAAATTTGGCCTAGCAACCTCTGCGAATGTGAAGAATTTAATTCTTTTCTTCCACAATATCGAATGGATTATTGAAAAAACATAAAATGTCCGATAATAAAATTGGGGCGATAAGTCAACGGTCAAATCAAACAAAGCTACTCTAGTTGAAATTGTTCCCTACGTTTAAAAAATATATTTTAATAAGAATGCAAACATGTTTTAAATAGTTATAATTACGAAACATATAGAATTAGAGTTAGATAATGTAAAAACTCTTAAAAATAAGCACAACTTATACATCTGGATAATGTAATAAAAAACGAAAAACTACTTAGACGTGTACAAATAAATTAAAAACAAAGATTTATCTAACATCTAACGAATTAATGAGAAAATGCCAGCGAATAATTGGAAAGTTTAAATTTTTATTATATTACAAACGACAATACTACGACCACGAACAGCCAAAAGATGATGATACCGAACAACATCAACAAGAACAAACCACAGGAGAAGAAGAAGAATATGAAAAGGCAAATAAAGGTGGTAAAAAATATTTAAAAACATAGTAGAGATGTAAATATTAATAAAGTAATAAATTGCTTTTAATAATCGTCTGCAAATTGCTATAAATTTAAATGTAGGTGTAAAATACATCAAAGAATTTCTTAGATTCTGTATTGATTGATTGATTTTGATTGAGAGTAAACCAATACACATATTTGATATTTAAAATGCGTTTAAAATTAATATAATATTTTGCAGAAGATATAATATTTTACTGAATCAAAAGAGAATAAATACTTTATACAGGGTGAAATTTAAGTTGATACTTTTTTTTGATAGGATGTAAAACTCAATAAAATAAGTTGAATGACACAAATTTTTGTTAGTAAAAGTTTTAAAATAAAAAAGTTATATAAGATTTAAATTTAAAAATGTGTCGTTTTTTTTGTTCACGTCTAAAATACTTTGAGTTTATTTTGGTTATCATTTGTGTTCAATTTTAAAAATAAGTGGATCTCAATCCATGTGATATTTTTTTATGGGGCTACGCGCTACATAAAAGATTTAGTTTATCGCAATAATGAATTGACAAACATTGAAGAACTTTGTCACCAGATAGAAGACGCGTGTGTAATAATTCGTGATCAAAGGAATGCCCTTTTACGATCATGCACAAATTCGGCAATTCAATGTGCGGGAGTGTGTGCAAATGAAGCAAATGGTGCCAATTTTGAACATTTTCTTTAAGGTGCCTATAGCGCGTACACTGTAAATTTCAAATAACTTTTATAATTAAAAACTTTTATTAACAAAACATTTTGCCAATCGACTGATTTGATTGAGTTTTATATCCTGTCAAAAAAAAGGATCAACTTAAAAATCACCCTGTATAATGAACGATGCAGTTCTGAAAGACACATTTGAGACTGGCCAGCACGTTAAGTCGAGAGTCAAACAACACACTTATGACTGCTTGGAGAAATTCAAGGATAAGAACAACAAAACTGGCCGGGCATTACATCACTTTAGTAAGAACCACGATTTTAAGTTTGAAAACATCAAAATCTTGGGCAGGGAGCAGATATATGAAAAACGCCTCACTCTGGAAGCTATTAACATCAAGAAGAATGCCAATAACACTAACTTGAAGAGTGATATGGATCACATTAGTTCAATTTTTCAAAATTTGATTAGTTTGTATTAGGACGAATTGTTTGATATTTAATAATTGTTTAAGATTTATTAATTGTTAGTTTGGAGAGTTGTCGTGAGATGGCAGCAGCTGTAATACCTTCATATTGCGGTGTTGTAATTCTACACTTAAGTAACTTCTATGATGCTAATAAGAGCACAGTGATTAATGTCAAATAAAATAAAATAAGAGTTAAGCGTGGCTAGAATTATAGTTTTTCTAAGTAAGCTGTTTAAAACAGGTAGATTGTTAAGAACCAAAGAGAATAAGATAATAGCAACTTTAATAACGATCAAAAAACATCATAAGGGTATAAAATGTACATTGCTTTTAATAATATTACTAATAACCTAAATAATTGTAGTTGAGCACATGGTAGGAAAAAGATTATTAATCTTCAAATACAGTGTGATAAGATTATACCATCAACTATTACACCCCCAATGAAGGGTTGGTTAGCTATTGACCATCAGCGAGCATGTTCCAGTGTTTTCTGTATCTATAACATTTGTTTTAGAATAGATGTACAATCTCTTCCATAATATTCAAAGGTAATGTTTAAATGTGATTTAAAAAATTCTTCTAATAATAATCAAATAAGATTTGTAAATAATTTTAAAATGTACAGCATTGTAATTTTTGTATTTTGTCCTCAGCTTGAAAAAGGTTGTAAGAGCAACCGAAACTTGTCGCGAAATAAAGGAATAAAGAGATTTTTGTTTTTGTCCTCACACCATAACCCACCTAAATATTACAACTAAGGACACTACTAACATGGATTTAAATATTGGTTTTTACGTAGCGATAGAGGAGGAATACGGTGGAACTACAATGATGGATATGAAGAAATGGCACAACACTACCAAGAAGCTTGCAAAACTACGCAACAGAAAGATTTTCTTACTACAATGTAGAAAAGAGAACATTTTCCCGAAACACATCATCAACAACATAGGGAACATTTACACACTCCAGTTAGATGATCACCCTTTTAAGAACGAGGTGAATAACATTTTGAGAAGATTTAGAAGGTCCATTTTGAATACGGAAATAAAAATTACTATATGGAAGATAAAGAACGCTGAAATAAGTTTACAAATGATTGAAAGCAAAGTGGTACAGATAATACAACAACCATGTTTTACACGGTTTAAGGAAAAATTAAAGAAAAGTTTTAACATACTATTTGAGAAAACAAAAATCCAACAAGTGAGTAAGTTTAAGAATCTACTAACTAGCCAGTCCATAACTAAAGGATTATCGAATCCGCATAATACACCTAACAATATATACAACTACACTGACATTACGTTACCTGAAGAGGTCACGAATGTTTTAAACTTAGGCTCTAACTTCAGCCTTAGTAACCAAGTTAATGATTTAAAAATACTAATACCCAAAATCATAGTAGATTTAGAATATTGTGTCAATAATGCCATACCAGATACCGACGAACGAAACAACATCAGATCTAAAGCCACTAACATCATAACAAACCAAGTAAGCAGACTATGTAACAGAAGACAGAACAGTGATAACACAAACGAGAAAAATATTAATAATAATCTAAAATTCACTAAAGAATTCCTGAAGCTGAACCCTGATATCATGATTAGTAAATCAGATAAAGGGAATAATGTTACAGTGATCAAGTCACAAGAATATTTCCATCATATGAATTTATTAGTGAATGACACCGAGATGTACAAGGTATTGAAATCAAACCCAACTAAGAAGTACCAGGATAAAACCAATGGATTCGTAAAGCAACTATTGGAAGCGGGTTACATAGCAGAAACAAGAAAGAAAAATCTTATCAAACATAATTCGGTAAGCCCTAAATTATATGGACTAAGGAAATGTCACAAACCAGACATTAAATATAGACCAGTAGTGTGTTGTATAAATTCGCCAGGTTATAACGTATCAAGATTACTACACGAAATCCTGAACCCTATCACTAGTACTTTTAACAACATGTTAAAAAAATTCTTTTGAGTTCAAAACATTTGTTGATGGGTACATAATTCCAGAAGATTATGTTATGGTATCATTTGATGTGGTGGCCTTATTCTCTAACATCCCCAAACAACTCGTAGTTAATATTATTAAGAAAAAATGGAAAACAATTGAAGCATACACAACTTTGGACAGGAACACATTATTACAGTTGATTGAAATTTATTTTGAAACAAGTTTCTTCCAGTTTGACAACAAGTACTACAAACAGTTGGATGGAAGCCCCATGGGTAACCCGGCGAGCCCAGTATTAGCGGCGTTTGTGATGGAAGAATTGATAAATGCAGTAACGTCCAATCCTATAATAGAAGTTCCGTTCATCAAATTCTACGTTGATGACACTTTCACGTTGATTCATAAAAACGAAATTATGTTAGTATTAAAGGAGTTGAACCAATTCCATAGTAAGATTCAATTCACATTTGAAATAGAAACAGAAAAATCAATTACATTTTTAGATTTAAAATTAATAAATCAAGACAACTGTATTGTAACAGACTGGTTTAGAAAACCTAGTGCGTCATCAGTTTTCTTAAATTACTACTCAAGCCATCCAATATCACAAAAGATAGGAGCAGTCACAGGAATTTTTGAACGAATGATCCGTTTGAGTAATGAAAAGTTTAGGAGGAAAAACAGGGATATTATTAACAACATCTTAATGAATAATAATTATCCTTTAAAGTTTATTGATGCAGTTTACAATAGAGTTATGGTAAAAATAAAAAAAATGGGGGAACATAAAGAAAAGGTAACAGTTGACTTTGAAGTAACCCCAGATAACACCAATAATGATGACGAGCCGTGCAGATACTTCAGGTTTCCACATGTTGAGAATGTTTCATATGGTATTGGCAAACTTCTTAAACAATACCATGTACAGTTAGGATTGTATAACATCAAGAAAACAAGTGCTATTTATACGAAACTAAAAGATAGAACACCTATTGAGCTTGAGTCTAATGTAGTATACCAGATCCCTTGTGGTGGATGCAATTGTGTGTATATTGGATAGACTGGCCAGCACGTTAAGTCGAGAGTCAAACAACACGCTTATGACTGCTTGGAGAAATTCAAGGATAAGAACAACAAAACTGGCCTGGCATTACATCACTTTAGTAAGAACCACGATTTTAAGTTTGAAAACATTAAAATCTTGGGCAGGGAGCAGATATATGAAAAACGCCTCACTCTGGAAGCTATTAACATCAAGAAGAATGCCAATAACACTAACTTGAAGAGTGATATGGATCACATTAGTTCAATTTTTCAAAATTTGATTAGTTTGTATTAGGACGAATTGTTTGATATTTAATAATTGTTTAAGATTTATTAATTGTTAGTTTGGAGAGTTGTCGTGAGATGGCAGCAGCTGTAATACCTTCATATTGCGGTGTTGTAATTCTACACTTAAGTAACTTCTATGATGCTAATAAGAGCACAGTGATTAATGTCAAATAAAATAAAATAAGAGTTAAGCGTGGTTAGAATTATAGTTTTTCTAAGTAAGCTGTTTAAAACAGGTAGATTGTTAAGAACCAAAGAGAATAAGATAATAGCAACTTTAATAACGATCAAAAAACATCATAAGGGTATAAAATGTACATTGCTTTTAATAATATTACTAATAACCTAAATAATTGTAGTTGAGCACATGGTAGGAAAAAGATTATTAATCTTCAAATACAGTGTGATAAGATTATACCATCAACTATTACACCCCCAAAGAAGGGTTGGTTAGCTATTGACCATCAGCGAGCATGTTCCAGTGTTTTCTGTATCTATAACAATTGTTTTAGAATAGATGTACAATCTCTTCCATAATATTCAAAGGTAATGTTTAAATGTGATTTAAAAAATTCTTCTAATAATAATCAAATAAGATTTGTAAATAATTTTAAAATGTACAGCATTGTAATTTTTGTATTTTGTCCTCAGCTTGAAAAAGGTTGTAAGAGCAACCGAAACTTGTCGCGAAATAAAGGAATAAAGAGATTTTTGTTTTTGTCCTCACACCATAACCCACCTAAATATTAATATTTTTATTGGTAGTATTTCCTAATCTCTTACCCTTCTGGAAATTGTCTCTGTGCAAGTAATCATTTGAATCTTCTTACATCAAATTTCAAAATACCACAAGAGATCTCAAAGAAAATATAAACTCTTAAGATTCAAAACGAGAGCAGAATATGTTTCGTTTGGTGTAGTTTGGCGTAACTCATTCCAAAAAGATAGATACTCATCTCTCATCTTCCATCATCGTAACCGCAAAATATTTACAAATATTTAAATTTAATAGGATTAGAATTTGAAAAATTAAAAAGCGACATTTCTGTAAACGTTTTTGGTTTAAATAAAAATAATAGTGTTTTTATGTTTCATTTCGTAAAGAAGACTCATGTTAATTTATTACATATTCAGAATACATCAGTAACTTAGTAAAAATTTGTAAAAATAAGGGTATAATTTATATTTGTGATAAATTGTCTTATCTATTTTACACGTGAAAGTTTGAGAAGCATATACATGTATGTTATATCTCTATCTTTGATAAAGGCGAACCAAGTACAACCACAGAGCATAAGGTAGATATAATATATAGATCATAGAAATTTAACTTTATTTTAAATTATTACCGTCAATATAAATATGTTATAATTTTTAAATTAAATTAATTTTTTTACAATATTTGTTTAATTACAATAAACCATACCAATAATTGCCCCTACAACAATAACCTCACAATTCATAAGTTTGTATGGGTTCCTTGAAAAAAGCTCACACGATTGGTTGTTATTTGAAAGGTGTTCGCCATTTCCATTTTCTGAATAAGTGTAAATCGGAGAAACTTTCACCTAGATTTGCTAACCTTCGACTCTCAAATAGGATACCAGAACACAGTAAGAATGCAATAAAATCTAAGATTTTGAACGATCAGATTAAGAAGCATTATCCAGAACTTAATAAGGTGAACATAAAACTCAAAATCGTCTATGACAAACTACTAAACTTACAAGAAGACCTTTCAATTAACGAATTTTACAATGATATGGACCTAAGGATATCCGAGGCTTCGTTAACAAAAAAGAATAACATTAACAGAAAATTGGATTGGTTAAGGAAAAAGAAAAGAAGGAAGAACGAACAAGAAAATGATTTCAGGCCACCACTCGCACAGGTATCAACTCATGTATTTCATGACAACGTTATGAACCTATCGAACGTTAATTTTTCTAGTTCAGAATTGAGAGTCCTCAATAAAGGACTCGAACATTCTTTTAATTTAAATAAAAAATTAGACCATGAAGTACTAACACTTGATGTAGACAGAATTTTAAACTCTAATATTATTGACAATAATTGTAAAACCTTGATAAGATCAGAGGTAATTTCAGCTCTTAACAGGGTTGATTTAGATGCGGAACCAGATCCGGACTTAGAGATTTTATTAGATATTAAAGAAAAAATTAAAGAGAATAATTTAATTTGTTCAAAGGCAGATAAAGGCGGTTGTGTAGTTTTACTTCCGAAGGAACAATATATAGAAAAAGCAATTGAGTTTATAACAGATAATATTTTCCAAGTCATTAAGAAAGACCCAACAGCTTTGTTATGAAATTAAAAAAGTCGGTGAAAGAGATTTTGATAGTATTAAGATTTTTGCAGATAATTTCTGGAGATTAATCCCATCTAATCCCAATGTCCCGAAGCTATACGGACTACCAAAAATACACAAACCAAACCACCCCATAAGACCAGTGGTTTCCTTCACTAATACGCCCTCTTATAACCTAGCCAAGTTTCTAAATGACCTTATTAGGACATCAACAGATTTTAAACCTAAATTAGCAGTTAAAAATTCTCTTAGTTTCTGTGAGAGTCTTAAAGATTTCGTTTTTGATGACCAATCAATTATGATTTCATTTGATGTTACTAATTTCTTTACAAGCATTCCCAGGAACGAAACGATCACCTTGGTTTCTGACCTCATACTTAAATGCAAGGTAATCGATGAAGTACGACAAAGTATTATCAACTTACTTACTATCACTTTGGAACAAGATAATTTTATTTTTAACGACGTTTTTTTACAGACAGACTGACGGTCTGGCTATGGGCAACCTCCTTTCTCCCTTGCTTAGTGAGAGCTAATAATCACACCAAAAACATAATTTTCTGGAAGAGGTACGTCGACGATATTTTCGCTATTTGGAGTGGTACGAGAGAAGAACTTTCGAATTTCTTAGTTTTCCTCAACTCATTCCATCCTAAAATCGATTTCACAATTGAGGTCGAAGTTAATAGGAAACTCAATTTCTTAGACGTCACAGTATCAAAAAGTATGGATAACTCCTTTAACTTTGAAGTTTATCGAAAACCAGCCCAAACCTCGAACCTAATACATTCTAGTTCTTTCCACCATTTCACACAAAAAGCTTCAAGTTTTAATAGCTTGATTCACAGAACATTAAATTTTCCACTTTCATAGCAAGGTAGAGAAAAATAAATATCCACAATTAAACATCTCGGCTTATTGAACGGATACCCAATCAGCCTGATAGACAAACTTCATAAAAAATTCACATATAGAATGGCAAGGAACTTAGCTTATCTAGTAGTGGAAGATTTATCCGAGAAACATTACTTCGGAATATCTTACTTAGGTCCTATAATTTCCAACACTTTTAACAAACACAACTCAAAGATTAAAATTACGTTTAAGAGTAATTATAAGACCCAAAACTTTTTAGTACAAAACAAACAAAAGACAGAACTTTTGAACGAACATATAAAAAACAAACTTAGACGAACACCTTTCAAATAACAACCATAAGTTTGATACCAAGAATACAAAATTGATGCACAAATACTCCTTCAGAGGGGTAAAAATGGACTTGTTAGAATTCCTCAAAATAAAAAGACAAGTTCGTAATAAGAATAACGGTTTGTTAAATGCACAGACCAACATGAATAAGGATTTTATCCCTATTTTTAATAGCGTCAATTCTTGATTTTTCTGTTTTTTGCCCTTTCCTTCTTAATTTTTTACGTCAAGGATGTTTTGCGTTTGTAATAAACCAAACCTATTGTTAATTTCTTTAAATAGACCACCCATCTTACTTAATTGTACATGTATATAAGGTCCCGTAACTTAAGTCAGTGGTCTAATACATCTTTTGAGTCTATGATGCGCTTTTCTGTGATTGTTGTTTATAGATTTTATGACAGTACGTTAAAATTAATTAAGATAATTTTAATCTTTAAGCATCACATTTATTAGATGTTAAGAAGCAGTTATTTCATTTGGTATAAATGAAATAAGTATATAAATTATTTTTTAGGTTAGACCATCTAATACCTAATTTTAAATTAGTTTTAAGTGTTAATGATCATTCTGGTAATCGTTATAAGTTGGCGAGTGTATTTGAATTTCTGTTATGTTAGAAAATTGTATGATAATAGACATTTCCCAAGTATTTAATTTGAAACTGACAAGTAAATGATTTAACACCTTTTTCATAAAATTACTTTAATTCTGATTACTTTCAGTTTATCCTGAAGATGGCGAGTAATCGCCGAAACATGCAAATCTGTTTTTTAACTTAAGATTATATGCAATAATAAAGCACCACTTCTCTTCATTTACCTAATTATAATTGCATACAGAGGCACATCCAATTGAAAGTCTGACTTCAACAAGGAGCTTAAAGTTATTCAACAACTAGCTATTAATGACGGTTATAGTCTTGATTTGATAGACGGTTTACTTAGGAGAAAGCGTATCAAAAAACTTCACCTAGACGCGTTTGTTTCTACAACGGATAATGTAGTTAAGAAAGATTTTGTAAATTGTTCAATCTTTAATTATAGTAGTGACTTGTCTAACAGAGTATCCAGAATCTTTAGAGAGATAATTCCAGATTCAAGAATAGTGTATAATTCATCTAATAATATGAAAGATAATTTAGTTAAAAACAAAGATGTAATTCCGTTATTGAATAAGTCAGGAGTCTATAAACTCCAATGCGGTAGTTGTAATAAACTGTATGTGGGAATAAGTGGTAGATCTGTCTCAACTAGAATTCATGAACATCTACTTTCGTCAAAAAATGTTAATAATGATCATTCCATCTTTGGTTTACATTTGAGATTAAAAAAACATAAATTTGATATTGATAAAAATTCGTCTATTTTGCATGATCAAAATGTAGGTACGAGATTAGATGTTCTTGAAGAAATTGAAATATTCAAACATAACAAAAATGAAAACCTACTAAATTTACAATCTACTATCACACATTCTTCATTGTTTGAAATTCTTAAAGTTTGATTAAATCTGTTATAGCGCTCTATACAATTTTCCTAATTGTGGTACGTTTTCTTATATACAGATGGCGCCACATGGACTGTGGGTCCATGTTGCTTAAAGCCATTTTGCGTTGTAACCTAAGTCAACTGTAATATGGCCGTCCTCGAGTGGTGTTTGAAGACGCTAATTTCCCACAAGAATACGTTAGGCGTATTATAATTCGTTGTTGGTTCATCTTACGGAAAAAGTCATGTTACATTGACCAAGAAATAATTAATTTGTAATGGTTATCGCCAATTTCGTTTGTGACGAACACGAGGTAATTTATAGGTTAACTTAAACATGCGTTAATTTTTTGAAATGTATTATTTTAGCTAAAAGGTGACTTGTCAAATGGTTGATGACGAAGAAAGTTTTAAAATAGAATAACAAATTAGGTTTTAATAACAAATTTAGGTTTTAAATTTAACACATTTTAATAAATTTACGCAGTTAATCTGTCTTGTAAAGACAGTTAACACCCGATGTGAGAACGATCATCAGACCTACTTCGCTTTTGAAGAACAAAAGGTTGGTTGGTTGGTTTTGTATTTAACAAGAACTATTTTCAACAATTTTCTTTTAGTTTATCGTCGTGATCTGATGATTGTTCCTTCTTGTTCTATACTGAAACTGTAAATGTGGCTCTCCTACTTTTTCAAAATTTTCTCTACGTTTTGGCTTTAAATTCGAAAAAGAACCAATTTCAATAAATCTAAAAAAAAAAATTAATAATATTGTAATTTGAACCTTGCACATAAAGATTTGTCTGATGGACCATTATTATAGTTAAAAAGTTGTGTTGACCTTGTATGGGGATGTGTTCTCTCCTTTTCGAAATTATGTTAAGACTCTAGTTCAAGTAAGTTTTATTATTTGAAATGCTGTTTTGTGCTAACATTGGTATTTTAGTGTTTTAAATTTATCTGAATTTCTCTGATGATGCAACAAATGGTTGCGAAATGCATAAGATTGAGTATTATGGTTTAATAAATTTGTAACAACCTTTCAACGTTTGGTTTACTTAAGACTTTGCCTACCCTTCAAGTTTTAAATATGGATAACCAAACTTTAGGAGATTTTTACTCTTCAATAACGATAATTAAGATAATTAACGTGCTTTAAAAGTAGTTTTCTAAACTGCGGTTTAATTAGATATTAATTATAAAATTTTATCAGTAATATAGTTATTTGTGTGACCTGATTAATATCTGATAATAATTTCTGCAATTTTTGAAGCGTGAGTAGATATAGTACGTGAGTTGCTTACGTTTGTTGTGCATATTTTTTGTCGCACATCTTACAATTTTATTACGAATGTCAAGTCCATAGGCGTGCGCTGGGAAGTTGTTGAACATTTAAATTTATTATTATATTTTAACTTTTATCTTAACTTTATTATTATATTTTAACTATATACATTTTAATATTAAAATCTCCTCTGTTTTCTTTTGTTTTTCTATCCGTGGTCTTCCTGTGTGTCATATAAGTCGCCGCTAAAGACCGGGCTGGCGTGAAGCTTTTGTGTCCCTGTCTCTTTCCTTGTGTACAATAATAACATAATACTTTTAACAGCTTCCATCTTCTATCATGAGTCAAACAAGCAAGTCAATTAAATGCGCGGGTGGCTGCGGGAACGACGTTGCCAAATTAACCACATGTGATGGTTGTGGTAAGTTTATCCACCCTAGTTGCACAGGTAGAGGCAAACATACATGCGACTCCAATTCATCTGGAGATTCCAGTGCTACTGGTATTTCCCAGCATCTTCCCGATGGAATTTCTGAATTTTTAAAGGAAGTACGTACGTCCATAGCCTCTCTCGCTAAAGATTTCGAGCACCAGCGCACGGATATTAATGAGATCAAGAAAGATTTCGAGCACCAGCGCACGGATATTACTGAGATCAAGAATTCCATGGGCTTGATCGAACAACTCAGAACAGAGAACATTGAACTCAAAAAAGCTGTTACTGATTTACAAAATCGTGTTCAGGAATTGGTGACAACTAAAACCAAATCTGATGAACTTAACTCTATGGATGATAATGAAATGATTTTGATTGAAATGCTAGAACGTCAAAAGAGAAGGAACAATATCATCATACGAAATGTTGCCGAAACCCAAGGCAATACGGCTTCCAGAGATAACCGAGATGATTTTAATGCTGTCCAGAACATCTTGGGTCAATGCAATGTGTATGTTAGTAATGTTAAAATTTTTAGAATAGGTAAGAGTTCACCAAATAGATCACGTCCTTTGAAAGTAATCTTGCAAAATAGCAATGATGCTGTTTCAATTTTTAAAAACAAGCGCAAACTTTCTCAGACCCACCCGCAGGTGATTATACACAGTGACCAAACCAAACTACAGAACCAGTACTATCTGAAAATTAAATCCAAGTTAAAAGAATTAAACGACGCTGGGGATTCATCTAACCTAATAATACCCAAAAAAACTAATTAACTCGGGCAAGTCGACAGTGTATTATCAAAATATACGGGGTTTAAGAACTAAATTGTCAGATTTCTCTGCTAGTGTCAACCAATGTGCGTTTGATGTCATTATTCTTAGTGAAACATGGCTTAATGATAGCATTAGTTCATCTGAAATTAACATAAAAAATAACCACATTTTTAGGTGTGATAGAAGTACATTGTCGAGTAACAAAAATCGTGGAGGGGGTGTGTTAATTGCGGTACACTCAAAATTACAGTGTACTCAGATTGAATCCCCGGACTACAAACATCTTGAACAAGTTTTTGTGCGCGTGAAGTATTAGAAAAGCGTATTCCTGTTTGGATGTATCTACATACCACCAAATAGCGACTCGCAAATATATGATGATCATTGTTCGTCGATCGAGCAGCTGCTGGATACCTTTCCGGAAACAAGACTCTACCTTTTTGGGGATTATAACTTGCTGAAGTTTTTCTGGGATAATGACTCCTTTGGTGTAAAGGTTACTCCCGCAGTAGGAAATGGTCAAATTGTTTGCGATTCTTTCGCGTTTTTAAATTTATTTCAAAGAAATTTTGTTGGCAATGTAAATAATAACTTACTTGATTTATGTTTTACAAATGATGAATTTGCTAATATCAACTTATGCATAGATCCTTTATTACCTTGCGATGTTTACCATCCATGTTTGTCCTTAGATGTTAATATTAATGAGACAATTTCAGACTTATCTAGTGAATACTATGTTTTTTATTGCAAAAACGCTGATTTCACTAGAATTAACGAGTATTTATCAGGTATAAATTGGGAACTTGTTTTGAGCGTTACTGATGTGAATCTGGCTACGGAGAGATTTCATAGTATAATAATTTCAGCTATGGAATCCTACATTCCGCGCAGGAAGTTCGTTAGTCATGATAAATATCCTAAGTGGTTCACAAAAGAGCTTATAACTAAAATAAAATCAAAAAATGCTCTACACTATAAATATAAAAATTCTAAGCTGATGGAAGACTATGAGGAGTTTAGCAACCTTCGTTCTCAGTGTAAGGCTTTAACCGAGGATTCTTACAGAAAATATATTACCTCTACTGAGCAGTCGCTGCAACACAACTTAAAAGGTTTTTGGAACTTTGTTATTGAGCGAAAAAAGAACAACTGTATCCCGGAAGAAATGCTTCTTGGTGATGTTACAGCCAATGGAGGCCAAGCGATAGCTGACTTATTTGGGAAATATTTTGGATCCGTTTACTCGTCAGATGTAATCCATGAAGTCCCAAAATTTGTCTATCATAACACTGTCGATATTAGTTCCTGTTCCTTTAATATTCAGGACATCTATTCAAAACATAATTCCCTTGAAGCAAAATTTAGCTCCGGTCCTGATGGCATACCACCCGTCTTTTTAAAAAATTGCTCATCAACTCTGGCTCTGCCACTAATAATCTTATTCGAAAGCTCATTAAACAGTGGTGTGTTTCCTTCAATTTGGAGGGAAAGTTTTGTAACACCAATTTTTAAAAGCGGTGCTTAGGCGGATGTATCAAACTATCGACCAATTAGTATCCTTAATGCCATTCCAAAACTTTTTGAAAATATAATTACTGAAAAACTTACACCACAATTTAAAAATATTATGGCTAACAACCAACATGGGTTTTGCCAAGGTAAATCCACTCAAACCAATTTGGCTCTTTTCGTACAATTTATTTCGGATTCCTTGGAGAGTGGAGAGACTTTGCTAAGGCATTCGACAGAGTACCTCATTCAATCTTGTTATCTAAACTACAATTGTTGGGTATACACGGTCCATTAGCTCATTTTTAAGCAGCTACTTATTTGAAAGAACACAAATTGTTAGAATCAAGGGTTACTTCTCAGGCGAACTTAAAGTCTCTTCGGGTGTACCCCAGGGGAGCCACTTGGGTCCCTTGCTTTTCAATATTTTCATAAACGATATTGTGAGTTGTTGTACCAATTCTGAAGTGCTTCTTTTTGCTGACGACTAAAAAATATTTCGTTCAATACAAAACCAACATGACTGCTTTCTACTTCAATGCGATCTAGAGGCTCTGTATCATTGGTGCAATATCAACCACATGGAACTAAATCTAAACAAATGTAAATCAATCTCGTTTAGTAGAAATAATGATTATATTCGTTATTTGTACAATATTAATTCAGTTTCGCTTGAATCTGTTAGTAGTATAAAGGATCTTGGCATTACACTAGACCAAAAATTAAAATTTACAGATCACTTCAGTAATGTAGCAAACAAGGCATTTAAAATGTTAGGTTTTATTAAGCGCCTGACGAGAGATTTTAAGAATATCAATGCAATCAAAACATTGTACTTCTCCCTCTGTAGAAGTATTATGGAGTACGCCTGCGTAATATGGTCTCCATATTACGCCTGCCATATCTACACCCTAGAAAGGGTTCAAAATAAATTTCTAAAGTACATTGCTTTTAAAAACCAAATTAACGTTTTAGATTTTTCGGTTACGAGATCTTGGAGTATATTTTGTATTGAATCTCTTGAAGAGCGCAGAATAAAAACTGATATAACGTATTTTTATAAATTAATTAATTTTATCATTGAGTGTCCTACATTGCTTTCACAAATAGGTATTTATATTCCACCTAAAAATACTAGACAACTACCATATTTTACCCACAATATCGTTCATAAAACTAATTATGGATTAAACTCTCCCCTGGCCAGACTCACTACTAATGCTAATAGAATCAACCTTGATCTCTTTAATACATCTTTTTTTTCTCTACAGCGCACAAATGTTTTCACGTAGTTACGATAATTTGTTTATTGCTTCATAACATATGTAATTCATTAATTTGTTAATTATGTATTATTTTTAAGCACACATACTTTGTATTTTGTTTTTTGTAATTGGGCTTGCCCGTGAATTGTATAAATAAAAATAAAATAATAAGAAAGTTTTGGATGAAACTTCTTTTTTCTAAAATTTCAATTTTTCGCTATATTCACCAAAATGAACACAAATTTTGGGATTTTCGATACAGTTTTACTAGAAAACTAAAGCTATATAAGAAAAATCGTAGGAGACAAAAAGTGCTTAAATTAAGGCAAGGATTAATAAAAAATATTATTTTATTTTATTAAAGAAAAAGTTTATTTTATTTTTATTATTTTTTAAGAAAAATATTAATTTTTTTTTACTTATAAAATTTAAAATAAAGTCAAAGGTAGAAAACAATGGGTGTCAAATCGGTTTTTCAATTTTAATTTCAATTTAATATGTTAAATAATATTTTTCAATTAAGGAAGAAGGCTTCTAAAAATAAAGGAATTTAATTTTCAGCCTACTTTGTGTTTCGCACATAATTGTTATATTGTGACAGATTAGTTTTTTGAAGAAGCTCATTGTTAGTGAAGTCACTGTGATTATTTAAAATCAGTCTCTCATAAAATGGCTGATTGTTCACCTAGAGAAATCGTGAATATTATAAAAGTTTTGGGCGAATGCCATGACAACTATCGGCACGCAGCACGTCTTTATGCTGAGAGGTTTCCACAATTGCGTCATCCAAATCATTTAAATATTAGAAGGCTCGTGAAAAGAGCGGAAAACGGTTCTCTTAGAAGAAAACGTAGTAAAACTGGTCCTAAGATGCTCCCCTCATTGATAGCATTAGCTTCCGTAAATGAAGATCCACATACATCTACAAGAAAAATTCAGCGTCTTCATGGACTTCCTAAATCTTCGGCCAACAGAATTTTAAAACACCATAAATCACACCCATGTCATGTTCATTTAACCCAACAAATTAAAGAAGATGACTACATCAGCCGACTTAATTTTTGCACCCAAATTAAACTTATATAATCTAATTCAGTTATAATCTGGGGTTACGGCCACTGTTCGTCGGCTGCTTTGGCTTGGGGTCCTATAAATTAATGTCGGGCACCACTTGATTTTTAAAAAAAATGTTCTTGTGTTGACTTTTAATAAACCAAGAAAGTTAAAAGTTTTAAAAGTGAAATGTAACAAGTTTGATTTGACAGATTGCAGGCATTTGGAAATAGGAATAAGATTTCATAGAACTATTTATGATTACCACCAATTAGAGTTTATTTAGTATTCTCAGATAATATTTACATTTAATTATATTGGCTAATCCTAACAGGTAGGATTTGAAAAAATGAAAGATTTTGTTGTAGAAGTATTTACAAGGTTATTTCCCCGACAGGGAAACGGTAATAAAATAATGAATTGGCCAAAAATGACCAATATATGCATAAAAATGATAATTATCTACAAAAGTTAGGGCAATCACCGAATCACTGGTACCAGAAATACGTGTTACAGTATACAAATGAATTATAATTAAAAATTGTACGACGTCCTTAAGGTTTGAACCAAAGTATTGAAAATAAAATCTAGGTTTATCGTTCTCATATATTAAAATTTAAATTGACTTAATGTTCAAGACTCCAATGAGACCATTGGTCACTAACGATTGAAAGTTTTTAATAATGTAAATTATTTTATCAAAATTATAAGAGTCTGAAATTAATTTCTTTATGTAAGCAAAGTGCGCTAAAATTTTAAAACGCTTATCTGTTGTGTCCAACGATGACAATGGAACCAGCTGGGTGTATTGAGAGTGACGTTGATCAAGGCCAGAAAGTAAACGAACATGGCTCGCACTAAAGTTGCTGATGCGCTGAGCTCCCCAATAATTCCAGAAAATTTGCACTCTTCTAATTTCCAATTATAATACCGCTCCACCATTCACAGAATATTAACGGGAATTAACACCATCAAGAAAAACCCTAAGAAAAACTATTTTCAAACTACTCAACCAATTGGACGCAAAACTTACCTCAAAATTTGAGGGCTCTTCCAAAAATTAAATACACAGCGTGAAGGCACAAGAAATCAAGCCATTGAAGAAAAGAAAAATCACAATGTAAATCCTAAAACGAACATGTGGTTAAATCGACGCCATTACGTGAAAAGATAAATTAACTTACGAAATCGCCAAATAGGTACACCGAACGGAGGAGATGAAAGATGATTCACAAATTGCAAATAAATCCTGAGAAACAGGTAGCGATCACCAAAAATCGTGAATTGAACAAGCAAAATAAGTCACTAAATATAAAGAACTATAAATCCGATCAAGGTTCTTAACTCATTCACACTCGCTCGATCAAATCAAATTTCCGTCCTCACGTTTTCAAAAAATCTTTTCTACTCCCCTCTCCTTGGGACAATTCAACAAATTTAACATCAAATCATACTCAATGCACCATCTTTAGTCAAAAAGCAAAATTTAATAGCAAATCCAAAATTGTAGCTAAAGATACCATTTCAACTGCTACAATATGGGCTACGAATCAAGTTAGAAGAGATCCCTTTTTTTTAATCGCGTACTTTTTACTGATGAAGCAAAATTTGACAACATGGGTGGAGTAAATCCACCCATGTGGATTGCAGGTGGAAGCTCATTAGAAGTACTGAAAGTAACATAAGTTCCCAGATGATCAGAAAATCCAAAGTTTATTGGAGATGCCAGTGTACTCGAAGATTCTATGTTTGTAAATACGTTATCCAAACAGTGGTTTAGCCGTGTGCAAAAATTAACCAGTCTAAATAGGCCAAAACTAGTCATTAAGTTACATAAGGCACTGGCCTTAACAACCATTGAGTGGAAATGGACATTAAAATCTCCACCGACTACAAGTTATGTTTTTATAATATTTAATTTTTTAAAGCAGTTATTCATGCATTCCATGAATTGATCAAAATTTCCTTGCGGAGGACAATAAACGTTACTTACAATTGGGTATGGGAATAGCGTCCGTAGTAGTAAAATAAGGCAGTGATTAGTCAGTTAATCGGACTTCTTTATTCAGTTGCATACAATTTATAACATTGTTGACGTTTCGCTGCTATGATTGGCAGCTTCTTCAGAACTACAAACAAATTAACAAATTTACAAAACGCACTTTATATGATTTTAACATTTAACACATATATTAAGATTAAAATATTTTTTTTTTTTATTATAATTAAGGAACATTCTCTGTTATGAGATGTATCGATATAAAATTAAATAATAAATGTAATTTTACCTAGTTATGGTCAAGGTAAGCAACAGGTCAATAACAGGTGGTACATTCGCTGAGTATCTATATGATAATTTGTAACAATTAATTAGCATTAATGATTTTACACGTGCAACCATCGGTCTCATGTAGTGAGTGGCTATCATCAAATTTCTAGGTTATTTGATCTTTTACATTTTATTAAGTTTAATTCTATAGTCCGCCTTTACATACCGGGCGTCTCCTTTTTGTCGATACCGTGTGACATAATATAAATTTAAACTATTTACACCACTTTCAGTTGAAAGCCTAGAAATCATTCATTTTACAACCTTGTTCAAACTTAATACTATTTACATCTTATAATTATATATCTACATATATACATTTTAGTTCACTTATACTCTAACTGTCACCATTCTTAGGTTTCTTTCTTGATTGGGACTTTATTAATAAGGTTGATGTAAATGGAGCTTAGGCCCTCCGTATCCGTTCTGAAATTTATTGAGCTGTCATACCTCTTTATAAAGATCATCTCACTCATTCTTCTTTTTTCGTAGTTTTGTTCAATGTCCAGTATCTTCGTTTTTCCAAAATTGAAGGTATGCCCTGTAATATTAACATGTTCTGCTAATGCTGTTATCCCTAAACTTTTGGCTTGAGTATCCTTACAGCTTGATTTGTGCTGTTGAAGTCTTTTCTTTAGGTATTGCTTCGTTTGTCCTATATAACATTTATTGCATTCCGAACACGGAATATGGTATATTAAATTGGACATAGTTTCCATTTGGGTTTTTTCTTTTAACTTAGTGTAGAGAGATTTGACTGTTAGTGTGTTATATGGAGCCAGCTGTACATCAGTATCTTTAAACACCTTTTTTATTTTATTTGTGATAGTTGGAAAGTATACAAATCTAGAGAATGTTTTTCTATTGCTGGTGTCTATTCCTGTGTCCAGTAATTGTGTTGGTATCCTAGAACTATAGAGTATTTTGTTAATAATCTTATTAGGGTAGTTATTCTGGACTAATATGGTATTAACTTTCTTAAAGTTCTCTTCATGGAAAATTTTACTACTTAGAGTTACAATCTTATTTTTAAACTGTTTAATGATCCCTAGTTTTTGTGTTAGAGGATGCATTGAGTTAAAGTTTAGACATCTGTTAGAGTTAGTTGGTTTTTGATACCAGTTCGTGGATAATGTATTATCATTGTTCTTAATTATTAATAAATCTAAGAAAGGTAAGGTATTGTTAACCTCTTTTTCCATTGTGAATACTATTTTAGTGTTTATTGAATTAAAAATATTGAGTGTAGAATTTATTTCCTGTTTGGGTAGGATCAGGAACACATCATCCACGTATATTTTAATTAGTGGAATTTTAAATTTTAATTGTTTCATAGCTGTATTTAAGATGTAGTTGGTAACCAACTCCGCCAAGATGGGTGACGATGGATTACCCATTGCCGATCCATCCCTTTGAAGGTAGAAAATTCCATCATAACAAAAATAACTGGAATCGAAAATAAAGTTGATTATGTTGATGAAGTTATTTTTACTAATTTTTGTATTGGCTGTAATATTTTGCCAGTCATCACTTATTATTTTTAGAACAAGTTCCTTAGGTATGTTAGTGAACAAGGAAACAATGTCAAATGATACCAAGTCATGATCATCTGGGATCGTAAAGTTATTGACAATCTCTACTATTTCAACTGAGTTTTTAATTTTAAAAGTGAATTTCTTTGAATAGTCACTTAATGATTGGTGTACTAATTTTGCTAAATTTACAGCTGGTGTTTGAATGAACGCTACAACCGGTCTCAGTGGGACATGTGTCTTGTTCTAAAAATAATAAGTGATGACTGGCAAAATATTACAGCCAATACAAAAATTAGTAAAAATAACTTCATCACCATAATCAACTTTATTTTCGATTCCAGTTATTTTTGTTATGGTGGAATTTTCTACCTTCAAAAGGACGGATCGGCAATGGGTAATCCATCGTCACCCATCTTGGCGGAGTTGGTTACCAACTACATCTTAAATACAGCTATGAAACAATTAAAATTTAAAATTCCACTAATTAAAATATACGTGGATGATGTGTTCCTGATCCTGCCCAAACAGGAAATAAATTCTACACTCAATATTTTTAATTCAATAAACACTAAAATAGTATTCACAATGGAAAAAGAGGTTAACAATACCTTACCTTACTACTACTTACTTACTACTATTAATTTTTTGGCTTGTATAGATGTGATCTCTTTATCTCTTTCAAGCTGTTTAACTATATTATTAGAAATGTTTTGGAATTTATTCGTAGGATCTTTATTAAGTTTCTTATAGACTAAATTATCATTAACTAATTCTTCCATTTTTTGTGAATATTCTTCGCTTTCCATGATGACTGTATTGTTTCCCTTATCCGATCTAACTATTATTAGATTGTTGTTATTTTTTAGAAACTTTTTTGTTATACAGAAATCATTAAAAATTAAAGTATCTATTACACTTTTATTAATAGCCCTATCATAGTTAGTTATACCGTTAGCCAAAAAAAAAAAAAAAAATTAATAGTACACAATTCAAAATTTCCTAAATTATATGGACTTCCAAAAATCCATAAAATTAATACACCACTAAGACCAGTAGTTGCGTGTATCCAAACGCCCTCAGTTAATTTGGCAAAACTCATTCATGAGTCTTTAAATGGTTTCGCATCACTATCAACTTACAAAATAAAAAACTCGTTTGAACTAGTCAACCTCATAAAAGAAATACATGTACCAGATAATTACATTCTAACATCCTTTGATGTTAAGTCTCTTTTCACTAACATTCCGAAAAAACTGATCCTAGAAATTATTAATTCTGAATGGAGGACGATTTCAACATACACGAACATCAGTAAACCAAATTTTCTAACAATTATAAATTTCATTCTCAATTCAAGCTACTTTAAATATAATAACGAGTTCTATGAACAATTAGATGGCACTGCGATGGGTAATCCGTCGTCCCCGATTCTAGCAGAATTGGTGATGAACGATATCCATCGTAGAGCTTTACAATTAGTTAAATTTGAAATACCATTTATAGGAATATATGTAGATGATATAATTATAATTTTACCTGAAGATAAGGTTGACCTAACATTAGAATTATTCAATAGTATTGATGACAAAATCCAATTCACGGTAGAAAAAGAAGTTGACAAACGTCTCCCATTCCTGGATCTTGAACTGAGTAGAACAGATAACAATAGTATAAAGGTCAATTGGTATCGTAAAGCTATAAACTCAAACAGATGTCTGAACTATAGATCATTCAACACATTAACTCAAAAAACAGCCATCATTAAACAATTCAAACACAAGATTATATCGTTAAGCGACACTTGCTTCCATGAACAAAATTTTAAAATAGCAAAAAAGATACTAATTGATAACAACTATCCGGTTAAACTCATCAATAGGGTATTCTATAATACACATAACATCAGTTATATTAAAGATAAAGCCATTGAGGTTCCTAAGAACTATTGTAAATTTGTAAATATTCCCTTAGTAACAGATAGTCTCAAAAAAAAAATTTTCAATAACTACAACATTACATTAGCACCTAATAACATACTTAAAATAAGTAGTTTATTTTCTAACATTAAGGATGGGAATGATATGCTGATGGAGTCTAACCTGATTTACCAGATTCCATGCAAAGACTGTAACAAATGCTACATAGGTCACACGAAGCATTACCTTAAATCAAGACTCCAACAACATAAATATAGTTGCAAAAAAGACACTATAGATGATGGAATGACTGCATTAGCATATAATTCCAAAACCTTAAAGCATACTTTCAACTTTGATAGGACTAAGATTTTAGACAAAGAACCAAATTACCAAAAACGCTTAATGAGTGAAATGATTCATATCACTCTTAGCAATTGTATTAATTTTAGAACTGATACGGAAAAACTTAGTTTAATGTATTGTAACATTATCAAAAAGGTGTACATCAATTGTAATTTTTTAAATAGTTTGTTTTTATATTTTTATAGTTGTATTGTTTCCACTGTGTATATTTGTTTCACCCACTATAAGATGTTCACTTGTTAAGTAGAAAGTTCTATGGTATGTGTCGGTCTATACCTTCCCAACGCCTCAACGGTTCCTAAGGCTCCTAACCTAAAAATTCAATGTCGCTTGATTGCGCTCAAATTTATTTTGTGAAATATAAATCCATAATCATCTTGGATGTCGCATCAAAAATTATACATTGAATTTATGGATGGTACTATTAATGTTTTAATCAAACTTGTAATATATATACTAAGACCCTTATTTGTATCGAGAGCCTGAGGTGAGTGAAAAATATTTAAGTAATGTTACTTGATTATTGGATTATCATACATGCGCTATGTTATCAGTCGTTAAAACATGATCCATTAATCATTATATATAAACACAATTGTTCCTAATTATTAGTTTTATAAGCATTTTTATTTATAATTTAATGTTTTAGCTCTGAAGAAGCTTACGATTCTTGTAAGCGAAACGTTAGCGAAAGGTTATAGTAACAAATAAAGAATTGAGTCCGAAACAGCCGATTTAGTTTTATTTCTCACATTATACCAACGGACACGAATCTCCATTTCTATGGTAAACGTAACGTTGGACCTACTGAATTTTGCAGAAGTATGCGAAGTAACGTTGTTTCAATGCACAAAGAGTTTACTATGAATTTGCCAAAAGGTGGCCTTGCATTTAAGAAAAAAGATTTGCAAAAAAGGCGACGCACTAAAGTAAAATCGGTATTAAATCAAAGTATCGTACCGGTTCTCGTGCTACTTCACGTGCTAGCCCTCGTGATAGTTCAACTAGTTCTAGAGCTTCGGTAGGCAATGACGTAGATTCTTGGAAAAAATACCAAAAAATGTTCACACACATGTCAGTGGGCATTCTATAAAGCGTTATTATTGAAAATATCAACGATATTGGCAAAGAACCTGAATTTTCTGAAAATTCTGTAATTGAAGATTCTAAAATAAAGAAACTGAGTCCAATAAGAGAAAGCGTTACTATTGAAAATATTCATGATATTATCAAAGAACGTGATTTTTTCGAAAATTGTATAATTATTAAAGATTCTGAAATACACACCTAGAACGAAATGATTGTGGAAGAATGAAATGTAGAAAAAAACAAACTTGTGTTGGATAATAATACATTACCTATTCTTGAAAATTGATATCCAATATACACACACCGGTAAATTTAAAGGAACGGATAACCATTCGATTTTTTTCTCTAAATAAAATTTTAATTCTTTCCTTAATTTCTTACAATCCCATTATTTAACACATCTGTCAAAATTTGGCACTTGGTATTGTACTGTTGATATCGTTTTAAGTCACATTTTGTTTTCTTTTCTAAAACTTTAACACTTGAATCGCGTATTTTCTCGCTAGAAGTTCGTTCTTTTGATAAGTAATCGATTTAAATGTGTTTTTTGGTTGCTAAAGTTAAAGTATAGACAAACCAATTAATATTGAGTTATTTAGCACCGACTGATATCGTTAGGGCTGTCGCCATGGTCGAAAATGGTAGAACTTACCGGGAAGTTGCTCAAATGTTTAATAAGTCACAATCGACGATCCATCGTGTTATTAGACGTTGGCGACAAACTGGAGAGTACGTAAGAAGACGAGGTCAGGGCAGAAAACGCTCAACCACGGTCATAGATGATCGAAACAGATGTCAAACAGCAACTCAAACAAGAACGTACTGGAAGAAGTTCGTGAAATAAGAATAAGTGAGCGCACAGTCAGAAGAAGACTCAAAGATATTGGATTGAAGTCGTATAGGCCAAAAAAAGCCCCAAACCTCCAGAGACGTCATGGAGCAGCGCGACTAAACTTTGCTCGAGAGCACCTAAATTGGAATTTTGATCAGTGGGGGCAAGTTTTGTTCACGGATGAGAGGTGTTTCTGCGTAAATTTCATTGATGGTAGGGAAAAATTGTATCGACGTCAAGGAGAATAAAATGAACAATTTAATTTTACTCCTACAGAATCTTTTGGTGGAGGCTCCGTTATGGTGTGGGGCGGCATATGTTTAGGAGCACGTACAGAGCTGGTGATAATTGATGGCGGTGCTTTAAATGCAGTTAGGTACATTGAGGACATTTTGGAAGACCATGTGTTACCTTACGTACAGTATATCGGGGAAGATTTCACCTTTATGCAAGACAATGCTCGCCCGCACATCGCTCGCTGTGTAATTGACTTTTAAACCGAGTGAATATAAGGAAAATGAATTGGCCAGCATGTTCTCCAGACCTGAATATGATAGAACATATTTGGGACGTGTTAGGCAGACGACTTAGATCAAGAATTCATGCTGTCCAAAACAAAGAAGAAGCGAATGTTGCCTTAATTGAAGAATGAGAGAGTTTGCCTCAAGAAATGGCGTCATCAGAAGTATGAGTAGGCGGATGTCTGCAGTCGTAAGAGCTGGTGGGGGAAACACGCGTTATTAAAAAAATAATTCCTGTAATTTTTGTTGTTTATTAAAAGTTAAAAACAAGAAAAAAGTTTAAAATTACCGCTATTTGCTAATTTATTTTTTTAACAGCATCAAAATGGCACAATGCTTGGTAAAATCAATTCAATTTACGTGCTTAACTACATATTAAGAGATTCCATTAAAAACTTTAAAAAAATATTTCAATTTTGAAAAAAATCATCCAATTTATCTCCGTTCCTTTAAATTTGCCGCTGTGTGTATCTTACTATAGAAATGTTGGATTGCGGTACGTACATAGTTGCATATTACAAAATATACCAGGCAAATAAAAATAAAATATTAATTGAAAATTTCTGGAATAGCTGGAATTTAAAAATTCTACGCTATCGCTATTAAGTGATAAACTTTTGCGTGTTTGCATTAAAATATTGTCACTAATTAATAAAGAGTTTTCAATACAATCCACAAAAGATTTTGATGAAATTGCCAGAATATCTAAACTAGTAAATTTGAAACTAAACAAAATTTAAATTATTCCAGTAAAAAAAGAGGAATATTATTATATATTAATAATAAATGTTTCCAAAAAGGAAATATCCACAATGGATGATTTATTTATAATCACTCTAGAGGATTTTTTTAAACCAAGACCAAATTGGACTAAAAAATCTGTATGTATGGATACAGATACTGTTATTGTTGAAGAGGCTGCTAAGAAAGGAAACAGGGTCACATTTGGTTTTTTTAAGTTATGTAATGAATACCCTTAAATTAATTGATTCAAATTATTAAAACCAAAAATTATCAATTTTGTTTCAAAAAGTTCCATAGTTATTCTTTGAACAATTTATCAATTTTGCAATTGTTTTGCTTTTAAGGCAATAATCGACTTAACTGATTTCTCCAGAAAAATTCGCACACTACTATTAAATTGTTCTGACAATATGTTTAACAAATGTTTAATCTGTGGTGATGAAGACGAAAAAGGAAAATCGTTTAAGTGGGTCGAATGTCTAAAATGTAAACGTTGGGTTCATTATCAATACGACAAAAAAATAGTGGTCCTAACATAAGTTTAAGTGAAGATAGTGTTGTCTATTTTTGTATACTTTGTAAAAATGAATATTAAAATCTAACTGAGAAACAAAATAATACCACTGATCTGTTTTATCCAAATGGATTATTTAAAGACATAACTTGTCTCAGCTTCCACTGCTACCACATGAATACGCCTGCGCGCGCTTTTCAAGTGGTAGCATAAGGGTGGAACGAGTAGTTGATCTTTGTAAATCCTCTATAAAACAAGCAAAACCTCGATCTCGATTTTTACTTAAGTCATAGTCCTGTACGAGTTAGCAAGCGAGCTATCGTCGTACGAAACACTTCGTCCTTCAAACCGGATAGGTATAATTATTAATAACTAAATTAAATTTACCGATTTATACAAACAGCCGCATACTCAGTGATTAACCGATAGATTCGTGGAAAATCTCGCAAATCAATTTCGAAAGTCATCGATAACTTTTAACCCCGAATATTACGACAGATCAGTGCAAAACGATAATAAATCTCGAAATTAAAATTATCGAAAAATCGCAAGTTTTCATCAATCCTCGTAAAAGCTGATGGTAAGAGGGCCATCTGGCAAGACCTACAACGCTACAATGACCCACATCAATCAACGCTCGACATCGTCGCCAGATACTATATTCAGTGCGACATTCTCGACAATTGTTTCTGGGATAAGTAAATTTGGTTAACTCGAATTACAAGGTAAGTTCGTTCCTTCTTATTTTATCCTTTAACCAAAAACCATGACCAACGCAAACGAAAATACCGATAATTCGCAGGAAACACTCGCCTTAGTAAAGGGAAACTTAAAATTATTAAAAAGTAAAAGAGATTTCTTGAAACGGAGTTTAACGCTACTGCAGCAGTATCTCGATGGCGATACCACGAAGCCTGATTATAAAAGTAAAGTTTTAGGGCAACTCGCGATTTGTGAAAAATCCGTTAACACTTGTGACGAATTTTTAGAAATTCACTACGATGTAGATCACGAACAATTACTTGATGAAGCTTTTAATGACAAACCATCTACAGATGCTATATTTTCGGAGATAAAAACCAGAATGAATTTGATAAAGTTATAAGAGTTATCTGAACAAGGGCCTCTCATAACCCAACGGCAGGCAGCTCATTCAATTAGACTACCGATAGCAGATTTGCCTACCTTTACAGGTCATTTCAGCGAATGGCTAACCTTTCGGGAAACATTTAATTCCTTAATCGACTCCAACAAAACTATGGCAGATATCGATAAGATGCAATACTTGATTTCAGCCTTAATAGGGGAGGCGGCAGAAGCAGTCAAGCATCTTTCGATAACGAACGACAACTATTTAAAAGATTTGTTAAAGGAGAGATTCGAAAATACGCGAATGATTGTAACAAAACATATTCGGGCATTGTTCGAATTACCGCCAGCTACGAAAGAATCATACGTCGGGTTTAGAAACATACTTAATGCAGTAACGCATCATACCCATTCGCTAAATGCTATGGGTAGAAACGTGAGTAACGATGATATTTTGGTGTATCTAATCGTCTCAAAACTTCCATTTCTTACTCGAAAGGAATGGGAGGAAAAAATTCCAAATTCTGAATTACCTACGTATAAGGATCTAATTAATTTCTTAACCTACAAATGCCACACCTTGGGCGCAATTAGCTCTGAGGAAACAAGTGAAATAAATTCTAAATCAATAAAATTGACTTCTAAGGGCGTCTCATGCTATGTAGCTTTCAAAACATTTACTAACTGCAAATTTTGCATTCAAAACACTCATTTTAATAACCAATGTCCAACTCTTTTGAATTTATCAGTTAAATCTCGAATCGATAAAGCTCGCGAAAAGAATCTTTGCTTTAACTGCTTAAGACAAGGGCATCCCACGTAAAATTGTAAATCATCGCGTTGCAGAAAATGCGGTGGACTGCATAACACCGTGCTGCATATTGAGAACCAAGATATTCATAATAATATTGTTAATAATGAAGTAACACCCGCTGCATCTTTATATGCCTATAATATTCCAACAAATTTTAATTAAATTTACCTTAAATTGTTGAAAAGTTACACATGGTCTTAAGCAAACCCAAACTCAAAAACATAATCTTTGTAAAGATTAATGAAAGGTCAAAATTGATTAACTGACTAGAAACTATTAGGTTTAATGATTAACCAGCGGAATTTACTAACAACTTGCAGGCGGAAAAAACTCGTATAGAACCATCTTTGCTCTTTTTGAAAACCGGTGTAGATTATTTTGGTCCGTTGTTTGTCAAAGAAGAAAATCGGAGATATAAACGTCTAGCGAAGTGTTACGGTGCAGTATTTATCTATTTGACAACCAAAGCGGTTCATTTAGAACTGGTAAGCGATCTTACTTCGGAAGCATTTGTGGCGGCACTACGTCGTTTCGTTGCCCGAAGAGGATGTGTGAAGGAATTATTCAGCGACAATGGTACTAATTTCATTGGCACCGACAAAGAGTTGCGCGAGATGCTTTTCGTTCAACAAACCGATATAGGTAAGATTAATAGCGTACTTAATCCTAAGCGTATAAAATGGCATTTTAAGCCACCCAGCGCTCCTCACTTCGGAGGTTTGTGGGAATCCTCTGTGAAGCTTGCGAAACATCATTTACGCTGGATAGTCGGAAATGCAAATTTAACCTTTGAGGAAATAACCACACTTTTGTGTCGAATTGTGTCAATTCTAAATTCTAGACCAATCACTCCCATGTCTAGCGCCCCTAATGACTATTTCTTCTGAACTCCTTCCTATTTTTTACTTGGAGCGTATCCTCATACTGTTAAGAATTTAATATTTTATAATTTTAATATCATATTGCCTACGATTGTTATTATTGATAGTTGTTATGTTTTGTTATAAAGACAGAAGTTGTTGTAATTTTTTATTAATAAAGTTATTAAACTTAACATGGCGCAGTCGTAAAACCGAATGGTATTTTAATAAATAAAAAGGAATGGATATTATTGTAAAATTACCTAATTCATAGTCTTTGGAAGGTAATGTGACTCAAAACTAGAAGAAATTTAAACAGCAATTTGAAGTTTACTTGACAGTTACTGGAAAGAATAAAGTAGAAGATGATATTAAGATAGCAATATTACTAAATATTATTGGAGAAGATGGAGTGGAATTATATGAGAATTTTAAATTTTCTGTTGAAGATAAAAAGAAATAAGAAAAAGTAATTAATCAATTTGACAAATATTTTTTGCCAAAAATAAACGTCATTTATGAGAGATTTCTTTTCTATAAAAGATAACAAGCGGAAGGTGAATAGATTGATAATTTTATACAAGATTTAAAAAAGTTAGTAAAAACGTGTGATTTCGGAATTCAAGAAGAAAGTATGATTCGAGATCGTATCGTATTGGGTGTTAGAGATAAATCGTTACAAGAACGATTATTAAATATTGCAGAATTAAATCTAGAAAAAGCAATTGATTTGTGTAAAAATAGTACAGTAATAAAAGAACAACTAAAACAAATTCAAGATATAAATTGTAGCGTTGATGTTACTAAACGCAAGTTGATAAATGGGAATAAGAAGAAAAACTATGTTCAAGAAAATTATTATAAAAAAGATCATCAGTATTGGAAAGAAAATGAAGAATTTAGTTGTTGGAGGTGTGGTCAAAACCATAAGAATAGAAATTGTCCTGCGTTTGGTCAAAAATGTAGAAAATGTGGATTTTATAATCATTTTGAAAAGTTGTGTCGAAAAAAATTAGTTAAAGAAGTTATGTAAAAAGAAAAGATAGTGGTGATGATGAAAATGAAGAGGATTTGTTTGTCGGTATAATAAACATTGAGAAGTCAGTTAATGTGTACAACTAGAAAAGGCATGGTTTGAAGAAATTTAGGTAGAAAACAAGTTTATTACATTTAAGTTAGATACAGGTGCTGAGGTTAACATTTTGCCTATCAATATTTTAAAATCTATTACAAATTTTCAAATTATTCCTACTAATGTCAAAATTCAATCTTATGGTGGATTTACAGTTAATCCATTGGGTATTATTTGTATATCTTGCAATTTTAATAATACTAATCTTAAATTAGAATTTATCATTGTTGATGTAAATTTAAAACCAATATTAGGATTAGAAGCGTCCATCAAACTTGGATTAATAACCCGAACAAGTAGTGTAATGGAAATATGTAGTACTATTGAAACTATTTTAGAAAAAAATGATAATTTATTTAAAGGTTTAGGAAAATTTCCAAATAAATTAAAAATTACTTTAAAAAATAATGCAATTCCTGTTGCTAGACCTCCTAGGAGAATTGCTTTAACAATCAAAGACAAACTGAAGTCTAAATTAGATTATTTAGAGAAAGAAA
The DNA here is from genome assembly GCA_963971135.1 of Stenus bimaculatus. Classification (NCBI taxonomy): domain Eukaryota; kingdom Metazoa; phylum Arthropoda; class Insecta; order Coleoptera; family Staphylinidae; genus Stenus; species Stenus bimaculatus. The sequence goes on from OZ020181.1 coordinate 29,771,008, forward strand.
ATATAATTGAAAGAGCTAATGAACCATGAATGGGTCAGTAACTTGGTTATAGTTGAAAAACCTGATAAAACTATTAGAATTTGCATAGACCCACAGGATTTGAATAAATATATTAAACGAGATTATTATTTATTACCATCTACCGGGTGGAAATGAAAACCGGGTCACCTCTATAACTTTTTTATTTATGAATAGAATGTTATGTGCATTTTTTATTTTCGAAATCACTTCCGGTTTCACCGGAAACACCATGAACTTTGTTTTTTTAAATGTAACATCCCATATTTTTATTCATGGCTTAAAATACTTTTAAAAAAGAAGTATTTTTGAGATATTAGTTTTTATTTTTTGCGAAAAAAAAAATTTTTTCAAAAAAAAAAAGGTTTTCGAAGTCGGTGAAAATTACCAAAACTAATTCTAAATAATTCAAATACATAAAAAAATAATCGTTATAAAATCCTCTTTTTAAAAAGTCGAATGACCCGGCATCATTGCCATTAAAAAAAGTGAGATATTTGATAAAATCTTCATTAACTAAGTTTAAAAATTAATAGTTCAAAAACCACTTAAATTTTTTTTCAAATTACAATTTTATTTAGGTATTTGAATTATTTAGAATTAGTTTTGGTACTTTTCACCGACTTCGAAACCTTTTTTTTTTTGAAAAAAATTTTTTTTACAAAAAAAATAAAAACTAATATCTCAAAAAGACTTCTTTTTTATAAGTATTTTAAGCCATGAATAAAAATATGGGATGTTAGATTTAAAAAAACAAAGTTCATGGTGTTTCCGGTGAAACCGGAAGTGATTTCGAAAATAAAAAATGCACATAAAATTTGTTTTTTTGAACCATAGAACATAGCCAAATTTCAAATTTTTTTATTCATAAATAAAAAAGTTATCGAGGTTTTCATTTCCACCCGGTATAGAGGACATATCTTCAAAATTGTCAGGAAAGCAATATTTTAGTGTTTTAGATTTAAAAGATGGCTTTTATCAAATACAACTTGATGATCGATCTAGTAAACTTTGTACTTTCAGTACACCCTTTGGGTGTTACAGATTTTTAAGGCTTCCATTTGGTCTTAATTTAGCTCATGAATATTTTAAAAAAGTTAATCAACAAAATTTTTGTAATATTGATGGGGTGATTGTTTATTTTGATGATTTACTAATAGCAGCAAAAACATCAGAAGAACATGATTTTATTTTAAATGAAGTATTTAAATGAGCACGTGAATTAAATATTAAATTTAATAAAAATAAATTTCAATATAAAGTATCAAAAGTTAAATATTTAGGTCATATTTTTAGTAAAGAGGGATTATCTCCTGATCCTGAAAGAATAAATGCAGTTTTGAAATTAGAAAATCCGTCAAATAAAAAAGAGTTACAGAGAATATTGGGATTCATTAATTATTTTCGTAGTTTTATCCCTAATTTATCAGAAATGACATCGAATTTAAGAGAGTTATTAAAAAATAAGGTTAATTTTGAGTGGATGAATATGCATGAAGTTGAATTGAATAAAATTAAAGAAATTTTAACTTCACCACCAATTTTAGCAGCATTTAATGAAAATAAAGAAATTTTAATTCATACTGATGCATCTAAAAATGGATTAGGTTGTTGTATGCTTCAAGATAATAAACCAGTTTATTTTGCTTCACGTAGTTTAACTCAATATGAACAAAATTATGCACAAATTGAAAAGAAATTTTTGGCGATATCATTTGCAGTTAAAAAATTTCATAATTTTATTTATGGACGGAAGGTAAAAGTTTTTACTGATCATAAACCACTTGTGTCAATAATGAATAAGAATATTTGTAATATTGTTTCGACTAGGTTACAAAGAATTAAATTAAAATTGATTAAATATGAGTTAGATGTGTCTTATATGCCATGTAAATTTTTATTTGTTGCTGATACTTTGTCAAGGTCATTTTTAAAAGATGATGTAGAGGAAGATCAATCTATGTATGAAATAGTTCATTCTGCAGTAGAATGTATTACTTCATCTAATATTAATAAAGATTTACTTGAAAAAGAAACAATGAATGATACTGATTGTAAAATTATTAAAAAAATTTATATTAATGGTTGGCCATCTATCAATAAAGTACCGAATGATATGAAAAAATATTATAGTATAAAAAATGATATATATTTTAGAGATGGTTTGTTATTTTATGAATCAAGATTGATAGTTCCTAAATCACTAAGACAAGATATATTAAATTTACTGCAGGAAGGTCATTTTGGAATTAATAAAATTAAAGCAAAAGCTAAGGAAATGTATTTTTGGCCAGAAATGAATGTCGATATTCAAAATTTTGTAGCATCCTGTAAAGTATGTGAAAAATTTAGACCTTCTTGTGTGAAAGAACCAATGATTTGTCATGAAATACCAGATATACCGTTTCAAAAAATTGCTGCAGATATTTGTTCATTTGGTTCTAAAGATTATTTAGTTATTTTTGATTATTTTTCTAAGTGGTTAGAGGTTTTACCACTAAAAAATAAAGATTCAGACGAAATAATTAAAAAATTTTAAAATATTTTTTCTACTCATGGTATTCCTACCATTTTAATTGCAGATAATATGCCATTTAATTCATTCAAATGTCGTGAGTTTGCTAAGTTATGGGGGCTTAAAATTATTACAAGTAGTCCTATTTATCCACAGTCAAATGGCTTAGCTGAAAGTGGTGTCAAAATAGCTAAAAATATTTTGCGAAAAAATTCTGATATTGATTTAGCCTTATTAAATTATAGATCATTGCCATTAGATGGAACTGGATTATCACCAAGTCAGATATTAATGAGCAGAAGACTTAAAAATAAATTACCAATAGCACAACATTCATTATTACTTATTCAAAATTATTATGATGAAATAAAAGATAGTATTATTAAAAAGCAAGAAGTTTCTAAAACATATTATGACAGAAGAACAAAAGAGAAAAAAGATTTTAAAAATGCCGAAAATGTTAGTTTTAAAAGAGGTAAAGAATGGGAATCAGCTAAAATTATCAGACCGTTTGAAACTCCTAGGTCCTATATCATATCTGATTCTAAAAATAACGAATTTAGAAGAAATTCAAGTTTTATCAGACATTCACATAATAATATTTCAAATGAAAAAAACTTGAATTTAAATGAACACAATATTGTTATAAATGAAACTGACAATTCTAATTTGCCTACAACTTTCAGAAATTTACATAAAAGGCAAATTAAGTTGCCCGTTAAATTTAAAGATTTTGAAATGTAATATAGTTTTATATTTTATAAAAAAAAGGGAGATGTTAAGAATTTATTATTTTATAATTTTAATATCATATTGCCTATGATTGTTATTATTGATAGTTGTTATGTTTTGTTATAAAGACAGAAGTTGTTGTAATTTTTTATTAATAAAGTTATTAAACTTAACACATACAATAATAGAACCTGATATTACTGAAGTAAAGGAAAATCGCAACGAACCCAGCAGCTCTTACAGCATTTCTGGAAGCGTTGGAGTGGTGAATATTTAAGAAAATTGAACAGAAAAACTAAATAGAAAAGTGACTCGGTTGACAGTTTCGAAATCGGTCGTTAAATGATTATAGTTGAGAATAATTTATCACCTAATCAGTGGAAAATGGATCGTATTTGTGAAATATTTCCTGGAAATGATGGAGTCATACGTGCTGTAAATGTTACAACTGCTAACGGTGTAATAAAAAGACCAATTGTAAAACTATGTTTACTAACTATAGATTAAGTTCGTTTGCTTTATATTCTTTAGTTAGTTGAAATGTAGTAATTTCAACGCCCGGGGGCATGTTTATACCCGGTATAATTTAAATTTTGTTATTATAATGTACATGTAAAATGTGTGTGAGACGCCTGCGCACCAGAACCGTACGCCCTACTCTCTTTAAAATGATATCCAGAATCCAGATAGTACTTTATAGACATCCACACGAGGCAGTACATATGTAAATGCAAGTGTAAAGTTTCTAAATAAATGTCTTAGAAAATGTGGAATTAAGTTTTATTCAGCACTCGAATCAGGTTGCATTTTCTTTGGAAGCTGTAACCCCAACACTCATCTTTTTGTAACATGAACCGCGGGGCTTGTTCACTCACTATTGGATGGTCGGATAATACCTTGATCAAGCATTTGTTTAATTTGATTCTCGATGATGTTCCGCTGAGCCATTGAAACTCTATAGGGGCGCTGTTTTACCGGTAAAGCGTCTCCTGTGTGAATCTCGTGTTCAACAAGGTGAGTATTGCCGAGTTTTCTGTGACCCCAAGCCATAATGTAAAGAATTTGCCAATTACCCAATTCTAGCTCATCGTTAACTTTAAAGTTACGTGCTGCTGTATTTAACCCCATAAAAGTACAATTCTCATAAAGATGTGAAACGGGTCAAAAAGTAAAATACAATTATTTGGAAAAATTATGCTTTATTTTCAAAACTTCAGATTGGATTATTAGGATCATACTGGCACTTCGTCAACTGGGCTACTGTGTTGGTTGAAGTTGATGGAGGAAGAATAATTTTCTGAAAAAAAGGAAAAAAAATAATAGCCTCAGGCCATAATTATGGGAAAAATAATAGGATTAAATACAGAATAACTTGTCCTGGTTTTACGCTTCTTCTTAGATAGAAATCTATTTATTTATCACTCAAGTAGGTTTTTGATCCGTCTGTAGACCTACAATAAAGGAAGGAAATTTAGTAAAAACCAAATGCTAGAGGAATTGTAAACTTTACTTACCGGTATAAAATTTTTCGTCACATAGGAAACACAAGTATTTATTTTTGTTTTGAGGCACAGGTTATTGAAGAATTTGGTGCACCGGTCATTGTTTTGGAAATAATTAGATCAGCGCAGCTGACTTAAGTTGGGTCGCACGCATGTACATCGCTTAGGCTTTCGATGCGAATTTTGGAGTTGTCCGCAATTCTAAGAAAACATTTTAAAATTTCATTTAGCCGTGATTAAGGCTTGGATTAAGGGAGTTTGCAATGGCGAGATTTAATTACAAATTTTAGTATTTTCACCTTTCATTGAAAGAGTCCTGGAAGAGAAATCAAAAAAATATTTTGAAAAATAAATTTGGCAACGGCTGGCCCTCTGGGTCACTTCGAGAAAACATTCGGCAGTGCCAGAACTGAATCCTTCACCGATTACTGGAATGGTTTGTGTCATTTGGTCCAGGAGAATATATATTTTGGAAAATTTTGGAAATTTTTGGACGACGCCATTACATGCCGCCTAGCGGATTTGTGAATTGCACTAAAGAAAATAGAAAAGGATCAAGCTCTACTTAAACCTTAACTACCACATATAAGGTATTATTTGATTTCTATAAGGCATCGTTAATTTTTGTTCTTTTTTTCCTTGTATTGGTCCACATACATTTCTTTTGAAACTTGCCGTTCACGTGGTGACTTTTTAGGTTTTTATACTGAGTCGATTATTTGATGGAGTTCGGTTGTGTAGGCGTTCCAAGTTAGATGGTTTTGGTCTATCGCCTATTGAGATAACGCCACAGTTTGCTGTCATCCAAGATTTAAAATTTGGGAAAAGTAGCAGAGGACACGTGTTGGTGTACCGAAGTTGATTGTTGGAGGACATTTTGTTTGTTACTTTGGTTGGCGGTTTTTCACCAGGTACTTCATCGAGGGACCTTACTACCTAATAAAGGTAAGCCAAAATCTTCCTTAATTGTAAAAGTCAAGTCAATGTTCCTGTGTTTTTTTTGTAATAGAATAGTTTAATTACTTAGAACATAATAATTTTAAAATTTGATCTTGCGTCATTCATCTCACATAAATTTTGGTTTAAAAAAAAATCTTCAATTTATATTTGTCCTGTCTTCCCTTCACTAGAACATAGTTTTAATTTTTACTTGTCTTAAGATTTTTATAAAAAAAATAATAATAAAAAAAATATTAGTACAACTACCTCTACCATTACAAATAATATAATATATAAGATAATCAGATTTAAGTTAAGTATTATACTATTGAATTCGTGGTACCTACCTTATGCGCATTTATTTTTTTTTAATTCTTAACTGATTGGTATTTTATGTAAGGATTGAGTAAGCTTACTACGTCTGGGCATAATTTTTCTTTATTTATAAATTTTGTGTGTAACTATGGCTTACATATTACTTATTTTTGGTCGCTATTTTTTGGTATTGGTACAAGAATTCAATTTCGATTTTATTCCAAATTCAATTCAATTCAATTTAACTTTATTACCCAACAGAATACAAATACCAATTACAAGGTAAATAAATATAATCTAAATTAAGTGTATATAAAATATAAAAGAATGGTTTACAAATTGCTAGAATGATAACTTATAAAAAAAAACTAATAAAAATGTTAAGCTAAGTGTTAGGGTACAGACACGGTGCAGCACCGACTCAAGCACCGCACCAAGCACCGATCCAAGCACCGACTCTTTCCGTGAACCTGGGCGAACACGGTGAAGCACCGACTCACGCACGGATCATTCATTCGTTGTATCCGAGACAGAGTGAAGTGCAATTCGTATTAAATTTAATTTTCAAAATGTCATCTGATAGTGATTCAGAATTATTTGCGAGTGTTGCAGTAAAATGGTGGATAAATAATAATACCCATATTTCAAGGGAATTTGGTGTACATCCTATAAATCAAGAAAGGCAAGAAGAGGGTGAATATAACAAACTCTTTAAGGAATTAAAACAATATCCACAAAGATTTTGGGAATATATGCGAATGTCATTGTCATCATTTAATTATATATTGGAACTAATAGAACCAAATTTACAAAAAGTATATTGCAATTTACATAAACAACTAATTGAAATAGAAGAACGACTTGTAATTACAATTAGGTAAGTAAAAATGCTTAAAATTCATAATTTTTTAATAACAAAAAATGCATAATTATATAGATTATTATAAATTTTCGGTATTTGAGGTTCCTCCTTCATGTATAATGTTATCATGTTGATATCTAGAAGGGCCGGATTGCCACACCGGTGTAGAAGTGGTGTTTTCATGTTGATATCTAGAAGGGCCTGATTGCCACACCGGTGTAGAAGTGGTGTTATAATGTTGATATCTTGAAGGACCTGATTGCCACACTGGTGTAGAAGTGGTAGATGTGGATACCATATTTGATTTACAGCCAAAACAGTAATCAAATAGTAACTTTTGCACATCCATACGAAACTCCATCTTTTTACGAGCATCAAGAGTCTTTACTTGAGGTATCATCGATTGAAAGAAACTTAAGTCTTCATCAATTACTTGATTAGTAGCAGCAGTTCTTTCCTGTTTATTTTTTAAATATGTTAGTTTTTCTTTTTCAATTGCTACTAAATCTTTTCCAATTTCTTCATTAGGTCGAATGCGTTTGGAAACACGCTTATTTAATGATATACTCGCTTCTGAAGTTTGAGGCGAAGGTACCGGCGTACTAGCATTAAATTCTTCAGGATCAGAATTGATATCGGTGTGATTGTCTATTACTGGTGTGTTTTCCTTTAAATTAGTATCTGATTCTCGAGGAGTGAACTGATCAGTAAGGAAGAGAAGACTTTGAAAATACGGCCAATCGCATTCGAAATCGTCAGGTGCTTGATCACCACTTCTCATTTCCCGTGCTTTGTCTAAATGTTTTTTAAAGTTTTGACGTAGAGCCTTCCATTTATTTTGTACTTCAACACCTATTAAATGAAATAAATTATCAGTATTATGAAAAATAGAAGCATTTCATACAATTATATATAGTAGTTAAGGATAAAGGAAAATATTTTGTTTTAGGTACCTTGCAACGGGGAATTCGTTTAAAAGTTTAAGTTTTTCTTTTCGAGTAGGAGCATCAACTGTCTCCAAAATTATCAAAGACACTACAAAATGTTTGTGGTCAGTCTTACAACCACTGCATATGCCACAACCTACAGTTGAAGTATTTAAAGAGACTGCAAAACAATTTTATGAAAAATGGGATTTTCCCAATTGTGTTGGAAGTTTAGACGGCAAACATATCAGAGTTAAGTGTCCGGCTAATAGTGGATCTATGTTTTATAATTATAAACAATATTTTTCCATCGTACTACAAGCACTTACGGATGCAAATTACAAGTTTTTAATAATTGATGTCGGAGGATACGGCAAACAAAGCGATGCAGGCACATCGTTCATCGGCTATGTACCGTTTATTACACAACAAAAGTTTAAACATTCCAACAGATGATTTTTTACCCAACTCGACTACTAAAATGCCGTTCGTGTTCATAGCAGATGAAGCATACCCATTATTGACAAACCTTTTAAAACCATATTCTAAAAGGACTTTAGATGAAGAAAAAGAAGCCTTCAATAAACGCTTATCAAGAGCTAGAAAAACTGTACAATGCAGTTTTGGCATTATCTTTGCTAAATGGAGAATTTTGGGAAAATGCATAGAAACAATTCCAGAAACCGCTGACGACATAGTAAAGGCAATATGTATTTTACACAACACCTTAATTGATTTGGAAGGTAACTTACAACCAGTAACAACTAATAATGAAGATAAAAATTGTAATCCTTTACCAAGAGGACACAATCCCGCTTCAAAAGCCGCCACTAGTGTACGGGATGCGTTTAAAACATATTTTACCTTGAATAAAATACAATACGAATGAAATATTTTAAATTGAATATATTTATAACGAAATACTATTTTTTTATTTAGATACCACCTTTTCCACATGAAGGGTTTGTATAGATACCCAAAACAAAATATATTTAGTTATGACCCATTAAAACAATAGTTTTTGGATCCAATTTATTTAAAATTGCAGTAAACGAAAATTTTACTTACGGGAAGTAGAAAGGCAATTGGAAATTTCGTTCCAATTTTTATCCAAAATGTATCTATTGTGGTGTCTTCTGTCTCGTTTATCCCACAATGCTGGACGACGAAATACCTCGGCAATTAGCTTCTCCTTATCCATCTTTTGTATTTAAAATTTAGTATTAAAATTGTAAAGGCTGTAAAATATTGTTAATATAATTTACAAATTATCTAATATCGGTATTTTATACAGTAAAAAACTGAAATACCTACGCTGTCAAATGTAGAGAATACACTGAACGACTGAACACAACTTAGCACACGTGGTGAAACGACCAATCAAAACGCAGATTTCAGGCACCGACCTACGCTGCTCGCTCCGAAAAACGCGTTTGATTCTTGGATAGGGTCGCTGCTTGGGTCGGGAGTCGGTGCTGCACCGTGTTCACGCACATAAGAAACCATGTGTTTGTTTTTAGTGCTTGAGTCGGTGCTTGGATCGCTGCTTGAGTCGGTGCTGCACCGTGTTTTAACCCTTAGGATAATTATAATACAAATGATTTACAAATCGGTAGGAATTGTAATTTTTTCAAGATTATTATTTTTTAACAAGTTTTCAACAATATTTTATTTAAATTGTAATAAATTAGAAGAAAAAATATCAGCAGAGGATTGGTTTACATTGTATGACTTACACATTCTTATAATGGGAGAATTAAGATTGTAAATAGGCAAAGGACACCCAAGGTTTTTTTTATTGCCGGTTAAATTTGTTTTAATAGGGTACTTTAAAATTTATTTAAAGGGTTTTTCCCAAATTCTCTAAAAGACCGAATCTCGTTTTATTGCGGATATTGGGCGTTTTCTAAATGGATAGGTTCCTAGAAAACGGTCAAGTTAGGGCCCACAGTTCTCAAGGGACGCAGGATATTGTGGCCATTAGTCCGCAATAAAACAATCGGCAGTAATTTAATAGCTTTTTAAAATTATTTAATTAAGTTAAAATTTGTAATCAAAATTCCATATCACAAGTAGGAAAATGTTCTAGATTTTTGCCTAACCATTATTTCGATATAAGTCTAAAACTTTGGTTGTCAGAAGAATCCCTTATTTTTTTCCAGTTTTTTTAGCGTAGAGGCCCTACTCATTAAGAATGTTTTAAAGTTAGTAATTTAGGAATATAGGTACCATGTTTAGTAGATTTAAGGAATTATTTAAGTTACACTCCGAGCATGACTGTAGGCAAATCTCTTAGCAGCTAGATGGGTTGAGGGTATTTTCTACCACCCTTAAGTCACCCCCTCGACCGGTAGGCGCAAGCAACACTTACGAAACGCTCATTCATTGGTCAATTCACACCCCTCTTTCATTTCCATTTTAAAGTATAAATGCGGCAGTTTTTCCAAATTACGTCAATTCGTGTATTATTCAGCCGAAACCTCAGTTCTCGTTGGTGTCCAAGTAAGTTCGTTATTTTTGTATTCTGTTCGGTTGTTCATTTAATTTCGTAAGTGTTGTCTAAATTGTTGAAAGAGGTTTGCTAAAGTTTTATGTTAAAGCTCGGAGTTCCGAACTTCGATTACTTAGGTTTTTTTTGTATTTGTTTAATTTGTTTTTCTCTTTACTCTCATTTATTTTTTTTTTAATCCCATTTTTATTTTATTTATTTTACCTCATATTTAAATTCAATTGTATATTTTTCTTTACCAATATAGTCAATTAATTGTTTTTGCGAACCTTTCATTTGGACCTAGCATACCTCTTTTCAGCCAAATTAAGTGATAGTGTGTTAGTGATTGAATCTTGACCACGAGAGCTGAGGCGAGAGGAATATAGGCTGACCCATCCCTATATAAAAGGTAGGTGAGAACATTCAATGATAAAGCAACTATAGATCAGTAGAAGTACCAAAACCAATTTTATTAAAGTCACGAAATCAGCCATTTCATCAAAATTTCATCTGGTCACTCTTTCGTATTTTTATGTAAGACCCGGTCCGCTCCCATGTAAAAGAACCTATTAATTAATTTGATTCGTCAAATTAACACTCCCTAACATCTTCGGTAATTTATATATTTTTTTTTCAATTAATTCTTTCTTACTATTATTTATAAATTTTTTATTATTTTTTTTTCTTTTCTATCTTTCTGAAAATAGTCAATAAACATTTAGACCAAACGGGGCAAGGCTGAAGGACCGACGGTAAATTTACAAGATGGTGATTAGTGTTTGATGTGTTATATGTTAATGTATTACAGTATCGTGCGTTTGGCCTGGGCACATGAAAATTTACTTTTGAGATTGAATTAGAATCATCAATACAACCATTAACTAATTTGTGAAGGTAACACATTTCAATATATCTATGTTTATTGTAAATAGTCATGTAACCATATTTTTCCAATAAAAGAGTATATGAGAGATTGTAGTCAGGATATTCATTATTCTCAAGAAAGTATAGGTGTTTAAGGAACTTTTACTTTTTCCAATACGTGGATATAACGGTTATAATAAGGCGCCCAAATAATTGAACAATATTCTAATTTACTAGCAATAAATGATGTAAGTAGAGTTTTTAAAGTGTTTAAATTTGTAAAAGTTTTCGAATTTCTGATAATGAACCCTAAGGTTTTATAGCATTCACTTGATAACTTAATAATATGATTGTTAAAGGTTAATTCAGTATCGTAGTAAATACCCCAATCCTTAGATTTAGTGATTCGGTCAAGTATAAAATTGTTTATGAAATAATCATACATTAAGGGTTGGTTAGTACGATAAAAGGACATAACTTTGCACTTGCTTATATTAAGATTCAATAAATTTCGTTCACACCAGTCGGATATGCTGTTAATGTCATTTTGTATTTTTAAACAATCTAGAATACTACCTATAGTGTGAAATAATTTCAAGTCATCAGCGTACATTAATGCTGGACAATCAATTTTATTAAATAGAACATTTATAAACAGTATAAAAAGCAGTGGTCCAAAATTTGATCCTTGTGGTATGCCGCTTTTCGCTATATAACTAAAAGACTTGATATCTTTGTACACTACATAGTGAATGCGTTTACTTAAGTAAGATCTCAGTAAATTGATATTATTTGGTATGTTAAAATTGTGAAGTATTCTTAAAAGAATTTGGTAGTCAACTCTATCCAAGGCCTTGCTAAAGTCTGTGAAAATTGTGTCAGTTTGAAGTCTTTTATCAAGTGCATCTGAAACATATTGAGTAAAATTTAAAAGATTCGAAGCAGTTGATCTTCCATTCATAAAGCCGTGCTGGTTAATAGATATGAAATCATTCACAATGAAACAGATCTGTTCTGCAAGTAGTGATTTCAAAATTTTAGAAAAGATACTAAGGATACAGATTGGTCTATAATTTGAAATTAGGTTTTTATTTCCTGACTTAAAGACAGGACAAACCCGTACTTCTTTCCATAACGAAGGAAATATGCCATGAATTAAAATAAGGTTGAATATATGAGTTAATGGTTTACTAAGTTCATAAGCGCAGTCCTTAACTAAGAATGATGGAATTAAATCTAATCCCGCAGTGAACTTGTCTTTAATTTTCTTGAGGTGTTTAAGTGTTGTGTCTTCATCTTTTTATTTTTTAGAAATAATGCGTTTTTCTTAAAAATCAAACAAAAACTGCTGTAACTTTTTTATTTCTATATAAAAAAATGTAAATTTTGTTTAAATAATTTTATTTTCATGAAATCTAATTAGAAATGTAGTTTTAAAATTTTTCGGACGATTATTTTTAAAATTATACCAAAAAAACATTTTTCTTAAAAATCACACAAAAACTGCAGAAACTTTTTTATTTCTTTATAAAAAAATGTAAATTTTATTTAAATAATTTTATTTTCATGAAATCTAATTAGAAATGTAGTTTTAAAATTTTTCTGTCGATTATTTTTAAAATTATACCAAAAAATAACGTTTTTTTAGAAATAATGCGTTTTTCTTAAAAATCACACAAAAACTGCAGAAACTTTTTTATTTCTTTATAAAAAAATGTAAATTTTGTTTAAATAATTTTATTTTCATGAAATCTAATTAGAAATGTAGTTTCAAAATTTTTCGGACGATTACTTTTAAAATTATATCAAAAAAACGTTATTTTTTAGAAATAATGCGTTTTTCTTAAAAATCAAACAAAAACTGCTGTAACTTTTTTATTTCTTTATAAAAAAATGTAAATTTTGTTTAAATAATTTTATTTTCATGAAATCTAATTAGAAATGTAGTTTTAAAATTTTTCGGTCGATTATTTTTAAAATTATACCAAAAAAACGTTTTTCTTAAAAATCACACAAAAACTGCAGAAACTTTTTTATTTCTTTATAAAAAAATGTAAATTTTGTTTAAATAATTTTATTTTCATGAAATCTAATTAGAAATGTAGTTTTAAAATTTTTCGGACGATTATTTTTAAAATTATACCAAAAAAACGTTATTTTTTAGAAATAATGCGTTTTTCTTAAAAATCAAACAAAAACTACTGTAACTTTTTTATTTCTTTATAAAAAAATGTAAATTTTGTTTAAATAATTTTATTCTCATGAAATCTAATTAGAAATGTAGTTTTAAAATTTTTCGGACGATTATTTTTAAAATTATACCAAAAAAACGTTTTTCTTAAAAATCACACAAAAACTGCTGTAACTTTTTTATTTCTTTATAAAAAAATGTAAATTTTGTTTAAATAATTTTATTTTCATGAAATCTAATTAGAAATGTAGTTTTAAAATTATTCGGTCGATTATTTTTAAAATTATACCAAAAAAACGTTTTTCTTAAAAATCACACAAAAACTGCAGAAACTTTTTTATTTCTTTATAAAAAAATGTAAATTTTGTTTAAATAATTTTATTTTTATGAAATCTAATTAGAAATGTAGTTTTAAAATTTTTCTGTCTATTATTTTTAAAATTATACCAAAAAAACGTTATTTTTTAGAAATAATGCGTTTTTCTTAAAAATCAAACAAAAACTGCTGTAACTTTTTATTTCTTTATAAAAAAATGTAAATTTTGTTTAAATAATTTTATTTTCATGAAATCTAATTAGAAATGTAGTTTTAAAATCTTTCGGTCGATTATTTTTAAAATTATACCAAAAAAACGTTTTTCTTAAAAATCACAAAAAAACTGCAAAAACTTTTTTATTTCTTTATAAAAAAATGTAAATTTTGTTTAAATACATTTATTTTCATGAAATCTAATTAGAAATGTAGTTTTAAAATTTTTCGGACGATTATTTTTAAAATTATATGAAAAAAACGTTATTTTTTAGAAATAATGCGTTTTTCTTAAAAATCAAACAAAAACTGCTGTAACTTTTTTATTTCTTTATAAAAAATTGTAAATTTTGTTTAAATAATTTTATTTTCATGAAATCTAATTAGAAATGTAGTTTTAAAATTTTCGGACGATTATTTTTAAAATTATACCAAAAAAACATTTTTCTTAAAAATCACACAAAAACTGCAGAAACTTTTTTATTTCTTTATAAAAAAATGTAAATTTTAGTTAAATAATTTTATTTTCATGAAATCTAATTAGAAATGTAGTTTTAAAATTTTTCGGACGATTACTTTTAAAATTATATCAAAAAAACGTTATTTTTTAGAAATATCGCGTTTTTCTTAAAAATCAAACAAAAACTGCTGTAACTTTTTTATTTCTTTATAAAAAAATGTAAATTTTATTTAAATAATTTTATTGTCATGAAATCTAATTAGAAATGTAGTTTTAAAATTTTTCGGACGATTACTTTTAAAATTATATCAAAAAAACGTTATTTTTTAGAAATATCGCGTTTTTCTTAAAAATCAAACAAAAACTGCTGTAACTTTTTTATTTCTTTATAAAAAAATGTAAATTTTGTTTAAATAATTTTATTTTCATGAAATCTAATTAGAAATGTAGTTTTAAAATTTTTCGGTCGCTTATTTTTAAAATTATACCAAAAAAACGTTTTTCTTAAAAATCACACAAAAACTGCAGAAACTTTTTTATTTCTTTATAAAAAAATGTAAATTTTGTTTAAATAATTTTATTTTCATGAAATCTAATTAGAAATGTAGTTTTAAAATTTTTCGGACGATTACTTTTAAAATTATATCAAAAAAACTTTATTTTTTAGAAATATCGCGTTTTTCTTAAAAATCAAACAAAAACTGCTGTAACTTTTTTATTTCTTTATAAAAAAATGTAAATTTTGTTTAAATAATTTTATTTTCATGAAATCTAATTAGAAATGTAGTTTTAGAATTTTTCGGTCGATTATTTTTAAAATTATACCAAAAAAACGTTTTTCTTAAAAATCACACAAAAACTGCAGAAACTTTTTTATTTCTTTATAAAAAAATGTAAATTTTGTTTAAATAATTTTATTTTCATGAAATCTAATTAGAAATGTAGTTTTAAAATTTTTCGGACGATTATTTTTAAAATTATACCAAAAAACCCTTTTTCTTAAATATCACACAAAAACTGCAGAAACTTTTTTATTTCTTTATAAAAAAATGTAAATTTTGTTTAAATAATTTTATTTTCATGAAATCTAATTAGAAATGTAGTTTTAAAATTTTTCTGTCGATTATTTTAAAATTATACCAAAAAAACTTTATTTTTTAGAAATAATGCGTTTTTCCTAAAAATCAAACAAAAACTGCTGTAACTTTTTTATTTCTTTATAAAAAAATGTAAATTTTGTTTAAATAATTTTATTTTCATGAAATCTAATTAGAAATGTAGTTTTAAAATTTTTCAGTCGATTATTTTTAAAATTATACCAAAAAAACGTTTTTCTTAAAAATCAAACAAAAACTTCTGTAACTTTTTTATTTCTATATAAAAAAATGTAAATTTTGTTTAAATAATTTTATTTTCATGAAATCTAATTAGAAATGTAGTTTTAAAATTTTTCGGTCGATTATTTTTAAAATTATACCAAAAAAACGTTTTTCTTAAATGTAAAAAATTTTTAAAATTATACCAAAAAAACGTTATTTTTTAGAAATAATGCGTTTTTCTTAAAAATCAAACAAAAACTGCTGTAACTTTTTTATTTCTTTATAAAAAAATGTAAATTTTGTTTAAATAATTTTATTTTCATGAAATCTAATTAGAAATGTAGTTTTAAAATATTTCTGTCAATTATTTTTAAAATTATACCAAAAAAACGATATTTTTTAGAAATAATGCGTTTTTCTTAAAAATCACACAAAAACTGCAGAAACTTTTTTATTTCTTTATAAAAAAATGTAAATTTTGTTTAAATAATTTTATTTTCATGAAATCTAATTAGAAATGTAGTTTTAAAATTTTTCGGACGATTACTTTTAAAATTATATCAAAAAAACGTTATTTTTTAGAAATAATGCGTTTTTCTTAAAAATCAAACAAAAACTGCTGTAACTTTTTTATTTCTTTATAAAAAAATGTAAATTTTGTTTAAATAATTTTATTTTCATGAAATCTAATTAGAAATGTAGTTTTAAAATTTTTCGGTCGATTATTTTTAAAATTATACCAAAAAAACGTTATTTTTTTAGAAATAATGCGTTTTTCTTAAAAATCAAACAAAAACTGCTGTAACTTTTTTATTTCTTTATAAAAAAATGTAAGTTTTGTTTAAATAATTTTATTTTCATGAAATCTAATTAAAAATGTAGTTTTAAAATTTTTCGGACGATTATTTTTAAAATTATACCAAAAAAGCGTGTTTCTTAAAAATCACACAAAAACTGCAGAAACTTTTTTATTTCTTTATAAAAAAATGTAAATTTTGTTTAAATAATTTTATTTTCATGAAATCTAATTAGAAATGTAGTTTTAAAATTTTTCGGACGATTATTTTTAAAATTATACCAAAAAAACGTTTTTCTTAAAAATCACACAAAAACTGCAGAAACTTTTTTATTTCTTTATAAAAAAATGTAAATTTTGTTTAAATAATTTTATTTTCATGAAATCTAATTAGAAATGTAGTTTTAAAATTTTTCGGACGATTATTTTTAAAATTATACCAAAAAAACGTTATTTTTTAGAAATAATGCGTTTTTCTTAAAAATCAAACAAAAACTGCTGTAACTTTTTTATTTCTTTATAAAAAAATGTAAATTTTGTTTAAATAATTTTATTTTCATGAAATCTAATTAGAAATGTAGTTTTAAAATTTTTCGGTCGATTATTTTTAAAATTATACCAAAAAAACGTTTTTCTTAAAAATCACAAAAAAACTGCAAAAACTTTTTTATTTCTTTATAAAAAAATGTAAATTTTGTTTAAATAATTTTATTTTCATGAAATCTAATAAGAAATGTAGTTTTAAAATTTTTCGGACGATTGTTTTTAAAATTATACCAAGAAAACGTTATTTTTTAAAAATAATGCGTTTTTCTTAAAAATCAAACAAAAACTGCTGTAACTTTTTTATTTCTATATAAAAAAATGTAAATTTTGTTTAAATAATTTTATTTTCATGAAATCTAATTAGAAATGTAGTTTTAAAATTTTTCGGACTATTATTTTTAAAATTATACCAAAAAAACATTTTTCTTAAAAATCACACAAAAACTGCAGAAACTTTTTTATTTCTTTATAAAAAAATGTAAATTTTATTTAAATAATTTTATTTTCATGAAATCTAATTAGAAATGTAGTTTTAAAATTTTTCTGTCGATTATTTTTAAAATTATACCAAAAAATAACGTTTTTTTAGAAATAATGCGTTTTTCTTAAAAATCACACAAAAACTGCAGAAACTTTTTTATTTCTTTATAAAAAAATGTAAATTTTGTTTGAATAATTTTATTTTCATGAAATCTAATTAGAAATGTAGTTTTAAAATTTTTCGGACGATTACTTTTAAAATTATATCAAAAAAACGTTATTTTTAGAAATAATGCGTTTTTCTTAAAAATCAAACAAAAACTGCTGTAACTTTTTTATTTCTTTATAAAAAAATGTAAATTTTGTTTAAATAATTTTATTTTCATGAAATCTAATTAGAAATGTAGTTTTAAAATTTTTCGGTCGATTATTTTTAAAATTATACCAAAAAAACGTTTTTCTTAAAAATCACACAAAAACTGCAGAAACTTTTTTATTTCTTTATAAAAAAATGTAAATTTTGTTTAAATAATTTTATTTTCATGAAATCTAATTAGAAATGTAGTTTTAAAATTTTTCGGACGATTATTTTTAAAATTATACAAAAAAACGTTATTTTTTAGAAATAATGCGTTTTTCTTAAAATCAAACAAAAACTGCTGTTACTTTCTTATTTCTTTATAAAAAAATGTAAATTTTGTTTAAATAATTTTATTTTCATGAAATCTAATTATAAATGTAGTTTTAAAATTTTTCGGACGATTATTTTTAAAATTATACCAAAAAAACGTGTTTCTTAAAAATCACACAAAAACTGCTGTAACTTTTTTATTTCTTTATAAAAAAATGTAAATTTTGTTTAAATAATTTTATTTTCATGAAATCTAATTAGAAATGTAGTTTTAAAATTTTTCGGTCGATTATTTTTAAAATTATACCAAAAAAACATTTTTCTTAAAAATCACACAAAAACTGCAGAAACTTTTTTATTTCTTTATAAAAAAATGTAAATTTTGTTTAAATAATTTTATTTTTATGAAATCTAATTAGAAATGTAGTTTTAAAATTTTTCTGTCTATTATTTTTAAAATTATACCAAAAAAACGTTATTTTTTAGAAATAATGCGTTTTTCTTAAAAATCAAACAAAAACTGTTGTAACTTTTTATTTCATTATAAAAAAATGTAAATTTTGTTTAAATAATTTTATTTTCATGAAATCTAATTAGAAATGTAGTTTTAAAATTTTTCGGTCGATTATTTTTAAAATTATACCAAAAAAACGTTTTTCTTAAAAATCACAAAAAAACTGCAAAAACTTTTTTATTTCTTTATAAAAAAATGTAAATTTTGTTTAAATAATTTTATTTTCATGAAATCTAATTAGAAATGTAGTTTCAAAATTTTTCGGACGATTATTTTTAAAATTATATGAAAAAAACATTATTTTTTAGAAATAATGCGTTTTTCTTAAAAATCAAACAAAAACTGCTGTAACTTTTTTATTTCTTTATAAAAAATTGTAAATTTTGTTTAAATAATTTTATTTTCATGAAATCTAATTAGAAATGTAGTTTTAAAATTTTTCAGACGATTATTTTTAAAATTATACCAAAAAAACATTTTTCTTAAAAATCACACATAAACTGCAGAAACTTTTTTATTTCTTTATAAAAAAATGTAAATTTTGTTTAAATAATTTTATTTTCATGAAATCTAATTAGAAATGTAGTTTTAAAATTTTTCGGACGATTACTTTTAAAATTATATCAAAAAAACGTTATTTTTTAGAAATAATGCGTTTTTCTTAAAAATCAAACAAAAACTGCTGTAACTTTTTTATTTCTTTATAAAAAAATGTAAATTTTGTTTAAATAATTTTATTTTCATGAAATCTAATTAGAAATGTAGTTTTAAAATTTTTCGGTCGATTATTTTTAAAATTATACCAAAAAAACGTTTTTCTTAAAAATCACACAAAAACTGCAGAAACTTTTTTATTTCTTTATAAAAAAATGTAAATTATGTTTAGATAATTTTATTTTCATGAAATCTAATTAGAAATGTAGTTTTAAAATTTTTCGGACGATTATTTTTAAAATTATACCAAAAAAACGTTTTTCTTAAAAATCACACAAAAACTGCAGAAACTTTTTTATTTCTTTATAAAAAAATGTAAATTTTGTTTAAATAATTTTATTTTCATGAAATCTAATTAGAAATATAGTTTTAAAATTTTTCGGACGATTATTTTTAAAATTTTAACAAAGAAACGTTATTTTTTAGAAATAATGCGTTTTTCTTAAAAATCAAACAAAAACTGCTGTAACTTTTTTATTTTTTTATAAAAAAATGTAAATTTTGTTTAAATAATTTTATTTTCATGAAATCTAATTAGAAATGTAGTTTTAAAGTTTTTCGGTCGATTATTTTTAAAATTATCCAAAAAAAACATTTTTCTTAAAAATCACAAAAAAACTGCAAAAACTTTTTTATTTCTTTATAAAAAAATGTAAATTTTGTTTAAATAATTTTATTTTCATGAAATCTAATTAGAAATGTAGTTTTAAAATTTTTCGGACGATTATTTTTAAAATTATACCAAAAAAACGTTATTTTTTAGAAATAATGCGTTTTTCTTAAAAATCAAACAAAAACTGCTGTAACTTTTTTATTTCTTAATAAAAAATGTAAATTTTGTTTAAATAATTTTATTTTCATGAAATCCAATTAGAAATGTAGTTTTAAAATTTTTCGGACGATTATTTTTAAAATTATACCAAAAAAACGTTATTTTTTAGAAATAATGCGTTTTTCTTAAAAATCAATCAAAAACTGCTGTAACTTTTTTATTTCTTTATAAAAAAATGTAAATTTTGTTTAAATAATTTTATTTTCATGAAATCTAATTAGAAATGTAGTTTTAAAATTTTTCGGTCGATTATTTTTAAAATTATACCAAAAAAACGTTTTTCTTAAAAATCACAAAAAAACTGCAAAAACTTTTTTATTTCTTTATAAAAAAATGTAAATTTTGTTTAAATAATTTTATTTTCATGAAATCTAATTAGAAATGTAGTTTTAAAATTTTTCTGTCGATTATTTTTAAAATTATACCAAAAAATAACGTTTTTTTAGAAATAATGCGTTTTTCTTAAAAATCAAACAAAAACTGCTGAAACTTTTTTATTTCTTTATAAAAAAATGTAAATTTTGTTTGAATAATTTTATTTTCATGAAATCTAATTAGAAATGTAGTTTTAAAATTTTTCGGACGATTACTTTTAAAATTATATCAAAAAAACGTTATTTTTTAGAAATAATGCGTTTTTCTTAAAAATCAAACAAAAACTGCTGTAACTTTTTTATTTCTTTATAAAAAAATGTAAATTTTGTTTAAATAATTTTATTTTCATGAAATCTAATTAGAAATGTAGTTTTAAAATTTTTCGGTCGATTATTTTTAAAATTATACCAAAAAAACGTTTTTCTTAAAAATCACACAAAAACTGCAGAAACTTTTTTATTTCTTTATAAAAAAATGGCAATTTTGTTTAAATATTTTTATTTTTATGAAATCTAATTAGAAATGTAGTTTTAAAATTTTTCTGTCTATTATTTTTAAAATTATACCAAAAAAACGTTATTTTTTAGAAATAATGCGTTTTTCTTAAAAATCAAACAAAAACTGCTGTAACTTTTTTATTTCTTTATAAAAAAATGTAAATTTTATTTAAATAATTTTATTTTCATGAAATCTAATTAGAAATGTAGTTTTAAATTTTTTCGGACGATTATTTTTAAAATTATACCAAAAAAACATTTTTCTTAAAAATCACACAAAAACTGCAAAAACTTTTTTATTTCTTTATAAAAAAATGTAAATTTTATTTAAATAATTTTATTTTCATGAAATCTAATTAGAAATGTAGTTTTAAAATTTTTCTGTCGATTATTTTTAAAATTATACCAAAAAAACTTTATTTTTTAGAAATAATGCGTTTTTCTTAAAAATCACACAAAAACTGCAGAAACTTTTTTATTTCTTTATAAAAAAATGTAAATTTTGTTTGAATAATTTTATTTTCATGAAATCTAATTAGAAATGTAGTTTTAAAATTTTTCGGACGATTACTTTTAAAATTATATCAAAAAAACGTTATTTTTTAGAAATAATGCGTTTTTCTTAAAAATCAAACAAAAACTGCTGTAACTTTTTTATTTCTTTATAAAAAAATGTAAATTTTGTTTAAATAATTTTATTTTCATGAAATCTAATTAGAAATGTAGTTTTAAAATTTTTCGGTCGATTATTTTTAAAATTATACCAAAAAAACGTTTTTCTTAAAAATCACACAAAAACTGCAGAAACTTTTTTATTTCTATATAAAAAAATGGCAATTTTGTTTAAATAATTTTATTTTTATGAAATCTAATTAGAAATGTAGTTTTAAAATTTTTCTGTCTATTATTTTTAAAATTATACCAAAAAAACGTTATTTTTTAGAAATAATGCGTTTTTCTTAAAAATCAAACAAAAACTGCTGTAACTTTTTTATTTCTTTATAAAAAAATGTAAATTTTATTTAAATAATTTTATTTTCATGAAATCTAATTAGAAATGTAGTTTTAAAATTTTTCGGTCGATTTTTTTTAAAATTATACCAAAAAAACGTTTTTCTTAAAATCACAAAAAAACTGCAAAAACTTTTTTATTTCTTTATAAAAAAATGTAAATTTTGTTTAAATAATTTTATTTTCATGAAATCTAATTAGAAATGTAGTTTTAAAATTTTTAGGACGATTATTTTTAAAATTATACCAAAAAAACGTTATTTTTTAGAAATAATGCGTTTTTCTTAAAAATCAAACAAAAACTGCTGTAACTTTTTTATTTCTTTATAAAAAATTGTAAATTTTGTTTAAATAATTTTATTTTCATGAAACCTAATTAGAAATGTAGTTTTAAAATTTTTCGGACGATTATTTTTAAAATTATACCAAAAAAACATTTTTCTTAAAAATCACACAAAAACTGGAGAAACTTTTTTATTTCTTTATAAAAAAATGTAAATGTTGTTTAAATAATTTTATTTTCATGAAATCTAATTAGAAATGTAGTTTTAAAATTTTTCGGTCGATTACTTTTAAAATTATACCAAAAAAACGTTTTTCTTAAAAATCACACAAAAACTGCAGAAACTTTTTTATTTCTTTATAAAAAAATGGCAATTTTGTTTAAATAATTTTATTTTTATGAAATCTAATTAGAAATGTAGTTTTAAAATTTTTCTGTCTATTATTTTTAAAATTATACCAAAAAAACGTTGTTTTTTAGAAATAATGCGTTTTTCTTAAAAATCAAACAAAAACTGCTGTAACTTTTTTATTTCTTTATAAAAAAATGTAAATTTTGTTTAAATAATTTTATTTTCATGAAATCTAATTAGAAATGTAGTTTTAAAATTTTTCGGTCGATTATTTTTAAAATTATACAAAAAAAACATTTTTCTTAAAAATCACACAAAAACTGCAGAAACTTTTTTATTTCTTTATAAAAAAATGTAAATTTTGTTTAAATAGTTTTATTTTCATGAAATCTAATTAGAAATGTAGTTTTAAAATTTTTCGGACGATTATTTTTAAAATAATACCAAAAAAACGTTTTTCTTAAAAATCACACAAAAACTGCAGAAACTTTTTTATTTCTTTATAAAAAAATGTAAATTTTGTTTAAATAATTTTATTTTCATGAAATCTAATTAGAAATGTAGTTTTAAAATTTTTCGGACGATTATTTTTAAAATTATACCACAAAAACGTTATTTTTTAGAAATAATGCGTTTTTCTTAAAAATCAAACAAAAACTGCTGTAACTTTTTTATTTCTTTATAAAAAAATGTAAATTTTGTTTAAATAATTTTATTTTCATGAAATCTAATTAGAAATGTAGTTTTAAAATTTTTCGGTCGATTATTTTTAAAATTATACCAAAAAAACGTTTTTCTTAAAAATCACACAAAAACTGCAGAAACTTTTTTATTTCTTTATAAAAAAATGTAAATTTTGTTTAAATAATTTTATTTTCATGAAATCTAATTAGAAATGTAGTTTTAAAATTTTTCGGACGATTATTTTTAAAATTATACCAAAAAAACGTTATTTTTTAGAAATAATGCGTTTTTCTTAAAAATCAAACAAAAACTGCTGTAACTTTTTTATTTTTTTATAAAAAAATGTAAATTTTGTTTAAATAATTTTATTTTCATGTAATCTAATTAGAAATGTAGTTTTAAAATTTTTCAGACGATTATTATTAAAATTATACCAAAAAAACGTTTTTCTTAAATATCACACAAAAACTGCAGAAACTTTTTTATTTCTTTATAAAAAAATGTAAATTTTGTTTAAATAATTTTATTTTCATGAAAGCTAATTAGCAATGTAGTTTTAAAATTTTTCGGACGATTAGTTTTAAAATTATACCAAAAAAACGTTATTTTTTAGAAATAATGCGTTTTTCTAAAAATCAAACAAAAACTGCTGTAACTTTTTTATTTCTTTATAAAAAAATGTAAATTTTGTTTAAATACTTTTATTTTCATGAAATCTAATTAGAAATGTAGTTTTAAAATTTTTCGGACGATTATTTTTAAAATTATACCAAAAAAACGTTTTTCTTAAAAATCACACAAAAACTGCAGAAACTTTTTTATTTCTTTATAAAAAAATACAAATTTTGTTTAAATAATTTTATTTTCATTAAATCTAATTAGAAATGTCGTTTTAAAATTTTTCTGTCGATTATTTTTAAAATTAAACCAAAAAAACGTTTTTCTTAAAAATCACACAAAAACTGCAGAAACTTTTTTATTTCTTTATAAAAAAATGTAAATTTTGTTTAAATAATTTTATTTTCATGAAATCTAATTTGAAATGTAGTTTTAAAATTTTTCTGTCATTTATTTTTAAAATTATACCAAAAAAACGTTATTTTTTAGAAATAATGCGTTTTTCTTAAAAATCAAACAAAAACTGCTGTAACTTTTTTATTTCTTTATAAAAAAATGTAAATTTTGTTTAAATGATTTTATTTTCATGATATCTAATTAGAAATGTAGTTTTAAAATTTTTCGGACGATTTTTTTTAAAATTATACCAAAAAAACTTTATTTTTTAGAAATAATGCGTTTTTCTTAAAAATCAAACAAAAACTGCTGTAACTTTTTTATTTCTTTATAAAAAAATGTACATTTTGTTTAAATAATTTTATTTTCATGAAATCTAATTAGAAATGTAGTTTCAAAATTTTTCGGACGATTATTTTTAAAATTATACCAAAAAAACGTTTTTCTTAAAAATCACACAAAAACTGCAGAAACTTTTTTATTTCTTTATAAAAAAATGTAAATTTTGTTTAAATAATTTTATTTTCATGAAATCTAATTAGAAATGTAGTTTTAAAATTTTTCGGACGATTATTTTTAAAATTATACCAAAAAAACGTTATTTTTTAGAAATAATGCGTTTTTCTTAAAAATCAAACAAAAACTGCTGTAACTTTTTTATTTTTTTATAAAAAAATGTAAATTTTGTTTAAATAATTTTATTTTCATGTAATCTAATTAGAAATGTAGTTTTAAAATTTTTCAGACGATTATTAATAAAATTATACCAAAAAAACGTTTTTCTTAAATATCACACAAAAACTGCAGAAACTTTTTTATTTCTTTATAAAAAAATGTAAATTTTGTTTAAATAATTTTATTTTCATGAAAGCTAATTAGCAATGTAGTTTTAAAATTTTTCGGACGATTAGTTTTAAAATTATACCAAAAAAACGTTATTTTTTAGAAATAATGCGTTTTTCTAAAAATCAAACAAAAACTGCTGTAACTTTTTTATTTCTTTATAAAAATATGTAAATTTTGTTTAAATACTTTTATTTTCATGAAATCTAATTAGAAATGTAGTTTTAAAATTTTTCGGACGATTATTTTTAAAATTATACCAAAAAAACGTTTTTCTTAAAATCACACAAAAACTGCAGAAACTTTTTTATTTCTTTATAAAAAAATACAAATTTTGTTTAAATAATTCTATTTTCATTAAATCTAATTAGAAATGTCGTTTTAAAATTTTTCTGTCGATTATTTTAAAATTAAACCAAAAAACGTTTTTCTTAAAAATCACACAAAAACTGCAGAAACTTTTTTATTTCTTTATAAAAAAATGTAAATTTTGTTTAACATAATTTTATTTTCATGAAATCTAATTTGAAATGTAGTTTAAAATTTTTCTGTCATTTATTTTTAAAATTATACCAAAAAAACGTTATTTTTAGAAATAATGCGTTTTTCTTAAAAATCAAACAAAACTGCTGTAACTTTTTTATTTCTTTATAAAAAAATGTAAATTTTGTTTAAATGATTTTATTTTCATGATATCTAATTAGAAATGTAGTTTTAAAATTTTTCGGACGATTTTTTTTAAAATTATACCAAAAAAACTTTATTTTTTAGAAATAATGCGTTTTTCTTAAAAATCAAACAAAAACTGCTGTAACTTTTTTATTTCTTTATAAAAAAATGTACATTTTGTTTAAATAATTTTATTTTCATGAAATCTAATTAGAAATGTAGTTTCAAAATTTTTCGGACGATTATTTTTAAAATTATACCAAAAAAACGTTTTTCTTAAAAATCACACAAAAACTGCAGAAACTTTTTTATTTCTTTATAAAAAAATGTAAATTTTGTTTAAATAATTTTATTTTCATGAAATCTAACTAGAAATGTAGTTTTAAAATTTTTCGGACGATTATTTTTAAAATTATACAAAAAAACGTTTTTCTTAAAAATCACACAAAAACTGCAGAAACTTTTTTATTTCTTATAAAAAATGTAAATTTTGTTTAAATAATTTTATTTTCATGAAGTCTAATTAGAAATATAGTTTTAAAATTTTTCGGACGATTATTTTTAAAATTATACCAAAAAAACGTTATTTTTAGAAATAATGCGTTTTTCTAAAAATCAAACAAAAACTGCTGGAACTTTTTTATTTCTTTATTAAAAAAATGTAAATTTTGTTTAAATACTTTTATTTTCATGAAATCTAATTAGA
Source organism: Stenus bimaculatus (assembly GCA_963971135.1). NCBI lineage: Eukaryota > Metazoa > Arthropoda > Insecta > Coleoptera > Staphylinidae > Stenus > Stenus bimaculatus. The sequence goes on from OZ020181.1 coordinate 29,797,618, forward strand.
AATGTAGTTTAAAATTTTTCGGACGATTATTTTTAAATTATACCAAAAAACGTTTTCTTAAAATCACACAAAAACTGCAGAAACTTTTTGATTTCTTTATAAAAAATGCAAATTTTGTTTAAATAATTTTATTTTCATTAAATCTAATTAGAAATGTAGTTTTAAAATTTTTCTGTCGTTTATTTTTAAAATTATACCAAAAAAACGTTATTTTTTAGTTATTTTTTAGAAATAATGCGTTTTTCTTAAAAATCAAACAAAAACTGCTGTTACTTTTTTATTTCTTTATAAAAAAATGTAAATTTTATTTAAATAATTTTATTTCATGAAATCTAATTAGAAATGTAGTTTTAAAATTTTTCGGACGATTATTTTTAAAATTATACCAAAAAACTTTTTTCTTAAAAATCACACAAAAACTGCAGAAACTTTTTATTTCTTTATAAAAAAATGTAATTTTGTTTAAATAATTTTATTTTCATGAAATCTATTAGAAATGAAGTTTTAAAATTTTTCAGTCGATTATTTTTAAAATTATACCAAAAAAACGTTTTTCTTAAAAATCACACAAAAACTGCAGAAACTTTTTATTTCTCTAAAAAAAATGTAAATTTTGTATAAATAATTTTATTTTCATGAAATCTAATTAGAAATGTAGTTTTAAAATTTTTCTGTCGATTATTTTTAAAATTATACCAAAAAAACCTTATTTTTTTAGAAATAATGCGTTTTTCTTAAAAATCAAACAAAAACTGCTGTAACTTTTTTATTTCTTTATAAAAAAATGTAAATTTTGTTTAAATAATTTTATTTTCATGAAATCTAATTAGAAATGTAGTTTTAAATTTTTCGGTTGATTATTTTTAAAATTATACCAAAAAAACGTTATTTTTAGAAATAATGCGTTTTTCTTAAAAATCAAACAAAAACTGCTGTAACTTTTTTATTTCTTTATAAAAAAATGTAAATTTTGTTTAAATAATTTTATTTTCATGAAATCTAATTAGAAATGTAGTTTTAAAATTTTTCGGACGATTATTTTTAAATTATACCAAAAAAACGTTTTTCTTAAAAATCACACAAAAACTGCAGAAACTTTTTATTTCTTTATAAAAAAATGCAAATTTGTTTAAATAATTTTTATTTTCATTAAATCTAATTAGAAATGTAGTTTTAAATTTTTCTGTCGTTTATTTTTAAAATTATACCAAAAAAACGTTATTTTTTAGAAATAATGCGTTTTTCTTAAAAATCAAACAAAAACTGCTGTTACTTTTTTATTTCTTTATAAAAAAATGTAAATTTTATTTAAATAATTTTATTTTCATGAAATCTAATTAGAAATGTAGTTTTAAAATTTTTCGGACGATTATTTTTAAAATTATACCAAAAAAACGTTTTTCATAAAATCACACAAAAACTGCAGAAACTTTTTTATTTCTTATAAAAAAATGTAAATTTTGTTTAAATAATTTTATTTTCATGAAATCTAATTAGAAATGTAGTTTTAAAATTTTTCAGTCGATTATTTTTAAAATTATACCAAAAAAACGTTTTTCTTAAAAATCACACAAAAACTGCAGAAACTTTTTTATTTCTCTAAAAAAAAATGTAAATTTTGTATAAATAATTTTATTTTCATGAAATCTAATTAGAAATGTAGTTTTTAAAATTTTTCTGTCGATTATTTTTAAATTATACCAAAAAAACCTTATTTTTTAGAAATAATGCGTTTTTCTTAAAAATCAAACAAAAACTGCTGTAACTTTTTTATTTCTTTCTAAAAAATGTAAATTTTGTTTAAATAATTTTATTTTCATGTAATCTAATTAGAAATGTAGTTTTAAAATTTTTCAGACGATTATTAATAAAATTATACCAAAAAAACGTTTTTCTTAAATATCACACAAAAACTGCAGAAACTTTTTATTTCTTTATAAAAAAATGTAAATTTTGTTTAAATAATTTATTTTCATGAAAGCTAATTAGCAATGTAGTTTTAAAATTTTTCGGACGATTAGTTTTAAAATTATACCAAAAAAACGTTATTTTTTAGAAATAATGCGTTTTTCTAAAAATCAAACAAAAACTGCTGTAACTTTTTTATTTCTTTATAAAAATATGTAAATTTTGTTTAAATACTTTTATTTTCATGAATCTAATTAGAAATGTAGTTTTAAAATTTTTCGGACGATTATTTTTAAAATTATACCAAAAAACGTTTTTCTTAAAATCACACAAAAACTGCAGAAACTTTTTTATTTCTTTATAAAAAAATACAAATTTTGTTTAAATAATTTTATTTCATTAAATCTAATTAGAAATGTCGTTTAAAATTTTTCTGTCGATTATTTTTAAAATTAAACCAAAAAAACATTTTTCTTAAAAATCACACAAAAACTGCAGAAACTTTTTTATTTCTTTATAAAAAATGTAAATTTTGTTTAAATAATTTTATTTTCATGAAATCTAATTTGAAATGTAGTTTTAAAATTTTTCTGTCATTTATTTTAAAATTATACCAAAAAAACGTTATTTTTTAGAAATAATGCGTTTTTCTTAAAATCAAACAAAAACTGCTGTAACTTTTTTATTTCTTTATAAAAAATGTAAATTTTGTTTTAAATGATTTTATTTTCATGATATCTAATTAGAAATGTAGTTTTAAAATTTTTCGGACGATTTTTTTTAAAATTATACCAAAAAAACTTTATTTTTTAGAAATAATGCGTTTTTCTTAAAAATCAAACAAAAACTGCTGTAACTTTTTTATTTCTTTATAAAAAAATGTACATTTTGTTTAAATAATTTTATTTTCATGAAATCTAATTAGAAATGTAGTTTCAAAATTTTTCGGACGATTATTTTTAAAATTATACCAAAAAAACGTTTTTCTTAAAAATCACACAAAAACTGCAGAAACTTTTTTATTTCTTTATAAAAAAATGTAAATTTTGTTTAAATAATTTTATTTTCATGAAATCTAACTAGAAATGTAGTTTTAAAATTTTTCGGACGATTATTTTTAAAATTATACCAAAAAAACGTTTTTCTTAAAAATCACACAAAAACTGCAGAAACTTTTTTATTTCTTTATAAAAAAATGTAAATTTTGTTTAAATAATTTTATTTTCATGAAGTCTAATTAGAAATATAGTTTTAAAATTTTTCGGACGATTATTTTTAAAATTATACCAAAAAAACGTTATTTTTTAGAAATAATGCGTTTTTCTAAAAATCAAACAAAAACTGCTGTAACTTTTTTATTTCTTTATAAAAAAATGTAAATTTTATACTTTTATTTTCATGAAATCTAATTAGAAATGTAGTTTTAAAATTTTTCGGACGATTATTTTTAAAATTATACCAAAAAAACGTTTTTCTTAAAAATCACACAAAAACTGCAGAAACTTTTTTATTTCTTTATAAAAAAATGCAAATTTTGTTTAAATAATTTTATTTTCATTAAATCTAATTAGAAATGTAGTTTTAAAATTTTTCTGTCGTTTATTTTTAAAATTATACCAAAAAAACGTTATTTTTTAGAAATAATGCGTTTTTCTTAAAAATCAAACAAAAACTGCTGTTACTTTTTTATTTCTTTATAAAAAAATGTAAATTTTATTTAAATAATTTTATTTTCATGAAATCTAATTAGAAATGTAGTTTTAAAATTTTTCGGACGATTATTTTTAAAATTATACCAAAAAAACTTTTTTCTTAAAAATCACACAAAAACTGCAGAAACTTTTTTATTTCTTCATAAAAAAATGTAAATTTTGTTTAAATAATTTTATTTTCATGAAATCTATTAGAAATGAAGTTTTAAAATTTTTCAGTCGATTATTTTTAAAATTATACCAAAAAAACGTTTTTCTTAAAAATCACACAAAAACTGCAGAAACTTTTTTATTTCTCTAAAAAAAAATGTAAATTTTGTATAAATAATTTTATTTTCATGAAATCTAATTAGAAATGTAGTTTTAAAATTTTTCTGTCGATTATTTTTAAAATTATACCAAAAAAACCTTATTTTTTTAGAAATAATGCGTTTTTCTTAAAAATCAAACAAAAACTGCTGTAACTTTTTTATTTCTTTATAAAAAAATGTAAATTTTGTTTAAATAATTTTATTTTCATGAAATCTAATTAGAAATGTAGTTTTAAAATTTTTCGGTTGATTATTTTTAAAATTATACCAAAAAAACGTTATTTTTTAGAAATAATGCGTTTTTCTTAAAAATCAAACAAAAACTGCTGTAACTTTTTTATTTCTTTATAAAAAAATGTAAATTTTGTTTAAATAATTTTATTTTCATGAAATCTAATTAGAAATGTAGTTTTAAAATTTTTCGGACGATTATTTTTAAAATTATACCAAAAAAACGTTTTTCTTAAAAATCACACAAAAACTGCAGAAACTTTTTTATTTCTTTATAAAAAAATGCAAATTTTGTTTAAATAATTTTATTTTCATTAAATCTAATTAGAAATGTAGTTTTAAAATTTTTCTGTCGTTTATTTTTAAAATTATACCAAAAAAACGTTATTTTTTAGAAATAATGCGTTTTTCTTAAAAATCAAACAAAAACTGCTGTTACTTTTTTATTTCTTTATAAAAAAATGTAAATTTTATTTAAATAATTTTATTTTCATGAAATCTAATTAGAAATGTAGTTTTAAAATTTTTCGGACGATTATTTTTAAAATTATACCAAAAAAACGTTTTTCATAAAAATCACACAAAAACTGCAGAAACTTTTTTATTTCTTTATAAAAAAATGTAAATTTTGTTTAAATAATTTTATTTTCATGAAATCTAATTAGAAATGTAGTTTTAAAATTTTTCAGTCGATTATTTTTAAAATTATACCAAAAAAACGTTTTTCTTAAAAATCACACAAAAACTGCAGAAACTTTTTTATTTCTCTAAAAAAAAATGTAAATTTTGTATAAATAATTTTATTTTCATGAAATCTAATTAGAAATGTAGTTTTAAAATTTTTCTGTCGATTATTTTTAAAATTATACCAAAAAAACCTTATTTTTTAGAAATAATGCGTTTTTCTTAAAAATCAAACAAAAACTGCTGTAACTTTTTTATTTCTTTATAAAAAAATGTAAATTTTGTTTAAATAATTTTATTTTCATGAAATCTAATTAGAAATGTAGTTTTAAAATTTTTCGGTTGATTATTTTTAAAATTATACCAAAAAAACGTTATTTTTTAGAAATAATGCGTTTTTCTTAAAAATCAAACAAAAACTGCTGTAACTTTTTTATTTCTTTATAAAAAAATGTAAATTTTGTTTAAATAATTTTATTTTCATGAAATATAATTAGAAATGTAGTTTTAAAATTTTTCGGTTGATTATTTTTAAAATTATACCAAAAAAACGTTTTTCTTAAAAATCACACAAAAACTGCAGAAACTTTTTTATTTCTTTAAAAAAAAATGTAAATTTTGTATAAATAATTTTATTTTCATGAAATCTAATTAGAAATGTAGTTTTAAAATTTTTCTGTCGATTATTTTTAAAATTATACCAAAAAAACCTTATTTTTTAGAAATAATGCGTTTTTCTTAAAAATCAAACAAAAACTGCTGTAACTTTTTTATTTCTTTATAAAAAAATGTAAATTTTGTTTAAATAATTTTATTTTCATGAAATCTAATTAGAAATGTAGTTTTAAAATTTTTCGGTCGATTATTTTTAAAATTATACCAAAAAAACGTTTTTCTTAAAAATCACACAAAAACTGCAGAAACTTTTTTATTTCTTTATTAAAAAATGTAAATTTTGTTTAAATAATTTTATTTTCATGAAATCTAATTAGAAATGTAGTTTTAAAATTTTTCGGTTGATTATTTTTAAAATTATACCAAAAAAACGTTATTTTTTAGAAATAATGCGTTTTTCTTAAAAATCAAACAAAAACTGCTGTAACTTTTTTATTTCTTTATAAAAAAATGTAAATTTTGTTTAAATATCTTTATTTTCATTAAATATAGTTAGAAATGTAGTTTTAAAATTTTTCGGTTGATTATTTTTAAAATTATACCAAAAAAACGTTTTTCTTAAAAATCACAAAAAAACTGCAAAAACTTTTTTATTTCTTTATAAAAAAATGTAAATTTTGTTTAAATAATTTTATTTTCATGAAATCTAATTAGAAATGTAGTTTTAAAATTTTTCGGTAGATTATTTTTAAAATTATACCAAAAAAACAACGTTTTTCTTAAAAATCACACAAAAACTGCAGAAACTTTTTTATTTCTTTATAAAAAAATGTAAATTTTGTGTAAATAATTTTATTTTCATGAAATCTAATTAGAAATGTAGTTTTAAAATTTTTCGGACGATTATTTTTAAAATTATACCAAAAAAACGTTATTTTTTAGAAATAATGCGTATTTCTTAAAAATCAAACAAAAACTGCTGTAACTTTTTTATTTCTTTATAAAAAAATGTAAATTTTGTTTAAATAATTTTATTTTTATGAAATCTAATTAGAAATGTAGTTTTAAAATTTTTCGGTCGATTATTTTTAAAATTATACCAAAAAAACGTTTTTCTTAAAAATCACACAAAAACTGCAGAAACTTTTTTATTTCTTTATAAAAAAATTTAAATTTTGTTTAAATAATTTTATTTTCATGAAATCTAATTAGAAATGTAGATTTAAAATTTTTCGGACGATTACTTTTAAAATTATATCAAAAAAACGTTATTTTTTAGAAATAATGCGTTTTTCTTAAAAATCAAACAAAAACTGCTGTAACTTTTTTATTTCTTTATAAAAAAATGTAAATTTTGTTTAAATAATTTTATTTTCATGAAATCTAATTAGAAATGTTGTTTTAAAATTTTTCGGTCGATTATTTTTAAAATTATACCAAAAAAACGTTTTTCTTAAAAATCACACAAAAACTGCAGAAACTTTTTTATTTCTTTATAAAAAAATGTAAATTTTGTTTAAATAATTTTATTTTCATGATATCTAATTAGAAATGTAGTTTTAAAATTTTTCGGACGATTATTTTTAAAATTATACCAAAAAAACGTTATTTTTTAGAAATAATGCGTTTTTCTTAAAAATCAAACAAAAACTGCTGTAACTTTTTTATTTTTTTATAAAAAAATGTAAATTTTGTTTAAATAATTTTATTTTCATGAAATCTAATTAGAAATGTAGTTTTAAAATTTTTCGGACGATTATTTTTAAAATTATACCAAAAAAACGTTATTTTTTAGAAATAATTTTTTTTATTTTTATTTTATTTACATGCAAATAATGTACAAAACATTTACAAAAGTCAAAAAAAAGACAAAAAGGAAAGCAATGGCATAAATGCTTTAACCTAAGTTAAAATTATTGAGCTTATTCTATATATCAAATTTTGTTGTGAGTATTTCCTCTAATGAGAAAGGACAAATATTAATAAGAAGTTCCTTCAACCGATATTTAAATTCTTTATTTGGTAAATCTTTAATTGATGATGGCAGATTGTTAAAGACCTTAATCCCGTAAAAGTTAACGCCTGAGCAAGTTTTGTTTAGCCGAAAATAGGGAACTCTGATTTCTTTGGTCTGTCTTGTATAGTGGTTGTGGATTTCAGAGCTGGTAGTGAAAGAATTCAAATTATTTTTAACATATACAAGACAGTCCAAGATAAACATAGCCGGTAAGGTTAGTATTTTTAGTGACTTGAAAAGTGGTATGGTATTGTCTTGGTACCCTGCGCAACATAGGGCACGTATTACGGCCCTCTGGAGTGCAAAGATTCTTTTTGCAGAAGCACTATGCCCCCAAATAATCAGCCCGTAGCTTATTAGTGAGTTGAAAAGGCCGTAATATGCAGTGAGAAGAACCTCTCGCGGCACTACTTTTTGCAGAGACCGAATTAGAAAGATAACTGAAGACAGTTTATCTGCGAGGTAGTTAACATGATTACTCCAAGTGAGAGTGGAATCGAGGTAAATCCCTAGCAATTTTACTTTGTCACTATTATTAATGGTTGGTAGAGTTCTTGTGGAAATCATTAAACTTTGTGTTTTCGAATCATTGAGACATAGTTTATTGGCATCGAACCACTTCTTTAGGTATAGTTTTGTTTCGTCTATTTTTAAGGAGAGCTTATTGAGGTCAATATCCGAATTTAAAGCAGTAGTGTCATCGGCAAATAGAACAAGCTTGGAAATTGGAATGTTCCCGTCTAAGTCGTTGACATAAATTAAAAAAAGAAGAGGTCCGAGCACCGAACCTTGAATCACGCCAGTTTTAATGATGCAAGTACTAGAGTTCGACCCGGAAAATTCTACATATTGTTTCCTATCAGAGAAATAAGATTGAAAAAATGATATGGCACTTGGAGTAACACCATAGTGCTCTAGCTTTCCTAAAAGAATATTATGCGAAACTGTGTCAAATGCTTTTGACAAGTCACACATTAATGCGTTAGCGTAAAGTCCGTTATTGATGCATTCGTGCACGTAATTGCTGAGTTCGATTAGGGCAGTGGTCGTTGAGAATCCTTCCCGAAAGCCAAACTGTGATTCAGAGAGAATATCATGAGCACTTAAATGCTTGCAAAGTCTTGATTTGAGGCCTACTTCAATAATTTTTCCAAAGGTTGGAATAATTGAGATGGGCCTATAATTAGCTACTTCTTTGGGATTGCCTTTTTTGAATAAAGGTATAACTTTTGATGTTTTAAGGCAACTGGGAAAGGTATTCTCTACGATACACCTGTTTATTAATTTTGTTAGTGGGTATAAAATTACATCAACAACTTTTTTAATTAAATTATTTGAGAGACCAAATATGTCGGTGGCATTGCTATTTTTTAACCCTTTTATTATATCTCTGGTTTCGATGTAAGAAAATTGACTTATAGAAAATGGTTCTAATTCGTCTAACTTGGGCAAGATCTCTAGGGGGTTTAAGTCGGTGACGTCGATGTCATTAGCGATATGATCTGCTACATTTGCAAAATATTTATTGAATTCATCGGGACTTAACTCAACGATATTGGTTAACTTTTTTGCTCTATTTTTATTGACGAGTGACCACATTGATTTCACCTTGTTAGTGCTGTTAATGATAAATTTACCGTTGGCCTTTAACTTTGCTAATTTGATTTCGTACTGATAAGAGTACGTTAACTTACGAATAGAATCTTTAAGATCGAGTGCAGGGAACCTCTTATTAAAATCATTTAGCATGTTTAGTTGTTCACGCGTATTTTTTAGATTGGCGTTAAACCACTTGACCTGGTCAGAATGATTTTCTTTCACTCTCTTAAGAGGAACATATATATTGAGCAAATTGATAATAATACATATAAAGTTATTAAAGGAAATTTCGATATTAACATTATCGAGGAATATCCAATTAGTATTATACAGAGCGGTGTAAAAGTTATACAGACAGGTTTCGTTTAGTGGTCGTACTATTTTAAATGTTTCTACTTGGCTTATAGGTGGAAATAATATGGTGATACTTTGCGCAAAATGATCTGATAATAATGTATCAATAACATTAGTAGTGTATGAGAGGTTTTTAAAAATAAAGGTGTTAACTAAAATATTATCTAAGCAGGCATTATTTCTAGTATTTTTTGAAATTGTGGCATACATACCGTGAGATCTAAGGAAATCTCTAAATTGTATTGCAGCCGGATCATTTGATTCAAATTTAATGTTAAAATCTCCAGCGATAATAAGGTCCCCAGTAGTAGAACTGGTACTTATACGTTCGAGAATAATAGATAAAACATTTAAAAATTCAGTGAGCTCACCAGAAGGTGGACGATATATACAAATGATGGTTATATTATTGCTAAGGTGCTTACAGGCGGCCACTTCGCAGACATGTGGAATTGACATTTCGTTAATATAACTGCAACTTTCAAAAAGTAAATTGTTCTTAACCAGAATTAAAGAACCGCCGTACGATTTAATCCGACAGTATGAGGATAATAGCGTGTAATTATTGATATTAAAACAATTTATTTCATTAGCGTTTAGCCAATGCTCAGTAATGCAGACGACATCGTAACAAATTTGATTGCTAAGTAAAAAGGCTTCGAACATATGACTCTTATTGCGAATCGATCTTATATTAAGGTGAAAAATTGATAGGCTACTATGTTCTTTTATGTTTTTTGCGCTCTTCTCTCGAGGTGTCGTAAAAAATTATTAATGCAAGTGTACTTGGGCCACAAGTTTGGATTCTTCAATTCTTCACTCTTGTCAACCGGGACTTCGATTTTGAAAGAGGAATATTCTTCGGGATATTTAGAATTTAATTTTACGCACTTTATTTGGTTAAACCCTTTATTTCGAAGAAAAGATTCCAGATTTTCAACCTCCATCAGTGGATCTAGGCGATAAACATGGAATGCACTAAATTTGACTGCAGCTTTCAATTCGTTGCTGTTTGAATTCCCGTGGATAGTTTGGGTACGTTTCTTACGTCTATTTTCTTTTGGTGTTTGCCAATCATCTGATCGTGTCAATGACTTATTGGGACGAGCCTCGAGGTTTGTTGATAAACAATTTAAGTTTGAATTTGCATTGGTATTCGAATTTTCCGCATCTGGTGCTAGCTGAGTTACGGAATCGGTTGCAGCGGCCTGAGCGTATGTTTGATTTGGGATATTGATATTGCTAGACTTTTTTGGCTTTTCATCAATAGATGGCACTTTCCCTTTCTTCTTTGATACCGGAATGGAATTTGAGTTATTTAAACCATATAGATAATTAATTTTGTCCCTTAGGAGATTGTTAATTTCATCTTTTTCCATAATCAATTTCCGTAGAAGAGAATTTTCTTCTTTGAGGAATGCAATAACATCCGAATTGTCTAACTTACATGTATCATCGGCAGCATCATCAATAGCAGAAAAGATGGCCGTATTAGAGGTTATCTTCTGACAACATACGATATTTCCATCATCATCAACGAAAACACCAGGAATTTTTATCACACAATTCGCGTGGTAGTCTTTCTCACATGTATCGCATGTGATAAATTTTTTAACATTAACTTTACAGTAATTGCAGACTGAATCGTTAGCACTTGTTGATTTGACCGACATGTTGCCTATGCGTTTTTCTTAAAAATCAAACAAAAACTGCTGTAACTTTTTTATTTCTTAATAAAAAAATATAAATTTTATTTAAATAATTTTATTTTCATGAAATCTAATTAGAAATGTAGTTTTAAAATTTTTCGGACGATTATTTTTAAAATTATACCAAAAAAACCTTTTTCTTAAAAATCACCCAAAAACTGCAGAAACTTTTTTATTTCTTTATAAAAAAATGTAAATTTTGTTTAAATAATTTTATTTTCATGAAATCTAATTAGAAATATAGTTTTAAAATTTTTCGGACGATTATTTTTAAAATTATACCAAAAAAACGTTATTTTTTAGAAATAATGCGTTTTTCTTAAAAATCAAACAAAAACTGCTGTAACTTTTTTATTTTTTTATAAAAAAATGTAAATTTTGTTTAAATAATTTTATTTTCATGAAATCTAATTAGAAATGTAGTTTTAAAATTTTTCAGACGATTATTTTTAAAATTATACCAAAAAAACGTTTTCCTTAAAAATCGCAAAAAAACTGCAAAAACTTTTTTATTTCTTTATAAAAAAATGTAAATTTTGTTTAAATAATTTTATTTTCATGAAATCTAATTAGAAATGTAGTTTTAAAATTTTTCGGACGATTATTTTTAAAATTATACCAAAAAAACGTTATTTTTTAGAAATAATGCGTTTTTCTTAAAAATCAAACAAAAACTGCTGTAACTTTTTTATTTCTTTATAAAAAATTGTAAATTTTGTTTAAATAATTTTATTTTCATGAAATCTAATTAGAAATGTAGTTTTAAAATTTTTCGGACGATTATTTTTAAAATTATACCAAAAAAACGTTTTTCTTAAAAATCACACAAAAACTGCAGAAACTTTTTTATTTCTTTATAAAAAAATGTAAATTTTGTTTAAATAATTTTATTTTCATGAAATCTAATTAGAAATGAAGTTTTAAAATTTTTCGGACGATTACTTTTAAAATTATATCAAAAAAACGTTATTTTTTAGAAATAATGCGTTTTTCTTAAAAATCAAACAAAAACTGCTGTAACTTTTTTATTTCTTTATAAAAAAATGTAAATTTTGTTTAAATAATTTTATTTTCATGAAATCTAATTAGAAATGTAGTTTTAAAATTTTTCTGTCGATTATTTTTAAAATTATACCAAAAAAACGTTTTTCTTAAAAATCACACAAAAACTGCAGAAACTTTTTTATTTCTTTATAAAAAAATGTAAATTTTGTTTAAATAATTTTATTTTCATGAAATCTAATTAGAAATGTAGTTTTAAAATTTTTCGGACGATTATTTTTAAAATAATACCAAAAAAACGTTTTTCTTAAAAGTCACACAAAAACTGCAGAAACTTTTTTATTTCTTTATAAAAAAATGTAAATTTTATTTAAATAATTTTATTTTCATGAAATCTAATTAGAAATGTAGTTTTAAAATTTATCGGACGATTATTTTTAAAATTATACCACAAAAACGTTATTTTTTAGAAATAATGCGTTTTTCTTAAAAATCAAACAAAAACTGCTGTAACTTTTTTATTTCTTTATAAAAAAATGTAAATTTTGTTTAAATAATTTTATTTTCATGAAATCTAATTAGAAATGTAGTTTTAAAATTTTTCGGTCAATTATTTTTAAAATTATACCAAAAAAACGTTTTTCTTAAAAATCACAAAAAAACTCCAAAAACTTTTTTATTTCTTTATAAAAAAATGTAAATTTTGTTTAAATAATTTTATTTTCATGAAATCTAATTAGAAATGTAGTTTTAAAATTTTTCGGTCGATTATTTTTAAAATTATACCAAAAAAACGTTTTTCTTAAAAATCACACAAAAACTGCAGAAACTTTTTTATTTCTTTATAAAAAAATGTAAATTTTGTTTAAATAATTTTATTTTTATGAAATCTAATTAGAAATGTAGTTTGAAAAATTTTCGGACGATTATTTTTAAAATAATACCAAAAAAACGTTTTTCTTAAAAATCACACAAAAACTGCAGAAACTTTTTTATTTCTTTATAAAAAAATGTAAATTTTATTTAAATAATTTTATTTTCATGAAATCTAATTAGAAATGTAGTTTTAAAATTTATCGGACGATTATTTTTAAAATTATACCACAAAAACGTTATTTTTTAGAAATAATGCGTTTTTCTTAAAAATCAAACAAAAACTGCTGTAACTTTTTTATTTCTTAATAAAAAAATGTAAATTTTGTTTAAATAATTTTATTTTCATGAAATCTAATTAGAAATGTAGTTTTAAAATTTTTCGGACGATTATTTTTAAAATTATACCAAAAAAACGTTTTTCTTAAAAATCACACAAAAACTCCAGAAACTTTTTTATTTCTTTATAAAAAAATGTAAATTTTGTTTAAATAATTTTATTTTCATGAAATCTAATTAGAAATATAGTTTTAAAATTTTTCGGGCGATTATTTTTAAAATTATACCAAAAAAACGTTATTTTTTAGAAATAATGCGTTTTTCTTAAAAATCAAACAAAAACTGCTGTAACTTTTTTATTTTTTTATAAAAAAATGTAAATTTTGTTTAAATAATTTTATTTTCATGAAATCTAATTAGAAATGTAGTTTTAAAATTTTTCAGACGATTATTTTTAAAATTATACCAAAAAAACGTTTTTCTTAAATATCACACAAAAACTGCAGAAACTTTTTTATTTCTTTATAAAAAAATGTAAATTTTGTTTAAATAATTTTATTTTCATGAAAGCTAATTAGAAATGTAGTTGAGAAATGTAGTTTTAAAATTTTTCGGACGATTATTTTTAAAATTATACCAAAAAAACAACGTTTTTCTTAAAAATCACACAAAAACTGCTGTAACTTTTTTATTTCTTAATAAAAAAATGTAAATTTTGTTTAAATAATTTTATTTTCATGACATCTAATTAGAAATGTAGTTTTAAAATTTTTCGGTCGATTATTTTTAAAATTATACCAAAAAAACAACGTTTTTCTTAAAAATCACACAAAAACTGCAGAAACTTTTTTATTTCTTTATAAAAAAATGCAAATTTTGTTCAAATAATTTTATTTTCATTAAATCTAATTAGAAATGTAGTTTTAAAATTTTTCTGTCGATTATTTTTAAAATTATACCAAAAAAACGTTTTTCTTAAAAATCACACAAAAACTGCAGAAACTTTTTTATTTCTTTATAAAAAAATGTAAATTTTGTTTAAATAATTTTATTTTCATGAAATCTAATTTGAAATGTAGTTTTAAAATTTTTCTCTCGTTTATTTTTAAAATTATACCAAAAAAACGTTATTTTTTAGAAATAATGCGTTTTTCTTAAAAATCAAACAAAAACTGCTGTAACTTTTTTATTTCTTTATAAAAAAATGTAAATTTTGTTTAAATAATTTTATTTTCATGATATCTAATTAGAAATGTAGTTTTAAAATTTTTCGGACGACTTTTTTTTAAATTATACCAAAAAAACTTTATTTTTTAGAAATAATGCGTTTTTCTTAAAAATCAAACAAAAACTGCTGTAACTTTTTTATTTCTTTATAAAAAAATGTACATTTTGTTTAAATAATTTTATTTTCATAAAATCTAATTAGAAATGTAGTTTTAAAATTTTTCGGACGATTATTTTTAAAATTATACCAAAAAAACGTTATTTTTTAGAAATAATGCGTTTTTCTTAAAAATCAAACAAAAACTGCCGTAACTTTTTTATTTCTTTATAAAAAAATGTAAATTTTGTTTAAATAATTTTATTTTCATGACATCTAATTAGAAATGTAGTTTTAAAATTTTTCGGTCGATTATTTTTAAAATTATACCAAAAAAACAACGTTTTTCTTAAAAATCACACAAAAACTGCAGAAACTTTTTTATTTCTTTATAAAAAAATGTAAATTTTGTGTAAATAATTTTATTTTCATGAAATCTAATTATAAATGTAGTTTTAAAATTTTTTGGACGATTATTTTTAAAATTATACCAAAAAAACCTTATTTTTTAGAAATAATGCGTTTTTCTTAAAAATCAAACAAAAACTGCTGTAACTTTTTTATTTCTTAATAAAAAAATGTAAATTTTGTTTAAATATATTTATTTTCATGAAATCTAATTAGAAATGTAGTTTTAAAATTTTTCAGACGATTATTTTTAAAATTATACCAAAAAAACGTTTTTCTTAAAAATCACACAAAAACTGCAGAAACTTTTTTATTTCTTTATAAAAAAATGTAAATTTTGTTTAAATAATTTTATTTTCATAAAATCTAATTAGAAATGTAGTTTTAAAATTTTTCGGACGATTATTTTTAAAATAATACCAAAAAAACGTTTTTCTTAAAAATCACACAAAAACTGCAGAAACTTTTTTATTTCTTTATAAAAAAATGTAAATTTTATTTAAATAATTTTATTTTCATGAAATCTAATTAGAAATATAGTTTTAAAATTTATCGGACGATTATTTTTAAAATTATACCACAAAAACGTTATTTTTTAGAAATAATGCGTTTTTCTTAAAAATCAAACAAAAACTGCTGTAACTTTTTTATTTCTTTATAAAAAAATGTAAATTTTATTTAAATAATTTTATTTTCATGAAATCTAATTAGAAATGTAGTTTTAAAATTTTTCGGTCGATTATTTTTAAAATTATACCAAAAAAACCTTTTTCTTAAAAATCACAAAAAAACTGCAAAAACTTTTTTATTTCTTTATAAAAAAATGTAAATTTTGTTTAAATAATTTTATTTTCATGAAATCTAATTAGAAATGTAGTTTTAAAATTTTTCGGACGATTATTTTTAAAATTATACCAAAAAAACGTTTTTCTTAAAAATCACACAAAAACTCCAGAAACTTTTTTATTTCTTTATAAAAAAATGTAAATTTTGTTTAAATAATTTTATTTTCATGAAATCTAATTAGAAATGTAGTTTTAAAATTTTTCTGTCGATTATTTTTAAAATTATACCAAAAAAACGTTTTTCTTAAAAATCACACAAAAACTGCAGAAACTTTTTTATTTCTTTATAAAAAAATGTAAATTTTGTTTAAATAATTTTATTTTCATGAAAGCTAATTAGAAATGCAGTTTCAAAATTTTTCGGACGATTAGTTTTAAAATTATACCAAAAAAACGTTATTTTTTAGAAATAATGCGTTTTTCTAAAAATCAAACAAAAACTGCTGTAACTTTTTTATTTCTTTATAAAAAAATGTAAATTTTGTTTAAATACTTTTATTTTCATGAAATCTAATGAGAAATGTAGTTTTAAAATTTTTCGGACGATTATTTTTAAAATTATACCAAAAAAACGTTTTTCTTAAAAATCACACAAAAACTGCAGAAACTTTTTTATTTCTTTATAAAAAAATGCAAATTTTGTTTAAATAATTTTATTTTTATTAAATCTAATTAGAAATGTAGTTTTAAAATTTTTCTGTCGATTATTTTTAAAATTATACCAAAAAAACGTTTTTCTTAAAAATCACACAAAAACTGCAGAAACTTTTTTATTTCTTTATAAAAAATGTAAATTTTGTTTAAATAATTTTATTTTCATGAAATCTAATTTGAAATGTAGTTTTAAAATTTTTCTCTCGTTTATTTTTAAAATTATACCAAAAAAACGTTATTTTTTAGAAATAATGCGTTTTTCTTAAAAATCAAACAAAAACTGCTGTAACTTTTTTATTTCTTTATAAAAAAATGTAAATTTTGTTTAAATAATTTTATTTTCATGATATCTAATTAGAAATGTAGTTTTAAAATTTTTCGGACGAT
This sequence comes from Stenus bimaculatus, assembly GCA_963971135.1. Classification (NCBI taxonomy): domain Eukaryota; kingdom Metazoa; phylum Arthropoda; class Insecta; order Coleoptera; family Staphylinidae; genus Stenus; species Stenus bimaculatus. The sequence goes on from OZ020181.1 coordinate 29,814,530, forward strand.
TTTTTTTAAAATTATACCAAAAAAACTTTATTTTTTAGAAATAATGCGTTTTTCTTAAAAATCAAACAAAAACTGCTGTAACTTTTTTATTTCTTTATAAAAAAATGTACATTTTGTTTAAATAATTTTATTTTCATGAAATCTAATTAGAAATGTAGTTTTAAAATTTTTCGGACGATTATTTTTAAAATTATACCAAAAAAACGTTATTTTTTAGAAATAATGCGTTTTTCTTAAAAATCAAACAAAAACTGCAGAAACTTTTTTATTTCTTTATAAAAAAATGTAAATTTTGTTTAAATAATTTTATTTTCATGAAAGCTAATTAGAAATGTAGTTTCAAAATTTTTCGGACGATTAGTTTTAAAATTATACCAAAAAAACGTTATTTTTTAGAAATAATGCGTTTTTCTAAAAATCAAACAAAAACTGCTGTAACTTTTTTATTTCTTTATAAAAAAATGTAAATTTTGTTTAAATACTTTTATTTTCATGAAATCTAATTAGAAATGTTGTTTTAAAATTTTTCGGACGATTATTTTTAAAATTATACCAAAAAAACGTTTTTCTTAAAAATCACACAAAAACTGCAGAAACTTTTTTATTTCTTTATAAAAAAATGTAAATTTTGTTTAAATAATTTTATTTTCATGAAATCTAATTTGAAATGTAGTTTTAAAATTTTTCTCTCGTTTATTTTTAAAATTATACCAAAAAAACGTTATTTTTTAGAAATAATGCGTTTTTCTTAAAAATCAAACAAAAACTGCTGTAACTTTTTTATTTCTTTATAAAAAAATGTAAATTTTGTTTAAATAATTTTATTTTCATGATATCTAATTAGAAATGTAGTTTTAAAATTATTCGGACGATTTTTTTTAAAATTATACCAAAAAAACTTTATTTTTTAGAAATAATGCGTTTTTCTTAAAAATCAAACAAAAACTGCTGTAACTTTTTTATTTCTTTATAAAAAAATGTACATTTTGTTTAAATAATTTTATTTTCATGAAATCTAATTAGAAATGTAGTTTTAAAATTTTTCGGACGATTATTTTTAAAATTATACCAAAAAAACGTTATTTTTTAGAAATAATGCGTTTTTCTTAAAAATCAAACAAAAACTGCTGTAACTTTTTTATTTCTTTATAAAAAAATGTAAATTTTGTTTAAATAATTTTATTTTCATGACATCTAATTAGAAATGTAGTTTTAAAATTTTTCGGTCGATTATTTTTAAAATTATACCAAAAAAACAACGTTTTTCTTAAAAATCACACAAAAACTGCAGAAACTTTTTTATTTCTTTATAAAAAAATGTAAATTTTGTGTAAATAATTTTATTTTCATGAAATCTAATTATAAATGTAGTTTTAAAATTTTTCGGACGATTATTTTTAAAATTATACCAAAAAAACGTTATTTTTTAGAAATAATGCGTTTTTCTTAAAAATCAAACAAAAACTGCTGTAACTTTTTTATTTCTTAATAAAAAAATGTAAATTTTGTTTAAATATATTTATTTTCATGAAATCTAATTAGAAATGTAGTTTTAAAATTTTTCGGACGATTATTTTTAAAATTATACCAAAAAAACGATTTTCTTAAAAATCACACAAAAACTGCAGAAACTTTTTTATTTCTTTATAAAAAAATGTAAATTTTGTTTAAATAATTTTATTTTCATGAAAGCTAATTAGAAATGTAGTTTCAAAATTTTTCGGACGATTAGTTTTAAAATTATACCAAAAAAACGTTATTTTTTAGAAATAATGCGTTTTTCTAAAAATCAAACAAAAACTGCTGTAACTTTTTTATTTCTTTATAAAAAAATGTAAATTTTGTTTAAATACTTTTATTTTCATGAAATCTAATTAGAAATGTAGTTTTAAAATTTTTCGGACGATTATTTTTAAAATTATACCAAAAAAACGTTTTTCTTTAAAATCACACAAAAACTGCAGAAACTTTTTTATTTCTTTATAAAAAAATGCAAATTTTGTTTAAATAATTTTATTTTCATTAAATCTAATTAGAAATGTAGTTTTAAAATTTTTCTGTCGATTATTTTTAAAATTATACCAAAAAAACGTTTTTCTTAAAAATCACACAAAAACTGCAGAAACTTTTTTATTTCTTTATAAAAAAATGTAAATTTTGTTTAAATAATTTTATTTTCATGAAATCTAATTTGAAATGTAGTTTTAAAATTTTTCTCTCGTTTATTTTTAAAATTATACCAAAAAAACGTTATTTTTTAGAAATAATGCGTTTTTCTTAAAAATCAAACAAAAACTGCTGTTACTTTTTTATTTCTTTATAAAAAAATGTAAATTTTGTTTAAATAATTTTATTTTCATGATATCTAATTAGAAATGTAGTTTTAAAATTCTTCGGACGATTTTTTTTAAAATTATACCAAAAAAACTTTATTTTTTAGAAATAATGCGTTTTTCTTAAAAATCAAACAAAAACTGCTGTAACTTTTTTATTTCTTTATAAAAAAATGTACATTTTGTTTAAATAATTTTATTTTCATGAAATCTAATTAGAAATGTAGTTTTAAAATTTTTCGGTCGATTATTTTTAAAATTATACCAAAAAAACAACGTTTTTCTTAAAAATCACACAAAAACTGCAGAAACTTTTTTATTTCTTTATAAAAAAATGTAAGTTTTGTGTAAATAATTTTATTTTCATGAAATCTAATTATAAATGTAGTTTTAAAATTTTTCAAACGATTATTTTTAAAATTATACCAAAAAAACGTTATTTTTTAGAAATAATGCGTTTTTCTTAAAAATCAAACAAAAACTGCTGTAACTTTTTTATTTCTTTATAAAAAAATGTAAGTTTTGTTTAAATAATTTTATTTTCATGAAATCTAATTAGAAATGTAGTTTTAAAATTTTTCGGTCGATTATTTTTAAAATTATACCAAAGAAACGTTTTTCTTAAAAATCACACAAAAACTGCAGAAACTTTTTTATTTCTTTATAAAAAAATGTAAATTTTGTTTAAATAATTTTATTTTCATGAAATCTAATTAGAAATGTAGTTTTAAAATTTTTCGGACGATTACTTTTAAAATTATACCAAAAAAACGTTTTTCTTAAAAATCACACAAAAACTGCAGAAACTTTTTTATTTCTTTATAAAAAAATGTAAATTTTGTTTAAATAATTTTATTTTCATGAAATCTAATTAGAAATGTAGTTTTAAAATTTTTCGGACGATTACTTTTAAAATTATATCAAAAAACGTTATTTTTTAGAAATAATGCGTTTTTCTTAAAAATCAAACAAAAACTGCTGTAACTTTTTTATTTCTTTATAAAAAAATGTACATTTTGTTTAAATAATTTTATTTTCATGAAATCTAATTAGAAATGTAGTTTTAAAATTTTTCGGTCGATTATTTTTAAAATTATACCAAAAAAACGTTTTTCTTAAAAATCACACAAAAACTGCAGAAACTTTTTTATTTCTTTATAAAAAAATGTAAATTTTGTTTAAATAATTTTATTTTCATGAAATCTAATTAGAAATGTAGTTTTAAAATTTTTCTGTCGATTATTTTTAAAATTATACCAAAAAAACGTTATTTTTTAGAAATAATGCGTTTTTCTTAAAAATCAAACAAAAACTGCTGTAACTTTTTTATTTCTTTATAAAAAAATGTAAATTTTGTTTAAATAATTTTATTTTCATGAAATCTAATTAGAAATGTAGTTTTAAAATTTTTCGGTTGATTATTTTTAAAATTATACCAAAAAAAACGTTTTTCTTAAAAATCACAAAAAAACTGCAAAAACTTTTTTATTTCTTTATAAAAAAATGTAAATTTTGTTTAAATAATTTTATTTTCATGAAATCTAATTAGAAATGTAGTTTTAAAATTTTTTGGACGATTATTTTTAAAATTATACCAAAATAACGTTATTTTTTAGAAATAATGCGTTTTTCTTAAAAATCAAACAAAAACTGCTGTAACTTTTTTATTTCTTTATAAAAAAATGTAAATTTTGTTTAAATAATTTTATTTTCATGAAATCTAATTAGAAATGTAGTTTCAAAATTTTTCGGTAGATTATTTTTAAAATTATACCAAAAAAACAACGTTTTTCTTAAAAATCACACAAAAACTGCAGAAACTTTTTTATTTCTTTATAAAAAAATGTAAAATTTTGTGTAAATAATTTTATTTTCATGAAATCTAATTAGAAATGTAGTTTTAAAATTTTTCGGACGATTATTTTTAAAATTATACCAAAAAAACGTTATTTTTTAGAAATAATGCGTTTTTCTTAAAAATCAAACAAAAACTGCTGTAACTTTTTTATTTCTTTATAAAAAAATGTAAATTTTGTTTAAATAATTTTATTTTCATGAAATCTAATTAGAAATGTAGTTTTAAAATATTTCGGACGATTATTTTTAAAATTATACCAAAAAAAACGTTTTTCTTAAAAATCACACAAAAACTGCAGAAACTTTTTTATTTCTTTATAAAAAAATGTAAATTTTGTTTAAATAATTTTATTTTCATGAAATCTAATTAGAAATGTAGTTTTAAAATTTTTCTGTCGATTATTTTTAAAATTATACCAAAAAAACGTTATTTTTTAGAAATAATGCGTTTTTCTTAAAAATCACACAAAAACTGCAGAAACTTTTTTATTTCTTTATAAAAAAATGTAAATTTTGTTTAAATAATTTTATTTTCATGAAATCTAATTAGAAATGTAGTTTTAAAATTTTTCGGACGATTACTTTTAAAATTATATCAAAAAAACGTTATTTTTTAGAAATAATGCGTTTTTCTTAAAAATCAAACAAAAACTGCTGTAACTTTTTTATTTCTTTATAAAAAAATGTAAATTTTGTTTAAATAATTTTATTTTCATGAAATCTAATTAGAAATGTAGTTTTAAAATTCTTCGGTCGATTATTTTTAAAATTATACCAAAAAAACGTTTTTCTTAAAAATCACACAAAAACTGCAGAAACTTTTTTATTTCTTTATAAAAAAATGTAAATTTTGTTTAAATAATTTTATTTTCATGAAATCTAATTAGAAATGTAGTTTCAAAATTTTCGGACGATTAGTTTTAAAATTATACCAAAAAAACGTTATTTTTTAGAAATAATGCGTTTTTCTAAAAATCAAACAAAAACTGCTGTAACTTTTTTATTTCTTTATAAAAAAATGTAAATTTTGTTTAAATACTTTTATTTTCATGAAATCTAATTAGAAATGTAGTTTTAAAATTTTTCGGACGATTATTTTTAAAATTATACCAAAAAAACGTTTTTCTTAAAAATCACACAAAAACTGCAGAAACTTTTTTATTTCTTTATAAAAAAATGTAAATTTTGTTTAAATAATTTTATTTTCATGAAATCTAATTAGAAATGTAGTTTTAAAATTTTTCTGTCGATTATTTTTAAAATTATACCAAAAAAACGTTATTTTTTAGAAATAATGCGTTTTTCTTAAAAATCAAACAAAAACTGCTGTAACTTTTTTATTTCTTTATAAAAAATTGTAAATTTTGTTGAAATAATTTTATTTTTATTAAATATAATTAGAAATGTAGTTTTAAAATTTTTCTGTCGATTATTTTTAAAATTATACCAAAAAAACGTTATTTTTTAGAAATAATGCGTTTTTCTTAAAAATCAAACAAAAACTGCAGTAACTTTTTTATTTCTTTATAAAAAAATGTAAATTTTATTTAATTAATTTTATTTTCATGAAATCTAACTAGAAATGTAGTTTTAAAATTTTTCGGTGTATTATTTTTAAAATTACACCAAAAAAACGTTTTTCTTAAAAATCACACAAAAACTGCAGAAACTTTTTTATTTCTTTATAAAAAAATGTAAATTTTGTTTAAATAATTTTATTTTCATAAAATCCAATTAGAAATGTAGTTTTAAAATTTTTGGACGATTATTTTTAAAATTATACCAAAAAAACGTTATTTTTTAGAAATAATGCGTTTTTCTTAAAAATCAAACAAAAACTGCTGTAACTTTTTTATTTCTTTATAAAAAAATGTAAATTTTGTTTAAATAATTTTATTTTCATGAAATCTAATTAGAAATGTAGTTTTAAAATTTTTCGGTCGATTATTTTTAAAATTATACCAAAAAAACGTTTTTCTTAAAAATCACACAAAAACTGCAGAAACTTTTTTATTTCTTTATAAAAAAATGTAAATTTTGTTTAAGTAATTTTATTTTCATAAAATCTAATTAGAAATGTAGTTTTAAAATTTTTGAACGATTATTTTTAAAATTATACCAAAAAAAACGTTATTTTTTAGAAATAATGCGTTTTTCTTAAAAATCAAACAAAAACTGCTGTAACTTTTTTATTTCTTTATAAAAAAATGTAAATTTTGTTTAAATAATTTTATTTTCATGAAATCTAATTAGAAATGTAGTTTTAAAATTTTTCGGTCGATTATTTTTAAAATTATACCAAAAAAACGTTTTTCTTAAAAATCACACAAAAACTGCAGAAACTTTTTTATTTCTTTATAAAAAAATGTAAATTTTGTTTAAGTAATTTTATTTTCATGAAATCTAATTAGAAATGTAGTTTTAAAATTTTTCGGACGATTATTTTTAAAATTATACCAAAAAAACGTTATTTTTTAGAAATAATGCGTTTTTCTTAAAAATCAAACAAAAACTGCTGTAACTTTTTTATTTCTTAATAAAAAAATGTAAATTTTGTTTAAATAATTTTATTTTCATGAAATCTAATTAGAAATGTAGTTTTAAAATTTTTCGGAAGATTATTTTTAAAATTATACCAAAAAAACGTTATTTTTTAGAAATAATGCGTTTTTCTTAAAAATCAAACAAAAACTGCTGTAACTTTTTTATTTCTTTATAAAAAAATGTAAATTTTGTTTAAATAATTTTATTTTCATGAAATCTAATTAGAAATGTAGTTTTAAAATTTTTCGGTCGATTATTTTTAAAATTATACCAAAAAAACGTTTTTCTTAAAAATCACACAAAAACTGCAGAAACTTTTTTATTTCTTTATAAAAAAATGTAAATTTTGTTTAAATAATTTTATTTTCATGAAATCTAATTAGAAATGTAGTTTTAAAATTTTTCGGACGATTATTTTTAAAATTATACCAAAAAAACGTTATTTTTTAGAAATAATGCGTTTTTCTTAAAAATCAAACAAAAACTGCTGTTACTTTTTTATTTCTTAATAAAAAAATGTAAATTTTGTTTAAATAATTTTATTTTCATGAAATCTAATTAGAAATGTAGTTTTAAAATTTTTCTGTCGATTATTTTTAAAATTATACCAAAAAAACGTTATTTTTTAGAAATAATGCGTTTTTCTTAAAAATCAAACAAAAACTGCTGTAACTTTTTTATTTCTTTATAAAAAAATGTAAATTTTGTTTAAATAATTTTATTTTCATGATATCTAATTAGAAATGTAGTTTTAAAATTTTTCGGACGATTTTTTTTAAAATTATACCAAAAAAACGTTATTTTTTAGAAATAATGCGTTTTTCTTAAAAATCACAAAAAAACTGCAAAAACTTTTTTATTTCTTTATAAAAAAATGTAAATTTTGTTTAAATAATTTTATTTTCATGAAATCTAATTAGAAATGTAGTTTTAAAATTTTTCGGACGATTAATTTTAAAATTATACCACAAAAACGTTATTTTTTAGAAATAATGCGTTTTTCTTAAAAATCAAACAAAAACTGATGTAACTTTTTTATTTCTTTATAAAAAAATGTAAATTTTGTTTAAATAATTTTACTTTAATGAAATCTAATTAGAAATGTAGTTTTAAAATTTTTCGGACGATTATTTTTAAAATTATACCAAAAAAACGTTTTTTTTTAAAATCACACAAAAACTGCAGAAACTTTTTTATTTCTTTATAAAAAAATGTAAATTTTCTTTAAATAATTTTATTTTCATGAAATCTAATTAGAAATGTAGTTTTAAAATTTTTCAGTCGATTATTTTTAAAATTATACCAAAAAAACGTTATTTTTTAGAAATAATGCGTTTTTCTTAAAAATCAAACAAAAACTGCTGTAACTTTTTTATTTCTTTATAAAAAAATGTAAATTTTGTTTAAATAATTTTATTTTCATGAAATCTAATTAGAAATGTAGTTTTAGAATTTTTCTGTCGATTATTTTTAAAATTATACCAAAAAAACCTTATTTTTTAGAAATAATGCGTTTTTCTTAAAAATCAAACAAAAACTGCTGTAACTTTTTTATTTCTTTATAAAAATATGTAAATTTTAATTAAATAATTTTATTTTCATGAAATCTAATTAGAAATGTAGTTTTAAAATTTTTCGGTCGATTATTTTTAAAATTATACCAAAAAAACGTTTTTCTTAAAAATCACACAAAAACTGCAGAAACTTTTTTATTTCTTTATAAAAGAATGTAAATTTTGTTTAAATAATTTTATTTTCATGAAATCTAATTAGAAATGTAGTTTTATAATTTTTCGGACGATTATTTTTAAAATTATACCAAAAAACGTTATTTTTTAGAAATAATGCGTTTTTCTTAAAAATCAAACAAAAACTGCTGTAACTTTTTTATTTCTTAATAAAAAACTGTAAATTTTGTTTAATAATTTTATTTTCATGAAATCTAATTAGAAATGTAGTTTTAAAATTTTTCGGACGATTATTTTTCAAATTATACCAAGAAAACCTTTTTCTTAAAAATCACACAAAAACTGCAGAAACTTTTTTATTTCTTTATAAAAAAATGTAAATTTTGTTTAAATAATTTTATTTTCATGAAATCTAATTAGAAATGTAGTTTTAAAATTTTTCTGTCGATTATTTTTAAAATTATACCAAAAAAACGTTATTTTTTAGAAATAATGCGTTTTTCTTAAAAATCAAACAAAAACTGCTGTAACTTTTTTATTTCTTTATAAAAAAATGTAAATTTTGTTTAAATAATTTTATTTTCATGAAATCTAATTAGAAATGTAGTTTTAAAATTTTTCGGTCGATTATTTTTAAAATTATATCAAAAAAACGTTTTTCTTAAAAATGACACAAAAACTGCAGAAACTTTTTTATTTCTTTATAAAAAAATGTAAATTTTATTTAAGTAATTTTATTTTCATGAAATCTTATTAGAAATGTAGTTTTAAAATTTTTCTGTCGATTATTTTTAAAATTATACCAAAAAAACTTTATTTTTTAGAAATAATGCGTTTTTCTTAAAAATCAAACAAAAACTGCTGTAACTTTTTTATTTCTTTATAAAAAAATGTAAATTTTGTTTAAATAATTTTATTTTCATGAAATCTAATTAGAAATGTAGTTTTAAAATTTTTCGGTCGATTATTTTTAAAATTATACCAAAAAACGTTTTTCTTAAAAATCACAAAAAAACTGCAAAAACTTTTTTATTTCTTTATAAAAAAATGTAAATTTTGTTTAAATAATTTTATTTTCATGAAATCTAATTAGAAATGTAGTTTTAAAATTTTTCGGACGATTATTTTTAAAATTATACCAAAAAAACGTTATTTTTTAGAAATAATGCGTTTTTCTTAAAAATCAAACAAAAACTGCTGTAACTTTTTTATTTCTTTATAAAAAAATGTAAATTTTGTTTAAATAATTTTATTTTCATAAAATCTAATTAGAAATGTAGTTTTAAAATTTTTCTGTCGATTATTTTTAAAATTATACCAATAAAACGTTATTTTTTAGAAATAATGCGTTTTTCTTAAAAATCAAACAAAAACTGCTGTAACTTTTTTATTTCTTAATAAAAAAATGTAAATTTTGTTTAAATATATTTATTTTCATGAAATCTAATTAGAAATGTAGTTTTAAAACTTTTCGGACGATTATTTTTAAAATTATACCAAAAAAACGTTTTTCTTAAAAATCACACAAAAACTGCAGAAACTTTTTTATTTCTTTATAAAAAAATGTAAATTTTGTTTAAATAATTTTATTTTCATGAAATCTAATTATAAATATAGTTTTAAAATTTTTCGGGCGATTATTTTTAAAATTATACCAAAAAAACGTTATTTTTTAGAAATAATGCGTTTTTCTTAAAAATCAAACAAAAACTGCTGTAACTTTTTTATTTTTTTATAAAAAAATGTAAATTTTGTTTAAATAATTTTATTTTCATGAAATCTAATTAGAAATGTAGTTTTAAAATTTTTCTGTCGATTATTTTTAAAATTATACCAAAAAAACGTTTTTCTTAAAAATCACACAAAAACTGCAGAAACTTTTTTATTTCTTTATGAAAAAATGTAAATTTTGTTTAAATAATTTTATTTTCATGAAAGCTAATTAGAAATGTAGTTTCAAAATTTTTCGGACGATTAGTTTTAAAATTATACCAAAAAAACGTTATTTTTTAGAAATAATGCGTTTTTCTAAAAATCAAACAAAAACTGCTGTAACTTTTTTATTTCTTTATAAAAAAATGTAAATTTTGTTTAAATACTTTTATTTTCATGAAATCTAATTAGAAATGTAGTTTTAAAATTTTTCGGACGATTATTTTTAAAATTATACCAAAAAAACGTTTTTCTTAAAAATCACACAAAAACTGCAGAAACTTTCTTATTTCATTATAAAAAAATGCAAATTTTGTTTAAATAATTTTATTTTCATTAAATCTAATTAGAAATGTAGTTTTAAAATTTTTCTGTCGATTATTTTTAAAATTATACCAAAAAAACGTTTTTCTTAAAAATCACACAAAAACTGCAGAAACTTTTTTATTTCTTTATAAAAAAATGTAAATTTTGTTTAAATAATTTTATTTTCATGAAATCTAATTTGAAATGTAGTTTCAAAATTTTTCTCTCGTTTATTTTTAAAATTATACCAAAAAAACGTTATTTTTTAGAAATAATGCGTTTTTCTTAAAAATCAAACAAAAACTGCTGTAACTTTTTTATTTCTTTATAAAAAAATGTAAATTTTGTTTAAATAATTTTATTTTCATGATATCTAATTAGAAATGTAGTTTTAAAATTTTTCGGACGATTTTTTTTAAAATTATACCAAAAAAACTTTATTTTTTAGAAATAATGCGTTTTTCTTAAAAATCAAACAAAAACTGCTGTAACTTTTTTATTTCTTTATAAAAAAATGTACATTTTGTTTAAATAATTTTATTTTCATGAAATCTAATTAGAAATGTAGTTTTAAAATTTTTCGGACGATTATTTTTAAAATTATACCAAAAAAACGTTATTTTTTAGAAATAATGCGTTTTTCTTAAAAATCAAACAAAAACTTCTGTAACTTTTTTATTTCTTTATAAAAAAATGTAAATTTTGTATAAATAATTTTATTTTCATGAAATCTAATTAGAAATGTAGTTTTAAAATTTTTCGGTCGATTATTTTTAAAATTATACCAAAAAAACAACGTTTTTCTTAAAAATCACACAAAAACTGCAGAAACTTTTTTATTTCTTTATAAAAAAATGTAAATTTTGTGTAAATAATTTTATTTTCATGAAATCTAATTATAAATGTAGTTTTAAAATTTTCGGACGATTATTTTTAAAATTATACCAAAAAAACGTTATTTTTTAGAAATTAATGCGTTTTTCTTAAAAATCAAACAAAAACTGCTGTAACTTTTTTATTTCTTTATAAAAAAATGTAAGTTTTGTTTAAATAATTTTATTTTCATGAAATCTAATTAGAAATGTAGTTTTAAAATTTTTCGGTCGATTATTTTTAAAATTATACCAAAAAAACGTTTTTCTTAAAAATCACACAAAAACTGCAGAAACTTTTTTATTTCTTTATAAAAAAATGTAAATTTTGTTTAAATAATTTTATTTTCATGAAATCTAATTAGAAATGTAGTTTTAAAATTTTTCGGACGATTATTTTTAAAATTATACCAAAAAAACGTTTTTCTTAAAAATCACACAAAAACTGCAGAAACTTTTTTATTTCTTTATAAAAAAATGTAAATTTTGTTTAAATAATTTTATTTTCATGAAATCTATTAGAAATGAAGTTTTAAAATTTTTCGGTCGATTATTTTTTAAATTATACCAAAAAAACGTTTTTCTTAAAAATCACACAAAAACTGCAGAAACTTTTTTATTTCTTTATAAAAAAATGTAAATTTTGTTTAAATAATTTTATTTTCATGAAATTTAATTAGAAATGTAGTTTTAAAATTTTTCGGACGATTATTTTTAAAATTATACCAAAAAAACGTTTTTCTTAAAAATCACACAAAAACTGCAGAAACTTTTTATTTCTTTATAAAAAAATGTAAATTTTGTTTAAATAATTTTATTTTCATGAAATCTATTAGAAATGAAGTTTTAAAATTTTTCGGTCGATTATTTTTAAAATTATACCAAAAAAACGTTTTTCTTAAAAATCACACAAAAACTGCAGAAACTTTTTTATTTCTTTATAAAAAAATGTAAATTTTGTTTAAATAATTTTATTTTCATGAAATCTATTAGAAATGAAGTTTTAAAATTTTTCGGTCGATTATTTTTAAAATTATACCAAAAAAACGTTTTTCTTAAAAATCACACAAAAACTGCAGAAACTTTTTTATTTCTTTATAAAAAAATGTAAATTTTGTTTAAATAATTTTATTTTCATGAAATCTAATTAGAAATGTAGTTTTAAAATTTTTCGGACGATTACTTTTAAAATTATATCAAAAAAACGTTATTTTTTAGAAATAATGCGTTTTTCTTAAAAATCAAACAAAAACTTCTGTAACTTTTTTATTTCTTTATAAAAAAATGTAAATTTTGTATAAATAATTTTATTTTCATGAAATCTAATTAGAAATGTAGTTTTAAAATTTTTCGGTCGATTATTTTTAAAATTATACCAAAAAAACGTTATTTTTTAGAAATAATGCGTTTTTCTTAAAAATCAAACAAAAACTGCTGTAACTTTTTTATTTCTTTATAAAAAAATGTAAATTTTGTTTAAATAATTTTATTTTCATGAAATCTAATTAGAAATGTAGTTTCAAAATTTTTCGGTCGATTATTTTTAAAATTATACCAAAAAAACGTTTTTCTTAAAAATCACACAAAAACTGCAGAAACTTTTTTATTACTTTATAAAAAAATGTAAATTTTGTGTAAATAATTTTATTTTTATGAAATATAATTATAAATGTAGTTTTAAAATTTTTCGGACGATTATTTTTAAAATTATACCAAAAAAACGTTATTTTTTAGAAATAATGCGTTTTTCTTAAAAATCAAACAAAAACTGCTGTAACTTTTTTATTTCTTAATAAAAAAATGTAAATTTTGTTTAAATAATTTTATTTTCATGAAATCTAATTAGAAATGTAGTTTTAAAATTTTTCGGACGATTATTTTTAAAATTATACCAAAAAAACGTTTTTCTTAAAAATCACACAAAAACTGCAGAAACTTTTTTATTTCTTTATAAAAAAATGTAAATTTTGTTTAAATAATTTTATTTTCATGAAATCTAATTAGAACTATAGTTTTAAAATTTTTCGGGCGATTATTTTTAAAATTATACCAAAAAAACGTTATTTTTTAGAAATAATGCGTTTTTCTTAAAAATCAAACAAAAACTGCTGTAACTTTTTTATTTTTTTATAAAAAAATGTAAATTTTGTTTAAATAATTTTATTTTCATGAAATCTAATTAGAAATGTAGTTTTAAAATTTTTCAGACGATTATTTTTAAAATTATACCAAAAAAACGTTTTTCTTAAATATCACACAAAAACTGCAGAAACTTTTTTATTTCTTTATAAAAAAATGTAAATTTTGTTTAAATAATTTTATTTTCATGAAATCTAATTAGAAATGTAGTTTTAAAATTCTTCGGTCGATTATTTTTAAAATTATACCAAAAAAACGTTTTTCTTAAAAATCACACAAAAACTGCAGAAACTTTTTTATTTCTTTATAAAAAAATGTAAATTTTGTTTAAATAATTTTATTTTCATGAAATCTAATTAGAAATGTAGTTTCAAATTTTTCGGACGATTAGTTTTAAAATTATACCAAAAAAACGTTATTTTTTAGAAATAATGCGTTTTTCTAAAAATCAAACAAAAACTGCTGTAACTTTTTTATTTCTTTATAAAAAAATGTAAATTTTGTTTAAATACTTTTATTTTCATGAAATCTAATTAGAAATGTAGTTTTAAAATTTTTCGGACGATTATTTTTAAAATTATACCAAAAAAAACGTTTTTCTTAAAAATCACACAAAAACTGCAGAAACTTTATTATTTCTTTATAAAAAAATGTAAATTTTGTTTAAATAATTTTATTTTCATGAAAGCTAATTAGAAATGTAGTTTCAAAATTTTTCGGACGATTAGTTTTAAAATTATACCAAAAAACCGTTATTTTTTAGAAATAATGCGTTTTTCTAAAAATCAAACAAAAACTGCTGTAACTTTTTTATTTCTTTATAAAAAAATGTAAATTTTGTTTAAATAATTTTATTTTCATGAAAGCTAATTAGAAATGTAGTTTCAAAATTTTTCGGACGATTAGTTTTAAAATTATACCAAAAAAACGTTATTTTTTAGAAATAATGCGTTTTTCTAAAAATCAAACAAAAACTGCTGTAACTTTTTTATTTCCTAATAAAAATATGTAAATTTTGTTTAAATACTTTTATTTTCATGAAATCTAATTAGAAATGTAGGACGATTATTTTTAAAATTATACCAAAAAAACGTTTTTCTTAAAAATCACACAAAAACTGCAGAAACATTTTTATTTCTTTATAAAAAAATGCAAATTTTGTTTAAATAATTTTATTTTCATTAAATCTAATTAGAAATGTAGTTTTAAAATTTTTCTGTCGATTATTTTTAAAATTATACCAAAAAAACGTTTTTCTTAAAAATCACACAAAAACTGCAGAAACTTTTTCATTTCATTATAAAAAAATGTAAATTTTGTTTAAATAATTTTATTTTCATGAAATCTAATTTGAAATGTAGTTTTAAAATTTTTCAGACGATTATTTTTAAAATTATACCAAAAAAACGTTATTTTTTAGAAATAATGCGTTTTTCTTAAAAATCAAACAAAAACTGCTGTAACTTTTTTATTTCTTTATAAAAAAATGTAAATTTTGTTTAAATAATTTTATTTTCATGATATCTAATTAGAAATGTAGTTTTGAAATTTTTCGGACGATTTTTTTTAAAATTATACCAAAAAAACTTTATTTTTTAGAAATAATGCGTTTTTCTTAAAAATCAAACAAAAACTGCTGTAACTTTTTTATTTCTTTATAAAAAAATGTACATTTTGTTTAAATAATTTTATTTTCATGAAATCTAATTAGAAATGTAGTTTTAAAATTTTTCTGTCGATTATTTTTAAAATTATACCAAAAAAACGTTATTTTTTAGAAATAATGCGTTTTTCTTAAAAATCACACAAAAACTGCAGAAACTTTTTTATTTCTTTATAAAAAAATGTAAATTTTGTTTAAATAATTTTATTTTCATGAAATCTAATTAGAAATGTAGTTTTAAAATTTTTCGGTCGATTATTTTTAAAATTATACCAAAAAAACAACGTTTTTCTTAAAAATCACACAAAAACTGCAGAAACTTTTTTATTTCTTTATAAAAAAATGTAAATTTTGTGTAAATAATTTTATTTTTATGAAATCTAATTATAAATGTAGTTTTAAAATTTTTCGGACGATTATTTTTAAAATTATACCAAAAAAACGTTATTTTTTAGAAATAATGCGTTTTTCTTAAAAATCAAACAAAAACTGCTGTAACTTTTTTATTTCTTAATAAAAAAATGTAAATTTTGTTTAAATAATTTTATTTTCATGAAATCTAATTAGAAATGTAGTTTTAAAATTTTTCGGACGATTATTTTTAAAATTATACCAAAAAAACGTTTTTCTTAAAAATCACACAAAAACTGCAGAAACTTTTTTATTTCTTTATAAAAAAATGTAAATTTTGTTTAAATAATTTTATTTTCATGAAATCTAATTAGAAATATAGTTTTAAAATTTTTCGGGCGATTATTTTTAAAATTATACCAAAAAAACGTTATTTTTTAGAAATAATGCGTTTTTCTTAAAAATCAAACAAAAACTGCTGTAACTTTTTTATTTTTTTATAAAAAAATGTAAATTTTGTTTAAATAATTTTATTTTCATGAAATCTAATTCGAAATGTAGTTTTAAAAATTTTCAGACGATTATTTTGAAAATTATACCAAAAAAACGTTTTTCTTAAATATCACACAAAAACTGCAGAAACTTTTTTATTTCTTTATAAAAAAATGTAAATTTTGTTTAAATAATTTTATTTTCATGAAAGCTAATTAGAAATGTAGTTTCAAAATTTTTCGGACGATTAGTTTTAAAATTATACCAAAAAAACGTTATTTTTTAGAAATAATGCGTTTTTCTTAAAAATCAAACAAAACTGCTGTAACTTTTTTATTTTTTTATAAAAAAATGTAAATTTTGTTTAAATAATTTTATTTTCATGAAATATAATTAGAAATGTAGTTTTAAAATTTTTCAGACGATTATTTTTAAAATTATACCAAAAAAACGTTTTTCTTAAATATCACACAAAAACTGCAGAAACTTTTTTATTTCTTTATAAAAAAATGTAAATTTTGTTTAAATACTTTTATTTTCATGAAATCTAATTAGAAATGTAGTTTTAAAATTTTTCGGACGATTATTTTTAAAATTATACCAAAAAAACGTTTTTCTTAAAAATCACACAAAAACTGCAGAAACTTTTTTATTTCTTTATAAAAAAATGCAAATTTTGTTTAAATAATTTTATTTTCATTAAATCTAATTAGAAATGTAGTTTTAAAATTTTTCTGTCGATTATTTTTAAAATTATACCAAAAAAACGTTTTTCTTAAAAATCACACAAAAACTGCAGAAACTTTTTTATTTCTTTATAAAAAAATGTAAATTTTGTTTAAATAATTTTATTTTCATGAAATCTAATTAGAAATGTAGTTTTAAAATTTTTCGGACGATTATTTTTAAAATTATACCAAAAAAACGTTTTTCTTAAAAATCACACAAAAACTGCAGAAACTTTTTTATTTCTTTATGAAAAAATGTAAATTTTGTTTAAATAATTTTATTTTCATGAAAGCTAATTAGAAATGTAGTTTCAAAATTTTTCGGACGATTAGTTTTAAAATTATACCAAAAAAACGTTATTTTTTAGAAATAATGCGTTTTTCTAAAAATCAAACAAAAACTGCTGTAACTTTTTTATTTCTTTATAAAAAAATGTAAATTTTGTTTAAATACTTTTATTTTCATGAAATCTAATTAGAAATGTAGTTTTAAAATTTTTCGGACGATTATTTTTAAAATTATACCAAAAAAACGTTTTTCTTAAAAATCACACAAAAACTGCAGAAACTTTCTTATTTCATTATAAAAAAATGCAAATTTTGTTTAAATAATTTTATTTTCATTAAATCTAATTAGAAATGTAGTTTTAAAATTTTTCTGTCGATTATTTTTAAAATTATACCAAAAAAACGTTTTTCTTAAAAATCACACAAAAACTGCAGAAACTTTTTTATTTCTTTATAAAAAAATGTAAATTTTGTTTAAATAATTTTATTTTCATGAAATCTAATTTGAAATGTAGTTTCAAAATTTTTCTCTCGTTTATTTTTAAAATTATACCAAAAAAACGTTATTTTTTAGAAATAATGCGTTTTTCTTAAAAATCAAACAAAAACTGCTGTAACTTTTTTATTTCTTTATAAAAAAATGTAAATTTTGTTTAAATAATTTTATTTTCATGATATCTAATTAGAAATGTAGTTTTAAAATTTTTCGGACGATTTTTTTTAAAATTATACCAAAAAAACTTTATTTTTTAGAAATAATGCGTTTTTCTTAAAAATCAAACAAAAACTGCTGTAACTTTTTTATTTCTTTATAAAAAAATGTACATTTTGTTTAAATAATTTTATTTTCATGAAATCTAATTAGAAATGTAGTTTTAAAATTTTTCAGACGATTATTTTTAAAATTATACCAAAAAAACTTTATTTTTTAGAAATAATGCGTTTTTCTTAAAAATCAAACAAAAACTTCTGTAACTTTTTTATTTCTTTATAAAAAAATGTAAATTTTGTATAAATAATTTTATTTTCATGAAATCTAATTAGAAATGTAGTTTTAAAATTTTTCGGTCGATTATTTTTAAAATTATACCAAAAAAACAACGTTTTTCTTAAAAATCACACAAAAACTGCAGAAACTTTTTTATTTCTTTATAAAAAAATGTAAATTTTGTGTAAATAATTTTATTTTCATGAAATCTAATTATAAATGTAGTTTTAAAATTTTTCGGACGATTATTTTTAAAATTATACCAAAAAAACGTTATTTTTTAGAAATAATGCGTTTTTCTTAAAAATCAAACAAAAACTGCTGTAACTTTTTTATTTCTTTATAAAAAAATGTAAGTTTTGTTTAAATAATTTTATTTTCATGAAATCTAATTAGAAATGTAGTTTTAAAATTTTTCGGTCGATTATTTTTAAAATTATACCAAAAAAACGTTTTTCTTAAAAATCACACAAAAACTGCAGAAACTTTTTTATTTCTTTATAAAAAAATGTAAATTTTGTTTAAATAATTTTATTTTCATGAAATCTAATTAGAAATGTAGTTTTAAAATTTTTCGGACGATTATTTTTAAAATTATACCAAAAAAACGTTTTTCTTAAAAATCACACAAAAACTGCAGAAACTTTTTTATTTCTTTATAAAAAAATGTAAATTTTGTTTAAATAATTTTATTTTCATGAAATCTATTAGAAATGAAGTTTTAAAATTTTTCGGTCGATTATTTTTAAAATTATACCAAAAAAACGTTTTTCTTAAAAATCACACAAAAACTGCAGAAACTTTTTTATTTCTTTATAAAAAAATGTAAATTTTGTTTAAATAATTTTATTTTCATGAAATTTAATTAGAAATGTAGTTTTAAAATTTTTCGGACGATTATTTTTAAAATTATACCAAAAAAACGTTTTTCTTAAAAATCACACAAAAACTGCAGAAACTTTTTTATTTCTTTATAAAAAAATTTAAATTTTGTTTAAATAATTTTATTTTCATGAAATCTATTAGAAATGAAGTTTTAAAATTTTTCGGTCGATTATTTTTAAAATTATACCAAAAAAACGTTTTTCTTAAAAATCACACAAAAACTGCAGAAACTTTTTTATTTCTTTATAAAAAAATGTAAATTTTGTTTAAATAATTTTATTTTCATGAAATCTATTAGAAATGAAGTTTTAAAATTTTTCGGTCGATTATTTTTAAAATTATACCAAAAAAACGTTTTTCTTAAAAATCACACAAAAACTGCAGAAACTTTTTTATTTCTTTATAAAAAAATGTAAATTTTGTTTAAATAATTTTATTTTCATGAA